>JADMNL010000036.1:2632500-3042500 GCA_016271365.2 Neoceratodus forsteri | reverse complement strand
ACCCCTCTCCTTCCAGAGTACACCCAAAGTCGATGCTGGAACCCAAAGTCCTCTGGCAAAATAAAATAAAAAAAAAAAAAATTAAAAAAAAAGACAGATGGGTGAGTCTGGCTGGGCATGTTATGGAGGTGTGGCGCTTGGCTCCCAGGGAGGGCAGGGGGCATAGGCTGCAGTCCAGCTACTCCTAGCATTACTTTTCACCTCACAGCGCAAGAGGTTTTTAATAAGAGTTTCTGTTTTTTTAAATCGCTAGCAGCAAATAATGACATGTCTCAGCTACAGAAAACCTGTGGGTAACAGGGATCAACCATGTCATAGATTTGTTTTCTTGCTCCAACAGGAAAGTAGTAGGCAAAGTAAGACACCACACACCTATATCCTGTGCAGAGTTGCAACATTTATGCAAAACACAGCACAGAAGGCTTCGCCTATAGTCCGGCTTCTTCACCTGTCAAAACATTCTGTACTTGGTTTAAAACAAAAAATTTTGAACATTATGCAACTGTGCATGTTCCTACTTTCCTTCCTACCGAGATACACCTGGTTGCTGCACTGCACTTTGGGGTGCAACAGTAGGAAATGTTTACACTATAGTAACTATGACATGTAATACAGAATTAATCATTGGGTGCAAGGGAAAAAAAGTCCCCCTGAACTCATGAAGGGGAGACCTGATGGAAGGAACCCCCAAAAAAAAAAAAACATCAAGAAAATGAGTTTAAAGATCTGAATACCACAGTACACTCGCAATGTGGATACAGAGAATTCTGATATTGCCCACGGTGTCAACGCAACGACTCTAGCTGGGCTAGTCCGAAATGTGTTTTTTACTCACCAATTAATAAGTCATTCAATATAACGCATCTAACCAAGTGGACGGGACCTACCTTCCAATGCCCTGTCAAGGATATGGATAGCAATAGTCATGAGTGTCCAGCACTTAGGACAGATATCAGCAGAGCTGAAAAGAAATGGGAACTAAATTAGTGAGGTATAGTATAGGAGTTCCCCATTATCCCCCGTCCCCCAAATAAAACAAATGACCAGTTCTTTGGGTAACTTGTTTTAAAAGGCTTGTGGAGGGTAATCTTGTCCCGGAGGCGGAATACTTGCTCTTCAGTTAAACATGGCAGGAATATTTCGCTCTGTAGCATCCCACAGCCAAGGAACAAACCTCTCTCCCTTGCTATCTCAACTCCCTAGTGTTGTACCCTACTATACCCTCTTCCTATTCCATCCAAAATCACTGTGGGTCAGTCTGCCTTCTCTTGCAGGCTGCGTTGTCTCCATTTCCCTCTTTTACCCATTTGGCTTTCTCTTCGCCTCTTACCTTAAACAGCCTTGTTAGCTGAACCCTGGCATCAGTTGGTACCAAATCGCAATTTAACATTTAAAAAAAAAAAAAAAAAGGGGGGGGGGGAGAAAACGCAAAAAAAAAAAATTAAATAAATTGCACTTGGTAAACGTGACTGAGGAATGAATGACTTCAGAACGCTCATGTGTCCAAGGTTCTATGCAGACTAACTGCTTTGGGCTGAGCCACCCCCCCCCAATGGGGGTGTTCATTACTTGGTAAAGTTCCTTCATCCATCTCAGACCCATTTCTTGTTTTTTGTGACAACGGTCATACCAGATTACAAGATATGCCATCATTCTCAACCCCATTAAGAAAAACGGCAATTGGTCAAAGATCTCTTGATATTGTTGGTGCCCAGATTTATAACCTTCCAAATTCTGGTAGGTTGTAAAACAATGGTCAGTTAAAAAAAAAAAAAAAAAAAAAAAAAAAAAAAAAAACTTATCTTTGCTTTTGAACCAACCTCACTGTAGCCGTTTACAATTGTTGGTTGTTCCTGTGTAACTTTTGTTTACTTTGTTTGTGGGACGCATTTGAAAATGGGCAATTTGCTCAACGTGCCTTTCGGGGTAAACAAAAATGAATTAACTGTATATTCAGTTTACTTGGCATTTTTACTACAGTAGTATTGCTAATTTTGCTTCCCCTTGTACTCTTCTCCAGGACAACTCTGGAAACAAGCTGTTCTCAGCTCAGTAGGCCTTTTAAAGGAGATCTACTGGGAAGGGAGCTGAGACCACTGTTGCATAGATTGTGGCTCGAGCCCTAATATTTATTAAGTAACAAAAATACCTGAATGCTCGTAAAACACTTTTCCCAGGGGCTGCAGCTGGCATATTGGCAACCAGAGCGCAGCCCCCAGGGAGATCGTGCTGGTAAACACCGCGAGATGACGCAGTGTTGTCTCTTCCTCCCCATTGCCCATATGTAGAGATAAACATCCTTGCTGTGCCGTGGACCAATATGTCAGTCCACAGTTCCTATATGTTCCAATTTTGTCGGCAGCCCACGGGTTAAAATGTCCATTTATACTGTGCCGGGAGTTATGTTTACAAAAGGTGCATATATGCTATGTGGGTGCTGCGCCCCATGGCATATATCTACCTTTTGTAAAAACAACACCTGGCATAATATAAACGGACATTTTAATATCTCTGTACATATGGGCAATGGGGAGGAAGAGGCAACACTGCTTCATCATCTTGCGGTGTTTGTCAGCGCCATCTTCCAAGGGCCACGCTCCAATTGTCAATATGCAGCCCCCTTGAAAAGTTTTAACGCGCTTTCAGGCGTTTTTGTTACTTAATAAATATTGGGACGGGGGAGGGGGGTGCGCTTGAGCCACAATCTATGCAACAATGGCGTGCACTGCCTTCCCAGCAGATCTCCTTTAAGGGAAACCACCCCCTCTTGCCCTCATCTACAAAGATGGGTGTTATGACATGTTCCATTAGCGCCACAGAGGCCAGAGGAAAATAATCTCACATGTATAACCATAAAACGACTTTACTACAGTTATAGTAAACAAAAACACGTCTGCAAAGAAATAGAAAGAAAAAAAAATAAATCTACCCATAATCACAGCACATTTCATAAGAAAAGGTTGCAAGAGTTCCTCGGAGGAAGAGGATTCGATTAAATAATTAAAAATTAGGGGGAAAAAGTGTAAAAAAAAAAAAAAGCCTCAACCTTATTCATTGTACACAAAACTTTTCTTACCTGCAGCATTTTCGGACATCATCATAGTCTGTCATATCAATATCAAACACTAGCTCCTTCTCCAAGGCCTGAAAGGCCCCAGACTTCACAGTGCTGTGTTGGCTGGGCTAAAAAAAAAAAAAAAAAAAAAAACGTTATTTATTATTAAACATTATAAACAGTATATACATTCTTGTAATTTTTAATTTTTTTTTAAACCACCATTTGGCAGATGGCCACGGTCAGTGGGATGTGCTGTTCTTTACTACAAATCCTTTTCACAATGCAGTATTGTAAACTAGGGAGAGGGAATCTGTCTCATTGGCCTGGTGTCAGCCAGTCCATCATACTACCATCTGAAAAAACAGGGTCTGCACACAAGTCCTGGACTTCTACCCTGGGGATGACTGACAGCAGAGTGTACTGTGGAGGTGAAGCACTTGGCTCCCAAAAACAAAAGGGAAGGGTTCTGGCTGTCAAGCACTTTCCTCTCCTAACAATTGAGAGAGGAGCAGCACTGGCGTCCAAGGCAGCCACTCGCTCAACTGCTCTCCCAGCTCAAGAAAGGGTGCAGCTGCGGTGGACATGAGTTTTCAGGGTAGAGAGTAACCTCAGAGAACCAGGGTTGGGGGCCGAACCACTTATTCGGACAGGAAAAGGGAAGGGGGCTAGGAGCAGGCAAGTCACTCAGAGTCCCACCTTTTGCTTCTTCCTGCCCATCCCCCCAGACTTGCATAATGCATGTGTACTTACTCATCCAAACCCACCATGCTCCCACTGACACCTCACTCCTTGAAATAAGACTAGTGCTGCAGTGCAAGAGGAGTGTATTCTGTTTGGGTCCTCAATCTTCTTCCTGTTGGCCTGCAATGGGAATTAAAGCTCAAGAGGAGTGGCTCCCTCAAACACTTATCTGTTGGAAAGTACTGGTGGTAGGGCTTTAATGCCAGTGGCAGCAGTTAGCAAAACACTGGGACAAAACCATATTTAAAACAGTCTGGGGAGAAGACTGTCAACATGGGGAAATAATTCAGACCACAGAGTTAACACAATGCAAAAACCATCCATTATATAGAAAGGCAGTATTGCCTACAGGTTAGAGCACCAACCTGTGAATCTGGAGACCCAGCAGACCTGCACTTGAATCCCACAACTGCCACTTGCATAATGTGTGATCCTGAGCAAGTCACTTAACCGTCCTGTGCTCCCAGGTCACACCTAGAAAGGAGCAGCAGCTTGTACGACTTTCCCAGCCAAAAATAAAATACACTTTCCCCAATGCGTACAGGTGGAGAGGGCCACTGACATATCCTTCGGTTCATAGCCTTGTTCTTCAACAAGAACACTCCCAAAAGGAACTCTCCCCCGACTGGTAGAGTGCTCCATCTTGGCGTGGAGGGCTCTCAACAGAATTTTGAAGTATAATTCCCTAAACTGGACTCTGTGCCCCATCTGGGATAACTAACTCCTACATGTGGACCACAAGAACTTGCTCTGGCACACCTGGAGAGCAAAGGCATCTGGAGTGTACAAGATGTCCTCGTGGCTGGGACTAAGCAGATAAGCATCCTTCCATATCTTCAAATTACATTTCAGGTGCCCTGCACAGACTTCTGGCACCACCTGCAACTTCAGAGTGCACTCATGACCTTCATAAAAAACACAAAGATCTCCCAACGTACATCCTCCTTGCTCACCTAAAGCCTGGCAATGGCTAGGGCTAATCAGGGGCAAAGCGGCAGCCATTTATAGTCATCCATGATTCTCTCCCGGACCAACCACAAGGGGTCAATACAAAATGGGCTACCCAGCTTTTATATAATATTTCAGAAGTCAGATTTGTGGTTGTTGATACATGGTGCATGTACAAAAGGTAAGGTTCATCTGATACAAAGCAAAACAACACACCTGTGGTATGGGACCCCTGCTGAGCTTAGATCCATGAACCTCCTTCCCACTGATGCATGTTGGAGGTACAACACTAATGGCGGAAACTGGCACATATCCCATGATACTGTCCCACGTTATCCAGTTCTGGCGCAGGATCCTGACACTTTGTCAATCCGCTCTTAACAGACCTCTGCCGTTAACTCTATAGTTTGGGCTTCTGGGGATCCTCCCTGAATCCACTGACCTCCCCAGGCAGCTTCACAGCTGTTGCATGTCAGTCTCGGTACAGGCAAAAAAGCTGGTTCTCCAGCACTGAAGGACAACAGAAATCCCTTCCATGGAGCACTGGAGAGTCTCAGTGGTAAGACATGCCAATTTTGAAAGGATCTCATTTTGCACAAGGCACTCTTGCAAAATACGAAAAGACGTGTGCTCCCTATCACACACCTGTCAGTCGGAAGACCACCACCAACCCACCTCCAGAGAGCCACCTTGCAACTGCACAAGAGTACACTGCCCTGCTGATACCCCGCTGACCCACATTTAACAAAGGATGGATGCCATGAAAGATCCCAGGAGACCCATTTTTTTTCCCCATTCTCCATATGATAGGAGTACATAAACTCATGACCCAAGTAGCTAGATAAATCTGTTAGTTAATGGTTCACAAGTTTCTGTTTTTGCAAGTTATATTACACAATCCTAGTGCCGTCACGCTTAGAAAGAATACTCCTCCAATTTACAGGAAGAATACTCCTCCAGTATACCCGCTAGGCACTTGGCAGGCGTGTGTAAGCACATTCTGCCCGAGCTGGCGTCCTCGGTGGGGGGGGGAATAGAAGGGAAGCACAGAAAAAGCAGAAATCACCTCACCACTCCTAGATGACGGCCGCTCCAGCCACCCATTCCAGGAATCACAGGCAGACTCTGCTGTGCAAGGTGCGCCACAGAGGGAGGAAGGTAGGAGTCACCAGGGGCACTTTAGGGGCAGACTCAGTGTGTCGGGTGAGTGGCATGAGTGAGCCCGAAGGAGTGGAACGACGGAGCTATCAGGAGGATAAAAAGATTACCAAAAAAAAAAAAAAAACGACTTACCCTATGTGAATACACTGCTCCAATATCAATCTTGTACGGGTTCATTTTCTGCATCTCTTTCTCCAGTTCACCCTGACTGTTGAAGGACTGGTAGCGAACATAGATGTCATCTTTTAGCGTGAAGGAGAACTCGCGGTGTTGAAAATAGTTCTTAGTTACTGAAACGGGAACAAAGCCAGAAGGCTTCTTATAGTAGGTAAATCAAGAATATATATTTAGTTTCTTTTGTGACCACCCCACCCCCTTCCCGGAATCCAAACCAGACATCTCCAGTTTTTCAATCTATGGTGGAACATTCCATTTTCTCTCCTTTACCTTCCTGTCCCCACCTCTATTAGCTATGCCCTTCCATCACCTCTGTCATGATGGTTCACCACTGCCAAAATCTGTCGGTGTTGACCTCTAGTGGGTGCTGTACAGTGATGTGTGTTACATCCCCTTCCCCTCATGGCAACTATACAGCCTTCACTAGCACACAGTACGAGACATCAGGGATCACTCCGGAATCCAGGTCTTCCACAGGATAATTTTATATCCTAGTAGTTACACTGTTGTCCTACAGAGCCACAGAATTAGTATGGTGGCGAGCCACAAAAGAGAACGGAGGCAAGTTCCATCCGCAGAGCTGGAATTATAATGTTTTCTCATCAGCTCCATTTTCCTCCTTTGGTCCTTACCCAGTCGGCATCAGTGCCTGTACAGGTGCTAGGAACTCCAAGCTCAACTTACCTGGCTGCTCAGGTTGCCGCTTAACTAACCAGTTTTGTCCCCCTCCCCAGCTTGCCTCTTGGATGGAGGCTCTACCTCTCCATGCCCCAGGAGATATACAGCTTCTATCGCTCACAGTGAGACATCTACATCCTCCCCTCCAGCAAACACCATTACTACACTGTGGTCAGTAAGGTAGCAGTATCACAGCATGGATGGGAAACCATGCTCATTTCTCCTTCTGCTGGCCCGCTGCATAGATCCAAGGTCAGTACTCAAACCCAGAACACTGACCTGGCAACCAGCTCCTCAGCTGATGCACTACTAGGCCAGTCATGGGAAACAGTGTGATACAGCATGACTTCCACCAGGTTCTGCTCTGGCTTACTTAAGCAGTAAGCCACAAGGGGGTGTGTGGGTTGCCTACGAGGTGCAACCAGGTGGGTAAATCCTCACCAGCCGTGGTAAATCCCCCGATAACCCACATCTCCCCGAGTGGCTTATTCAATTATACCTTTTTAGCAAGAATAAACTTTTTTTACGTTTTCCTTTAACTTGTGTTTCTTAGGCGCGAAAAAAAAGTGCCATGTTTAATAGTGGCATGTTGTGAGTCGTTGCTTGTTGCCGTGGTACTGCTTCCAGGTTGGAACAGAGCAGAGTCAAGCTTAACGGAGAGAATATATATATATATATATATATATATATATATATATATATATATATAGCTCCTCACTAGGCAGGTCGTGAAAACCAGGTCTACACCATGGATAACACCTCCTCCTAAAACTCATGCAACACAGGGACAACCTCTGGCACAGGGCCATAGACTCCCAACGCTCCCAGGACAGACAACTCTACAGGAGGCTCGAAATAAATGCACCTGGGCCACACGGCAGGCCAAGGCTGATTACTATCAGCACACCCTCTCCTCCTCCTGGGGAGATGGGAGAAAGTTCTGGAGTAACATACAAGAAATTAGCGGCAAATCACGTTCCCCCACCCCTACCCAACTAAGTCTGAGCAGGGACGTTACCCAAGATCCTGCTAAAATCACTGACCCTCAATGAACTTTCTCAGACCTCTCCATATCCTCCCTTCTTCTTCCCACCCCCAAACCCCCTCTACTCCACTTATGGCGAGAACAGCCCTCCCTCCCCTTTCCGGTTCCGCACCATCTTGCTCCTTAGCTAAGCTGCTACATCTCCAAAGCAACGCAACACTCGCTCAGCAACGACTCCCTGGACCTAAACTCATAAGACTTACCCTTGATATCACCATAACCCATCTCACACATATCCTAAACCTCTCGCTGTGCCTCGGCAATTTCACTACCTGGAAAAGCCGTGATCACCCCTATCTTAAAGAGCGGATCCCACCCTCCCGGGAATTATAGACCAATCTTATACTCCTCTCTCTCCAAAGCCCTGAAAAAATAGTCTCTGACCAACTTACTGAGCATCTAACAAAACACAACCTGCTCAGCAAGGAACAGCATGGGTTCAGAGCTGGCCACAGCATCACAGCTCTCGCTGAGCTCACAACATTCATCCATGGGCGCTCGACCAAGGGTCACTAGCAGGGCTATCTTTATAGACTTAACTAAGGCCCAGCACGGTCACCGTACAATTACTCCTTCAAGTCCTGCCGCAACTAAATGTAGTCTCGAGGGCGCTGCCTGGCTAAAGGACTACCTCACAAACGCTCGCAGCAAGTAAGAATAAACTCCACCATCTCCACTCCCAAGCCCGTTCGCTCCGATTGTTCCGCAGGAGGTCAATCTTAGGCCCACTGCTTTTCACTCTCTTCCTTAATTCTCTCCCCAAAGCCTGCAGTGGTCATCTCTTACTCTATACCGATGGACGGTTCTCTACGGAAACACCCCCAACCGTGCGTACTCCAGCACACCTCCAGGAATACTTCCGGAGCTGGAAAATTGGTTCGCTGACCACCAACTGATCATTAATTATTCCAAAACCAAGGCCATGACCTTGCTCACCGCCAAAGCCGCACAGCCAGATGGTTCTTCACATTTCCAACGCGGATGGTTCCTTGCTGGAGCTGCCAATCACTTCAAATACCTGGGGTTCACCCTGGATACCTCCTCTCCTACCACAGACATGTACGCCTCCTCTCGGCAGCAATCAACTCGAGAATGGGTACCTCTACAGAATCAAAAACAATCTGCCCGCACATGCCATGCAGATAGCTGTCACATCCTCCATCCTCTCCCTAATCGACATGGGATTGTAATCCACGGCACTGCTGATAACTCCACCTAAGCTGCATAACCACTGCGCTAAACAAAGCATGTCGCCTTGTCTCGGGTTGTGACAGACTCACCACACCTCGACCTATACCAACTGACTGGCTGGCTTAATTTCCACCAAAGGCTCAAGTACCACACCTGCATTCTAGCAAAAGATCCACCTCAGCTAAGCGTCAACCGCCCTTCACCACATCATCAAACG
This sequence comes from Neoceratodus forsteri, assembly GCA_016271365.2. Taxonomy (NCBI): domain Eukaryota; kingdom Metazoa; phylum Chordata; order Ceratodontiformes; family Ceratodontidae; genus Neoceratodus; species Neoceratodus forsteri. Next base: position 3,033,284 of record JADMNL010000036.1, on the reverse strand, counting down.
GCCCTCTCAGGCCGTATTACCAGACTCTCGCTTCACATCCTTCTGTGGTTCCCCATGTCTAACATCCCTTGGCAGAGATCCTCCGCTACCGTGTCTCAATTGGCTAAACACTCTTCCGCCTCCTTTCCCAATCCTGCCAGCATCCATCTCTTCAAAGCAGGCCTAAAACCTTCCTACTAGGTAGCTCAAAATGTAGATGCTACGTTGGCCTACCTGTCTCCTCTCCCCACACACCCACACACAGGGGCCCTTTCTGACCTTTCAACCCCCCATGCTCAACTCCAGGGGTCGCGAGGCATGTCTCCCTACCTGCCCAAAGAAGAAGAAAAAAAAAAAGTCCCTCTGCCATGATACCAACAATTAACTCAGTAATACCACTTGTTTATTATGCATTGCAAGTTGCCTTCCATTGCCTTTCTGTCACATGTCTCTCCACCCTCTGTAACCACCGGAGAGCTAATGTTACAAAAATGTGATTGTACATAAACTATAAATAATTTGTGCTTGTATATAACTTGCCTGGCCTGTTCCGTCTGTCTTCCCCCAACTCGTGTTCCCCCCTCCACCCTTTGTAACCGACGTGGAGCCTTTGCAAAAGAGTCTTTGACTCAAAGGTTTGTAATTCCGAATTTCAGTAAATAAATGAATAAATAAATAAAATTTAGAGGTGAGGCGGATGGAAAGTGGTTGTGGGAAGACAGTAACAGTAGTATATTTATGGTTTGTCACTGAGGCTTCAAGACTGTTGTGTTTGTATTTTTTTTTCGATGTATGGTGATGCCCGCTCATCAGGGAAACAAGATGGCGGTCGCAGTTCCTGATTTCGGCATTGGATTGTTTTTGTAAAGATGCAGCTGGCTAGCACCTTTTGCGGTGATTATCACAGGATTTACAACGGAGGTATGGTGCCAGCCTGCCATTCTGATTGGTTGCTGTCCATGGTATAATTCACATTGACTATTCCTGAATGCCAAGAAGACTGTCTTCCATGACCTTTGGCACTAGGCAGAGACTCTCTAGGCTACATCTCCTACCCTCCTTCCACACCCTGGATGGAACAATCTTTGAGGACACCTCCTCATTCAGGTACCTTGGAGTCTGGCTGGACCAGCACCTCAACTTCTCTGGTCACATTGACGCCACCTTGAAAAAACTGCACCCCAAGCGTGGCGCCTTATACAGGAACAGTAGCTGCATCCCTCCTACGGCATGGCGTGAACTTGTCCAGAAGATGATCCTCCCCATTTCTGAATACTGTGACAGTCTATGGTGCCACTCCCAAATCCTCCTTGACCAGACTGGACACTGTCTTTAACTCATTCTGCCACTTCACTCTCAATGCCCCATCCCAAACTCAGCACTGTGACCTCTATCACGCTCTGTAATTTCCCCCGCTTGCTAACAGGCATCTCGCTCACTGTGCTAAATTCCGTCTAAATTTTGGCTTGTGAACTACCCCCCAGCCTCCCTCAGATCTACGGACACTCTCACCTTGCTGGTCCCCCACCGATCGAACACTTACTAGCCAGACTGGCTTCGCTCATCACTCCTGAAACTCCCCCTTCCAAATACGGCACCTCTCCACTCACTCCCCTAGCCTCTGCCTTACATAACCATCTCTCCTCTAGCTGCTCCCATTTTGACCTTCCATAACTTCTTTATACCTGTCCCCAGCACTCCACCCCTTCTCCCTCCCCTTTCATTATCTGTTACACATCTGCTCCCCCCTCAATCTCCAATCTAAAAATGCTTCCATCTATTACCTGCCCCCTCTCCCACTCTTTCTCCCTATCCCAACTGTCATCAAATCAGTTCTTTCCCTAGCAGGGTTCTCAACATCCTGTAGGGGTTCTAGATCTGGTCCTGTCTCGCTGTCCTCTATTCCAGCCCCCTAGCACCCCCTTTCTCCCTTTATATGTCAGCACTTAATTGCTAGTCCCCAAACTACATGCACTTATTCCATTCACTCCCCATGTTGTCCCTTTTCTTCCTGCATTGACAAAGCTGCTACTTGTGCTCATCACAGTCCCGAGTCAAACTCTCTCTCTCTCTCTCCTCTCCAGGCCTTACGATGGCATTACTGGAAATACTCTGGCTCCGCCTGATTCTTTGCTCCTCCTTCCCCAGCTGGTTTCCAGTGACCTAGCTACAGTTCTTCCTATAGCACTTTAGTGGTTTTATTTGCATTGCCTACCTGTGTAAACTGCCATATCATTCCAAGAGATTGTGTCAGTATAGCCAACCTCTGTACCTAATGATACCCTCATGTATGTATCTGCAACTGTATACATATTCTCAGTTTTATATCCTCTTGTACCCCCCTCCCCCCCCAGGTCGCACTGTGAGACAAGCAACTTGTTCAGTGCACCTCCCTGGTGAATCATTTCAATAAATAAATAAATAAAATAGCTGTTCGAACACAGACTTGAACATCAGGAGACCCAAGTTCAGATCCCACCAGGGCCACTCAGTGTCCTTGACCTAGTCATTCAACTTCTTGTATTTCATGGTCACCCTGCAGTAAAATTGGGTAAAAAACAGGACCTACTGAAAACAAAATATTTGACCTCAGTTGGGGCTATCCAATGAAATTGACTTTAACTGCATTTTATGAGCCATAACTCATAGGGGTTTTCTACCTAACAGAGGAGAGCTTTATGAGTAGACTTCTGTATTGAGCCCTGCTAAAGGGGGGGTCACTTCAGAGCTACAAGGGGCCCAGCCAGCCCATTATACATCACTTGTTCCAACACCTGGATTCCAAGCAAGCAGTCTCCCAACTATTCCTCACATGACACGCTGTATAACTGACATGAAAGGGTAGCAACTCCAGAACCACCCTGCTCATGGAACTGGCCACCTGTAATGCCCTCCCCAACCCACCAGAACACCCACCAGTTGGTTGAGTGCTACTCCACTTGGCTGTGTGCGCATATGTAATTCAATGGGTCAGGGGTACTGCCATTCTGACATATCAGGCGGACATTTTAGCAAGCAAGGGGTTCAGCTTTTCTGGTGTTCGGGTGGGCATTCTGGCATGTCAGAGGCACGTGCCAAAAGAAAAAAATGGAATTGTTCAGATCCATTTCAGTTTTCACCCATTGTGTCAGTCACCTTAACAGTTACCATACAACACTCTTTGCCAATCCTAAAAAACTGCAGCCTGTGAATCGCAGTGGCAATGTGGTAGGGTTACTACCTGTCCTGATTTGGGCAGCTGTGTCCTGCAAAAAAACATGAGAAATACTGCATGGCCTGACTTTCTAGCAGAAAAAAATATTTTCTAACTTTCTACTAAATGTTGCAGAAAACTACAAGACCCTAACTAAAATACATTAAAATGATAAACAACAGGAGCAACTAAGAAACTACAATATTTAGCCTTAATTCTGATTACAGAGAGGGAAAAAAAAGTCTGTTGCATTGGTCGAGTCGAGGTTACCTACTGTCCTGCAAAAAAATGATGCTTCAAGAAATGTCCCATTTTGGGCTTCTTAAAAGGTAGCAACCATACAATGAGGTCACTTCAATAATGTTATTTATATTTGGGATACTTAACAAAACAAGTATTTGGCTAGGAGCAGGAGATTGCTTAACACGGAATCAAAACTCGGTTGTGGTTTCCTTCCCCCGCCTCGCCTGGATGTTAGTGGGCCGAAGCTCTATCGGAACCCCCAGCGGCCGCACTCACCTCCACCGTAATTCAGCCATCGGTAGTACTGAGCAAAGGGAAAGAGCCGCCGGTAATAGAGCGGCAGCAGGTCCGGTAGAACTGCCGGGTCGTAATCAGACGACATTCTGATTTAATTTAAAAAAAAAAAAAATTTAAACAAAAACCGACAAACTCACTCGTTCCGTTTAAAACAAAGAAACCTGGGGCGGAGAAAGCTTAGAAGCAAGACCCAGACTACGGAGTAACTCGCTGACAGAAGAAGCAGTCGCTGTACGAAAACACAACGCGGGAAACCTGCAACCTTTCTGATTGTGGGGGCGAGCCACTGCGTCACGCGCAAGGGCTGCCGGGAATCGTAGTTTATAGAGACCTGTCGCAGTCCCAGGCCTAAAGAGAGGCGCTCGGGATCTCGACAGACCGAGGACAGCATTTCCCAGAATGCTAATCGACCCAGCGCGTGTAGGAGGAGAATGTAGTTCTTTGAGTTTAGCGCTGTACTTGCTCTTCCTTCCTTGTTTCAGTATGTAAATTTGTAACAAGGCATAAAAAAGTAAAAAAAATAAAGCAGTCAGATAGGTGGAAACACACCACGTGGTACAGCACAAACCATGGTGTGCGTAAGCGGTTTTGGCGCCTTTTCTCGCTGGGGCTGCGGAAATCAAATCAGTCGGTGCTGCTCTGAAGAAACCCTGCCACCACCACCACCCTTGCTCGGCTTTCCCTTATATAGAGTTTTACTTTCCTTGTCACATGAGGCTCATTGTCACATGAGGCTGAGGCTCAAAAACCAATCAGCCTACTTTCCCATTTGCTGGTTATATCGTTCCAGCACTAGAGGGAGCCTGCCCTCATTTCTTGCTCTTTACTGGGAAATGAATCACTCAAGCATGGTTTTTTTCTTTGCTGGCCCTCCTCTTGCTACAGCATCTTATGCTCTCTCTCTGCCCATCCGTTCACCCCATCAACCTGCCCTACCAAACACACTCCCCCACTCTGAACTCAGGCCCCCCCACGGACCACCACACACCAATCCCTCAACCCATTCCCCGAATCCCTCCGTACTCTGGATTACCCGCCACCCCCCACCAACCACTGTTGTGCCACGCACAATGTTGTGTTTCCACTTGTAGTGGACACTCCCTTGCTAGTGCCCTCAGCTGTTCTCTCCCTTCCTATCCCCTGCTACTCCTCCTTGGTGGGGTCCCATCGGCGACATTTGAACCCCTCCGCCAGCTATAAATCCCACGCAAGACGCCTAATTCTCCTGCTGCTCCTGCTCTCCGGCAATGTGAACCCAAACCCTGGGCCTGTCATCCCTGCCACGCCTCTGCCCACTGTTGGCAAAGGCTTTCGAATCGCCTTTATCAACATATGCAGTCTCCCCAAGAAAATTGCAGCCCTCCAATGTTGGGTCACCCAACACTCCCCGGATATTCTCTTGCTTGCCGAAACCTGGCTCTCCTCCCTCACGCCCGACTCTGCCATCTCCCTTCCTGGCTTTACAGTTTTCAGGGCCGATAGGATGGGTCGGCGTGGAGGAGGGTGCGCTATCTACCTGCGAAACTCGATCCTCGGGCTTGCCCTCCCTACCCCTGTGCTTAACCATGGGGCGCAAGCCATTTCCCTAAAAATCACCCACTACCCTGGTCGTGGTCCACTCTACCTGACCTATCTACCCCCGGGGTCAAGCAAAGACTCCGCAGCCTCCTCTCTCCTTGACTACATGGCTACCTTACCCCGGAAAGCTGAACAGCTAATTATGGGTGACCTAAATTCAAATTGGCTCAGCTCCTCATCAGATAATCTGAAAAATGACCTTGCAGCCCTTGACCTGTCCCAACTGGTCACTCAGCCCACTAGACTAAACAAAGTAACAGGAACAAGCTCCCTCCTGGACGTCATCCTCTCTAATAGACCTCATAAAGTCATCTCCGTTGACGTCCTTGCAGACTCACTCAGTGACCACTCCCCAGTCACCTGTTTCTGGTCCTCCCCCACCCTCAGCCCTGGTTTCAGCAGGACCCCCTGCCGTCGGTTTCTCCCGGAGGTCTCAACAACCTCAAGCGTCACCTCGCCCAAATCAACTGGTCCCCACTAGCCAGCGCTGGCAGTAATTCTGCCCTTACCTATCTCTCCACGGCCTTCAACCACGCCTGTGACATGTATGCACCCTAAACACTCATAGGATAAAAAAACAGACTGCTGCATGGATCACTCCAGCGCTGATCCAACAACTAAAAAAGAGAGATAACCTCTGGCACCTAGCTAACGACTCCGGCAGGGTTGCTGACAGGCAAGCCTACCGGGCAGCCCGTAATCAATGCTCCTGGTCAATCAAGCAGGCTAAAGCCAAATTTTACCAGGCCACGTTGACATCCACCTGGGGCTCGTCCAGAGCTTTCTGGGACAACATTAAAGATCTAAATGGTAAGACCCGCTCCCCTCCATCCCAGATTGACATAAATGGGACTGTCTCGACTGACCCCACCCGTGTGCTAACTGCCTCAACCAAACCTTCGCTGACTTAAGTGCCATCCTCCCAGCCCATTTTCTGACCCAGTTGCCAAACCCTCCCATTACCCATTTCCAGGCCGCAATTCCACTTCCGAGTGATCTCACCCCACGATGCCAAACCTTTCTTAATAAAGGCCCTCGCATCTCAGAACCCTACCAATGACCCCCTCGACTCCAGGATTCTTCGCCTCGTACTGGATGTCATGCTCACCCCTCTGACGCTTATCATTAACAAATCCCTATGCCTCGGCCAATTCCCTAAGGCCTGGAAGCATGCAGAAGTAACCACCATCCATAAGTCCGGGGACCGCACTCTGCCTAACAACTACAGGCCCATCTCCATCCTTCCCCCCCTATCCAAAGCCCTCGAAAAAATAGTAAACACTCAGCTCTCGGAATACCTTACTAACTACAACCTTCGGTGTCCGGAGCAACACGGTTTTCGCCCGGGTCATAGCACAGCCACTGCCCTTCTGGAATTTTCACACCACATTCACTCAGCACTTGACAAAGGTCATCTTGCAGGGGCGGTCTTCATAGACCTGTCCAAGGCCTTGACACAGTGTGCCACCCTACTAAACTCCCTCAGCACACTCGGTCTAGCACCCGCCCCTTAGTGGTTCGCAGCTACCTACACAACAGGTCCCAAACAGTCAAACTAAATGGGACCCTCCTCCTATCTTCCAGTATTCTCGGTGTCCCCAAGGCTCTATCCTTGGCCCAACCCTTTTCAGCCTATTCCTGAACACCCTCCCCAGCTCCTGCTCCAGTAAAATATTACTCTATGCAGATGACGCCGTTATCCTTGCATCACACCCTGACCCACTCTCACTCCAAAGCATGCTGCAAAGCGCCTTCCTCCAAACCGAAAAGTGGTTCGATAATCACCGCCTAGTCCTGAACCTAAAGAAAACGAAGTCCATGCTCTTTGCCCATCGGCAAAACAATGCCAGAAACTTCCCCCTCCACATCACCACCAGCACGCCCCACCTCTTGGAGCAGGTTGCATCCTATAAGTACCTGGGTATCACCTTCGACTCTGGCCTTACTTTCCATGCCCACCTCAACGCACTGTCATCTGCTATAAACTCAAGGATCGGTCTTCTCTATCGGCATAAAGACTGTCTCCCTGAACCGGCCTTAAAACTAGCCATCACCTCATCAGTATTATCGCTGGCTGACTATGGGCTCCCTGTCTATGCTGCTGCTGATGCCTCTGCCTTATCCAAAGTTCAGACCTCTATTAATAGAGCATGTAGGCTCCTTACCGGTGCCCACAGCAGAACCCACACCTGTTTACTATACTCTGCCGCTAAAATACTCACTCTTGAGGAAAGACTGAATTATCAAACCTGCCTTCTGGCCAAAAAATCCCTGTCAGGACTCTGCCCTCCTGGGGTCTCTGGACCTTTGCAGCGTGCTGCTAAGTCACTGCCAACCCAGTATGCCGCCACGGCCACTTTCATAGTTCCCAGAGCAAGGACCTCTCGGTGCCAAAGATCCTTCCATCACCAAGCCCCGTCCTGTTTCAACTCCCTCCCGAAACTATCTCCAAGATCCCTGGTATTGGCCGCTTCAATTGCTCAGCCAGCATATTATGGACAGCGATGTTGTAAATGCCTGTAGCTGCCTCTTGCCTGTCCCTCTGCACTATGCCGGTCCCTGCTAATCCCTTTCAAATCCCCAGGCCACCGGTCTTTATATACCCATATTAGCTGACATGCTCACTTTGAATACTGTAACTATTATTGTTACACCAATGTTACTTACCTACTTAACTTATGACTTGCTGTCGATTTGAATCCGTGTTGTTTTTACCTATGTTAGGACCTTCCACAAGTTTAATCCAGCGCAGCCTAGCTGTCTGCTCTCTCCAAGTGTATATTAATTTTTTATGTATCTAACATGTTCTGTCATTCCACTGTCCTAACCTCTTCTTTTATTGTTGTCTTCCCCCCCCTTATTGACGAGGTACCTTTGTAAACGAGTCTTTGACTCAAAGGTTGTAAAACTGATTCTCTACAATAAATACAATAAATAAATAAATAAATAAGCAATAATGCCCTCTAGGGTGTGTGTCGTGTTGGGATAAGTCACTCACCCTGTCGGGCATTATTGCTATTATACAATGGCTCGTTGTTATACAGAATAAAAAAATAATTTTAAAGATGTTTTTGTGTGGAAAAATATTTTAGTTTTTCAAGATGAAACAAATCAAGCAAACAATCATATACAGGTTCGCAATGAGACTGAGACTAGACCCCTGATGTTGTACTGGGATAACATCACAGGTCCAGGCCAAGACTGACCGGAGTCCAGGATTTTTTCTTGCCATTGTATAATACTGCAGTAGATCATGGTAGCGAGCGGGTGCGTGCAAAAATAATTAGACCACGCTTAGCATGCTGCTGGTGCTGAAGAGCGTTGGTGCGGAGTGAGAATCGTGCACAGAGTGCAGCGTAGGAAATGCTGTGTTCTGTCGCCTTCTAGTTGCAAGCGAGTAACCACTGGCACAAAAGCCACAAACTGGTAGAGATACAGTAGGAAACACTAACAGGGATAGGAAAAGTGCAGGTGAGGAAAAAAATATGTCCAGAAGTAATCGCAGACAGAGCAGTCTGTGTTAGTAGAACAGTTGTGAGAACAGAATTACTGCAGTACTTTAAGCGAAGTGTGAGGTGGCTGTAATTGGTGAAGTAGTCTGAGCTGCATGAGAAGTGTCTGCATCAGTTAGCTGTAGCGCGGTGTGTATCAGAAGATGCAAATCTGTATAAATATATAGATACTGTACATAGACAGTGTCGGCAGATAAGGGCCTATGGCCCACCCAGTCTGCCCATTTGAGCTTGTAAGTTCAGTTTATGTTTTCCTAGACTAGAAGTCTGTTGCCCCTTACCCCTGACCTCCAGAATTCCTTTATGTCTATCCCATGCATTCTTAAATCCCGTGATTGTTTCAGCCCCCACCACTTCCTCTGGCAAGGTGTTCCACTTGTCCACCACCCGTTCTGTGAAGAAATTCTTCCTCACCTTTCCTCCGAATCGTCCTCCCTCCAACTTCATCCCATGCCCTCTAGTCCTGGAACATCTTTTTTGCTTAAAAATAGTGTATTCCTGCACCCTGTTCCTCCCTGTAAGATACTTACTTAAATACCCAGAGTGCAGCAGCAAAGAACAGCACAATGTTAGAGAACCGAGGTGAAACGAAGAGAAAAAGACACACAGAAAGAAAAGCGCGTACAGCAACCAAGGTGGGTTTCCGGGGTGCATATTGTACACAGTTGAGGTATAGGCACAGAAAACCACATCAGTATATAAATAGATGCCAAATGTTAAACGTGCACGCGCACGTTTTGAAATGTATAGAAGGTTATACGGAGACTAGTGAGAGACAGAAAAGTGGTATTTTGACAGCTGTTTCTTATTGATAATATTGTTATATAATAGTAATCATAAAGAGTAACCTAGTAAATTGCTAGCCATGTAACAAGCGGATTAAGCCACTCGAAAGGATGGGTCTACGTAAGCACTAATCCACGATGAAAGTGGCATCTAAGTAACCATTAATCACCGATGAAGGTGGCATCGAATGGGGAGTTAATACATAGTTGGGACCGTTGTGGCACGAGGCTGGAGGCCGAGTGCATACAACGGTCCAACTATGCATTAACTCCCCATTAGATGCCACCTTCAGAGGGGATTGATGCGCTTGTAACATGGACATCACTGTGCTTACTATGGACTACACATCTTGCTACGCATAGAACAGAAAACACTACGACAGTGATATGGTCTGCTGTGATTTTTAAAGTTACTTTCACATTTCTCAACAGTACTCTCTTACATACATATGTGGTTATTGTTTTTCAATACACTGAACTCTTGTTTGTTTCTTAATGATTGCTGCACATTTAAATGATTTCTGTGCGGCTGTTTCATTACTAGGTAACTTGGGATGACTGTGATTCTCTTGGTTTCACTCTATGCAGAGTGTGTGCGTGTCTGATTTGCACACGAGCAGCGTCATTTCCTCACTCGATTTTGTATTTCTATGCTGCTCGCTCTCTGTTGCACACTACTTGTTTTTGTACCTTTTTGGAGTTATCCCGTGTCTGTGCTGTGGTCTCCGTGTGTCATTCCTCCAGCATAGTTAAAGTTTACCGTGCCGTGGACAGTGTAACTGTTGAAGTTAAATGCGTTCCCGGATGTGCACACTGTGGCTACCTCTTCCCATGCGCTCCTTCCTCTAGCTATGTCCCTCACTTCTGTTTATCCCCCTGCCTTTCTGCCCTACCCTCTTGCTCTTCTTCGAGTGTGTTGCTCTTCTTTTTTAACCGTGTCAGCTGCGAACCCTGCTAATTTTCTTCTGGTGGCTAGTTTCTGTACTTCAGAGGCAACACGGCATTATCGTCTCATAATGCCGTGTTGCTCCTGTACCATGTGACACGTTCTCTCCTATCGGCGTTGCTCCTCAGCGCTGTCAGATTTCTGCCATGTTACAATGGGGAGTTAATGCATGGTTGGGGCCGTTGTCGAGTGCCTACAATGACCAACCATGCATTAACTCCCCATTAGATGCCACCTTCGGAGGGGATTGATGTGCTTGTAACATGGACATCAGGATGGTTATTATGTACTACAGATGTCTGGACTTCTACAAGACAAAAGACTCTGACACTGATAAGTCCTGGTCTAATTTTTACCATTACTTTCAATTCTTTTGATACAACTCTGTTATATACAGATATGGTTATTTTTATTTTCACATGCAGTAAGCACTTGCATTACTATTAACTATTGCTCCACATTTCGAGGATTTCTGCGTGGCTGTTCTTTCAATATTTTACCTAGGAGGACTGTTATCCTGCCTCTTTTCCCATTTCCACACTCTCCCCGTACCTCATTTGCATATTCGCAGCGTCCTTTGCTGAGTTTCATTGCTCATAGTATCCAGCGCGCTCTCTCTGTTTCCCTACTCGTTTCTTTACCTGGTAATAGTTATCCGGTGTCTGTGGAACGGTCTCGCTGTGTGATTCCTCCTGCATAGTTGAACTTTATGGTCCCGTGCACCGTGAACCCGTGGAACTGAAATCTGTTGGCGGATGTTGCACCTGCTGCTTCGTGTTCTGGTGCAGTCCTTCCTCTCTCTCTCTCTCTCTCTCTCTCTCACTACTTCTGGGCCGGGGTTACTGTTTGTTTGCCTCTCCTCTGTTGTCTCCTCGCTGTGCGCCGCACTTCTATCTCACTACTTTTCTTTCTCTACCCATTCTTCCATTTGAATTCCTCCACACAGGCTGAACACTGCTCACATTTTCTCCATCTCTTCTTTCACAACATCTGTCTCTCTACTCCTGCTTACGTCCCTCTGTTCCATTTGTTCCCCCGCTCCTATATCCTACTATCTTGCTCTTTTCTGCCTCACATTTTTTCCCCTTTCCCACTGACCACACCACTCCTGTTCTTCTTGTGGGTACTTTGCCTACTTTAGAAGCAACACGGCATTATCGTCTCATAATGCCGTGTTGCTACTGTACCAGCTGATGCATTTGCTCCTATCAGTGTTCGTTTTTATCGCTGTCAGATTTTTGCCATGTTACGAAATTGGAATTAATCCTTGGTTGGTTGGGCCTTTTCGGCCTTGACCTGCGTGCCCCAACCCCCAACCATGGATTAATTCCACAGTAGACTCATCCTTTCTCGTGGCTTAATCCTTACATACAGAGATGTAGAAAGAATGATGTTTATGCGACCTGGGTGTAATACAATGCTGAGATAAAAGAAGACTACAGGGATTATACAATAAGATTTATAGTGTGTGGTGGAACCATGTTTATGCATGGAATTCTATCTGGAATATGCTTGGTGTGCTACAATAGTGACATTATGCTGTGCTGCTGCAGTAGTGATCTCATACTGTAGCATATCAACTTAGAAAAATGCTGCTATACAGCTGCTTTTCTCTATCCAGGTGAGCTGAAAGTTGTTTTTTTTTTTTGTTAACTTGAATTTACAGAAAAAGTTGTAGCACATTGATTCAGTGCCCTCCCCAACCTTCAGTTCACTGAAAGAAAGCAGAGTGTCCAAAATGGGCACGATGCCAATACACTATAAAAGATAATGTATGGGCATCCATACACAGACCAGCCTATGTCTTCATCTCGCGTTTTCTATGGCAACAAGTGAACCTCTGGAGTTGCCATAAAAACCTCTCAATGCCGACACAGGCTTGCTGTGTATGACTGCCCATACATTATCCTCTATGACGCATTTTCTGACACTGTGTACATTGTTTTTATTTATTGTCAGGAGTCACTGTTCTAAGTAGCCATGTTAATAGTGTTTTTGAACTGGTACTCCTGTAAGTCATTTTTGATTGTTGACTTGTATGCACCCTAGTAATTAACTGTATTGTTCCATGCTGTTCATTTCTTGTCAAGTATGTGTTTTTACCCACCACCACAACAAAGGACATGAGTCCGAATCTAGTCAGGACATGCTTTTTACGGGCACTTTAATAAACCTTTGCACCTGGAATTAGCGAGCAGCGTCTTTATTGTGGTGTTGAGTGCTGCACTGTTGTTAAAAACATTTCATTTGTTTGCCTGAGCACCCCTACCTGGTGCAGCGTTCTGCTGTGATGTCTTATGTGTTTTTACCCTTCACTCTTATGTGAACAGTCCCTGGGACCAGTGTACCCACCTGGTTAATAAGTAAAATGTGATACCAGCAATTCAAAGTTATACAGTATTCTGAAATGGGTATAGGGCAGTCCTGAATCCTAGCTGGCTGAGAGTTCTTGGTAGTGACCCTTGCGGGGTCTACATCCCGGAGCAATGCAGGCAATCTGCTATCTAACCCTCTCCCCCTTCCCCCATTATGTTATTTCCTCACTTTCCTCCCCAAGGGTTACAAAGCAATCATTTCTGCATTGAAGTGTTTGCGGGTATGTTATGTTAACGTTTCTTAGTACTAAAGATGTTTGTCTTTGCTTTTATGTTTATATACAGACTTGCTGTATGTATATTTTGACTTGATCCTGTATTCACATTGTACCCCCTTCCCTTTCCCCCAGGACACATCTGGAAATGAGCTGTTTATAGCTCAGTATGTCTTTCCTGGTGAAACTTTTCAAAATAAATATTGATTTTTGTTGTTGTTTTTAACTGCACACAAACAAAAAGGCTCAGTACTAGAATCCTAGTTACTAACTTCAGTCTAGGATCCACTGATCCAACTTGAAAATTCTAACCTGGCAGCCATTTCTTTTCATAGTGAGCGACCCCCACTTTCCTCCGTTACGCTCGGTACTATTGTATAAAATTGTAAAAGAAATGCTCAACACAGATTATAATAATCACATTATTATCTTTTTATGTATCATGCAGACTTGGTTAAAACCTAATAAAAATGATATTAATGAAAAAAAGAAATGCCCCCTTCATACAAAATGGTTATATAAGCCCCCCAAACTGGGGACTTACTTGAAACTGTCCTCTCCTCTTTGCCCCTCTTCAGTCTTACCCCTCCCCTTCCATTGGACCTGCAGTGGGGAACTTGATGGGCAACTGCTCCGGATTCCAGGAGCTGTGCCAAGGCTTCACTTAACACGCATATTGGACGCACTCCAATACTGACTATTTATCTTGGCCTCAAGACTGCTGTATGGGGGCCAAGACCGAGTGGAGGAGCACCATCAGTAACACAGTGGAATGCTTCAAGAAGGGATGGGACAGGGCAAAGGAGAGGGAAAAGGGGATGGGGCAGCTGCTGAATAGGGAGCTAGCTGCAATCTTGAGCAGCCTAGATAGACCAGGATGGCCTTTTACTGCTGGCAACTTTCGTATGTTCATGTAAGATACTTTTGGTGGCTTTCCCCGACCCCATTGTCAGCAGTGGGTCAGGGAACAATTAAAAAAGCCAGCAAGCCAGCCCGGTGGCGCAAAGGGTTGAGGCGCTGGACGCCACATCTCGGACCACGCCGGCGACCCAGCTTCAGGAATGGACTCGAGACATGGGGTTGGCAGGGAAGGAGAGATTGGCGTCAGGACTGCTGTCCTCTCCTGGGGTGGAGTTGAGGATAGCCCGGCTCTGTGGCGGTCCTGGTCCGGAGACCCAGGGGCACCACATAGCAGCGCAGGAGGGATGCTTGATAACCGGAAAACAGCTTCTGCGCCCTCCTCCACAGCATCACCCCCCCGGGACTGTAACAAAAATAGTATGCTGGGTTTCCGTCTCCCACGGTGCCTTCTCCCTCAGAGGAGGGGGACCCACCCAGCAATGGGATATGCCGTGACAACTCTGGGTCGGCTGCAGTATGTGGAAGCAGAGGGGAGAGCTTCTGAAGAGGGATTGCTGGGGATAGTGGAGGACTAGGAGGCCCGAAGGAGAGGCGGTCACTGGAGTGTCCGTGGGGTAAAAAGTTAACATAAAAAAAAAAAACACTACTGGTGATGTCAGTGCTGTTGTGCATGTGCAGGAGCATCCAAGCGGAACTCACGCTCCATCCTAGCAACTGAGATGCGTGGCCGCATTAAAAGAAGATCCCTTGAGGAAAATTATTCTCCGAACTGTAATTTGTCACTGATTTCTGTTGTATATCCTGCGAACTGCTTAAGTCTTTCTTATCAAATCCTAACTCTTTGAATAAAGCTGAGATAAAACGAACAAAAAAAGAAGATCCCAGTTCCAGGGCAGGCAGCAGAGCTGGGATCGAGGACCAGAGTACACCAGAGGTGCACACAAAGAAGTGGCTCCTGGCCCAGGCCTAGCAGCAGGCCGGGAATAAGAAAATAAAATAAATGAATTCATTCACATATCTGGACTGACTAGTGTAATTGTGGGCTGCCGCCATTGGCTCATGCTCTGAACCAATGGGCGTGCAACCGAGCTGTCAGGCGCAAGCGGGTGGCAGGCGGGTGGGTGCTGCCGCCCGCTGGCTGACGGGGGAGCGGGGTGGGGGCCTCAGTGGGCGGGTGGGGGGTCCACTAGATCACCAGAGATTTCATACTTGGGTGAGGAATGCCGCCGGCGATCGGGCTCCATTAGGTCCACTGGACCACCAGGGATATTGGGCTTTGGGGATCTGATGCCCTTGATCGGGCTAATGGGGCGGGTTAAGGTTATGCCCTTGATCGGGCCTACTCGGGGGCGGGTTAGAGATTATGCCCGCAATCAGGCTACTGAGGGGCGGATTAGGTTATGCCTCGTGTTCGGGCTATTCGGAGGGGTTGGATGAAGGTATGCCCGCAATCGGGCTACTCCAGAGGCGGGTTAAGTTATGCCCACGTCGGGCTGCTCAGGGGAAGGGGGGTTGGATGAAGGTATGCCTGCGATCGGGTTACTCGGAGGGGGGAATACTGTTATGCCCGCGATCGGGCTACTGGGGGGGGGAATACTGTTATGCCTGCGATCGGGCTAATCGCAGTCCACTGGACCACCAGGGATAGGAGACATTCATCGTCCCTTATGGGACGTCCTGCAAGTGGGCTGCAGGGGGCGTCGGTCCCTGACGGCCGCTGCCTGGCAGGGTGCCAGGCGCAAGTCGTCGGGGATCGGCGCACCTGCATGCTAATGGCATGCAAATGGGGCCGTAATCAGATGCAAATGGCCCCCCATGCGCCTTGCGTAAATTATGGCCCCATTTGCATGTCACCCTTTGAATATCGCAGGTGCTGTGCATGGCGCAATGGAACTTGCACCACCGCATCTCAATGCTCTATTGTGACCACTTGCGCTGGTGCAGTTCCACTGCACCATGCACAGTGAGGGTGGCCAGGGGGCGATATTCAAAGCAGTTGCGTCATAGCGCAACTCCGTTGAATATCGCCCGGCCACAGCCCAGCGCAACTATTTTGAGCGCCGCAGGGGCTTGCGCCACAAAATAGTGCAGTTTGAATATCTGGGCCTAAGTCTCAAAGTTTCGCGAACATGTACCTCAAGAGATTGTGTTGCATTATTCCAGCAGCCTATTAAAATTTAAAGAGACAGAGTCAAGTGACAAAACATGTTAACAGAGTGCAAAAAAGATAAGTGCAAATGTGCAAAAGTGCTAATGAACATAATCCTACTTTTTTTGTGCGCAAAACATTGAGACTTAGTGTCTGCATGTCTAGCTGTTGGCGGGTTGTCTTAAATGCTGAAATAAAGGCTATTTTTTTTTCCATATTGCTTTTTCTCCCAGCAGGAGGCTGGCAGGCAAGGCTTCGGCTCTCGCTTGCGAGAACGCCGTTCAGCCCCGAAGAGTGTGTCATGAAGCCTGCTGGCATCCCTTTTCCGTTTCCTCCCATTCCCCGTTTCTGGGGCACGCACATCAGCATCAGCATGTACAGATGCGCAAACGCTGCAGAGTCCCACAGCACCCTGCTGACCGCTGTCGCCCCAGACTTCGCTACCAGGCCTCCACTTGCAGCAGCCATTCAGCAGGGAATGACAATGGTTCACCCTCTCCGGAAAAGGAGAGTAGTTATATGGGTGCTCGATCCTCTCCCTCCCTGGCCAAGCTCTGATGACCTGAGTCCATTTCCAAACCCGGGTCACCGGCGTGGTAGGAATAAAGGCTGTTTTACACGTAAAGTGACTTCTCGGCTTCAGTGTACAGCGTTGGTAAGTTGCACTGGTTTACTCTCTTTTTTTTTTTTTTGCAAACACAAACCAGGACCTTTAAATATCCTGGCTAATGTGTATGAAATGTGCTCGCTATATCCCTGTAATACAGGTTCTTCTTGCTCCAACTATTCAAGTATCAAAACCTCATTTTTTTCCGTGAGGGTCTGGCAGTATAGCCTAGAGGTCAGAGTAATGAGCTGTGAATCAGCTTGGTACAGCCAGCAGACCTGGGTTTGATTTCCATAACGTCCACCTGCATACTGTAGGACAATGAGCAAGTCACCTAACCTGTTTAGCGCTCTTGGTTGCCCCTGAAAACAGGAAAAGAGGCATTGTGCCTAGTGGGCCTTACTGGGTTACCAAAGGAAAAAAAATTCACTTAACAAAATAAATATTATGCTGCACAATACCAAAGGTAACTTTTATTTGTAATTTAAAAAAATATATATATTTTTGTTAATTTACTTAATTTTTTATTTATTTTTTGTTGACCGGGTAAGTGCACTAGACAAATCCTTCTTATTTTCAGGCACGACACGGGGAAGGGGGATACAGATGAATGCCAACTGACCTTGAACCAGATGAAGCTGTTGGTGGTATTTTTTTTTTAGTGAATGAGGGAAATTTGGCCAGGACACCGGGGAAATTCCCCTTCTCTTTTCGATAAGTGCCATGGGATCTTTAACATCCATCTGAACTACCACCAATCCAGGTAAATGGGACCTCGGTTTAACGTCTCATCCGAAAGACGGCACCTCAGAAGTGCAGCACCCCTCTCATGCTGCACTACAGTGTCAGTACTGGGATATTAACCCAAGTGCCAGATGTGGGAACTGAACCCACAGCCCTCTGATCTCCTGGCCTCAGAGGCGAGTGTGCTACCTACTGAGCCACTGACACTGTTAATTCATTCACATGGAAGATAGAAAAATGTATGGTCATAGAATTCTAAATGATTAATGACATCGCTTATACCATTAAGCTTACAATTCTCATATAACTTGCCTCCACCTAGTAACATAAGGCATGCTTGCTACTTTAAACATCACAAACAGGAAAACAAGAACAAGATAAAAATGAGCATGAACAGTTTAATTTAAAAAATGAAAACAATTAACAACGCTGCTGGATCCATAACACCTGCACCTCATGTACTTACACACTTCATTATCACAACTACTGGGATGATTCAAATCAGTCTTCACCTCTCGGTGTCTCACCTATAATTGTGTATGCTTAGCTGCTAGCCATAGTTACAGGGTTGCCCCCAAGTGCAGCATGTTTGCCTCTATGGGGGAGGATGACTCCATAAAGGTGCCCCACACCCTCTCAAACAGCTCTCCTTTATCTTTCAGCTCATATGTGGTCCGTTCTGGGGCAACTGTTTTGGTGAGCAGCTGTAACCATGCATCCCCTGTAGGGAGTTAGTGCGATACCCATGTATTTTTTTTTTTTGTTTGATTTTTCCTCTTTATACTCTTCTGCTCCTCCCGGCCAGCACCTCCTTTGGGCCCTCAAGGTCCTATCCCGTCTGTCCGCCATCCCCATGGCCTACCCCTACCCCAGATCACAGCCCCCTGGAGGTAGCCCAGAGTAACCCTTCGCAGGGTGGGTCCCCCTCCTCCGAGATGGAAGGCACCGGTGGGGGTCGTCCAGCTCACTGCGGCATCGGCTTCAGGTGCTGCTGAGGTGGGAGATCGCGGGGCCGTGACGGCAGCGAGGAGACTGGAGAGCCGTCATCTGGGAAAGGGGAGATATGGTGGAAACCTTCAAACACCTGAAGGGAATAAATAAAGTAAGGGGAGGCAGCCTCTTAAGGCTGAGTGAAAACAAAACCACCAGAGGCCATGCATTCAAGCTGGAAGGGGGGGTTACATTTGGGGGGGACGTCAGGGGGCGTTACTTCTCAGAATGAAGTCATTCATTCACAGAGTTGTGAATGACTATTACAGTATGAACTGCAAGCCCATTGGTCCACAGTGTGGACCACTGGGCTTGCAGCTGATACTGTAAGCTGTCATTCGGTGGGCAGCCATGGAGATATGCGGGTGGGTTTGCTGCCCGCTGATGATGGGGAGGCTGAGTGGGCTGGGGATCCTGTGTGGGTGGGGGGTCCACTGGACCATCAGGTAATGCACCTTTATGTTTCTTTTTTTTTGTATGATCTATTTTTCCGCCCCGTGCTCGCTGGTCCTCCACTCCTTCGGGCTCTTGCCAAGTTCCCCCTGACCTCTTCTGTCCTTGCCTGGCCCTCCTCTGATTCCCCAGATCACAGCCGACCCCCGGGATATCCCGGTGTATCCCTTTCACCGGGCGGGTCCCTCTTCTCCGAGGGGGAAGGCAGTGGGCGGGGGGGAGGATAGCCCCAGTGCACACTTCTAGGGCCCGGGGATGCTGCTGGGGAACAGGAGGTGCTGGGAAGGCACTGGAGTCTCTCAGGAACAGAGAGCCATCATCCAGAGGCCAGCAAGCGATTTTTCCTGGCTTTCTTTGAGGTGCGTGACGTCCGGACGTCAAGGCGAGAGCCGACATCTGTCATGCACCACCCCTAATGACCCCGATGTGCTGCTCTACCATCGGCCTCCGCCAGTGGTCACTTCAGCACCGGGTCGCGATCCCTTTCCTCCCTGGAGACAGCAAGCAGTGGTGGACGCTCGCTGCCTCTCCGCCGGCCCTCCAGTGGCCCTAGCTCGTTCCCGAACCCGGGTCGCTAGCGTCGCAAGCGGAAATCCAACCGCTGTGCTGATGGGCCAGCCACCTTTACGTTTCAATGGTGATCAGGGCTACTGGTGGGTAGGTGGTGCCACTGGACCACCAGGGAAATATTTTAATTAACTTTACAGGCGATCGGGGTTACCGGCAGGGAGGAGGGTTATCACTAGACTACCAGGGAATTCTGTTTTTCACTTTATGGGTGATCGGAGGTATGGGAGGGAAGGGTGTACCACTAGACTACCAGGGAATTGTGTGGATACTTGTGTATGGTGTTTGGGGAGGTAGCCACCCATGGCTGGTGGCTACTATGTTGCGCATTGCAATACAGCAGCATGCCTGTGGGTGGCTAGCAGTTGAGCCATTTTTTATGTGCTCAACTTTGTGCCCAGCTATGCGGCACATCTCTGGGATGTGCTGGCGGATGCACCTCGCATCCGGGGCTGAATATCGGGATGTGCCGCATATGCATGGGCACGCCTCCGGAGATGTGCTGCATACATTATCTTTGTGCCCCAGCGCATCAGGAATTGTGCTTTTGAATATTGCCCTGGGGTTGCACTTGCACAGCTCAGTTACGCTAAGCGCAACCCCTTTGAATATCTCTGCCAGGATGCATACACAAGGTGGAGTCTCCCTGACGATTCTGTCACTGCCATGATCTGCTCCCATCCCGGTAGCCTCACAATGGGGGGGGGAGACACCATGGGTCACTGGAGCGGATAAGCCCTGGGGTTGGCAGGGTGACAGGGCTGGGGACGCCAGTGGATAGGGGCACTGACCAGGGTTAGACAGAAAAACAGTAACAAAAAAAAAAAGAAACAGCAGAGAAGTCTGAGGAGCAACGGTCCCATTTTGAAGCAACTTAACTTTCCTTAAAATAAAGAAGATAAATTCAGAAAAGTGTAATATAAGTAGAAGCACGTTTTAATATCATGGGCTGGATTTTCAAAAATGTGCATTATTTTGCTGCAGTTACTCTGTGCGCTAAGACTGTTAGACCGCCAAAAGGTTGTCTAACTGTTTGGCGCAGTTACTGGAAGATGTGCACCAAAAATGACACATGCTTAATTTCTCTTGCCATAAAGTGAACAAAATGTGGTAAAGTCATCGGAATGTTTGTAGAAAGGCTGAACTCATTCTGTCACGTTTACACTGATGTGACTGCAGAAGCACAACCATTGCAAGTGCAATGTCAATACTTTTGAAACTCCAACCCTGTCTTTCAAAGTTATTCCAGAGATGTTACCAACTCTTTAAATGATTTCTCCAGTTTCCATGAAAATCCATTTACAACATGTAACCAATATCTAATTCCACTTTGAGTCCATACATTTGTTCTCTGTTTCTCTTCCCTCCTTTCGTACTGAGGATGTTGGCATGAAAGGAGGATCTCTGTGTCTCGGACTTCTTCTCACCCTCCTGCTGAAGTAGTAATCCTCTGTTTCCAAGATCATAGTTTGTCTCCCAAAAGAGGACAGGATTATAACTTCAGTTGGGAGGGAAGAGCAGGATGATGAAGCAAAATCTGAGATACATGGAACCTATTTTCATGCACACATCCTCAAATGAAAGGAGGAAGCATGATAAATAGAGAATAACATGTGGGTCACAGTGTGTTATGAGTTTATTTTTCTTTTATTTTCTTTTTTACACACCCAAGGTGTGTGATACCACATAAATCAGAAAACCGAAGGCTGAGTGATTCATATTGGTATTACACCCTTCAGGTGTGTAAAAAAACCCAACTTGTTACATACTGTAACCCATAGTTTTTTTTACTATAATTAATAGTTTTTCATTTCATATCTTTATGGGAGTCGTATAGAGAGAAAGAGAGAGAGAGTGAGACAGAATCTGACACTCACTTTTTTGGCTCTGATCAAGTGTTGTATTACCCCATTTATGTGCAGAGCAAAAATCGATTTCAGAGTACTCAGTTACTTTGTAAT
This sequence comes from Neoceratodus forsteri, assembly GCA_016271365.2. Classification (NCBI taxonomy): domain Eukaryota; kingdom Metazoa; phylum Chordata; order Ceratodontiformes; family Ceratodontidae; genus Neoceratodus; species Neoceratodus forsteri. Next base: position 3,011,829 of record JADMNL010000036.1, on the reverse strand, counting down.
CAGATTGTACCCTGCCTGCTAATGTTGACACCAAGAGCATGAGGATCAGTACCAGCTTGATCCAAATCTGTACATCGAAGATAAATCATCATGTAAACGACATCAGCTCTAGCTTCGACTCCATGCACATGCCTAGTCAGACAGATTTTGGGCACCCTTTGCTTTATAAGAATGTGCTTTCTGTAAACAATTCAGCAGTATGTAAAATGGTTTTCTGCTGCAGAAACTGTTTACTAAATAACATGTAAACAGGAAAGGATTCCGACCCGATTACCTCGAATCCAAGACAAGGTAATTGGTCAGTGCTCATGTAAACCCCATAAGTGGCAACTGTGACGGCTAGCATCTGCTTGCTGTTATACTGTATCATATTTGTGATATAAATATATGTTTATTTGAATGTCTGCTTAGAAGAAATAGCAGTCAGTAGGCTCATCTGGAAGATTAGCTTTTAAAAAGGTCTGACCTTTTGACCCCAAAGCAGTTGCTTACTATAGCTAAATAGCTAGTTTCCTTTTCTGTGTCGACACATAGTTGTAAGACTTTCTGGGACTATATGGACACCAGGTTATCCCACACTGTAAACCATTCATTTACTTTGAGGTCCAGGAACCAGAATGAATTTTACAACATCAGGAGGGAAGCCAGGTTTGTTGAATGCCAGGGACAATTCACACCTGTAGGAGAAATGTTTGTCAGGATGTGTTTCTGAACATCAAACGGAATGTTCTGAGGAGGAAAGAGATTGTATAAATTAATATTGCCATCTTTGCAGATTTCCAGCAAGCAGTAAAATGACACCCTTTTGGATATTCTTGGTCAGGTTACAAATTAATTACAGGACTAACGGTGACCTCATGAGCTGTGACCTCACAGGATAGGAGGAACATTTTGGTTTATTATCAGTCTGGCTGGAAGGAGTTTTGTTCTTCTGTCTCTGGACTCCTAAGAGAACACACACACAGCGTGCTGGACTAAAAGGCACGTCAGTCAAAATAGGTAACGCCAAACTGAAACTAAGGTAGAACTAGAAATTCAAGTACAAGGCATTTTTGTTTCTGAAATTTCCATTTCTTTTGGACTGTAAACACTTATGTATATATGGTTTGTGTTCTGTAATTATTTACAATTGTTTTACATTTTAGTAAACATTTTTATTTCCTTAATTCTGCCTTAGTCTTTTCTCATTTTTGCATGTGAATACTGAGACAGTGTTGATATAGCTGACAGAACTGTTAAGGGCTTAAAGTGTGTTACTGTCTTGGTACAGTAAGAAAATACCTGGGTCTCAATTGAGTCAAAAAGGGGAGAATTGTGAACCAAGCTGGGTGCTCACTGGGCTAAGTATTGCACTGCATTTCCCCGAAGAGGGTGTGACAGTTGATCCTGTTAACTGGGTGCAGTGTTTGTTGACCTGTTCAAAGCCTTTGATTCAGTCGACTGCCATTTATTGTAAGAGAGGATGGAGAGGTTTGGTATAGCCCCTAGGTCATTATTATGGCTTAAATCATATTTGAGTCAAAGAAAACAGCAGGTAGTAATAAATGGTCAATTTTCTGAAGTAGGTAGTATACTAAGAGGTGTCCCTCAAGGTTCAGTTTTGGGGCCATTATTGTTTTTTTTTTATATATTAATGAATTACGTACAAAATAAATAATACACAAATCAGGTTGTATGCAGATGATACAGCACTTTTAGCATCAGCCAAATCTCAAAATGAAATGATGGTTAAATTACAGATGGATTTTGATGTTCTACAGGATTGGTTTTCCAGCTCTAAATTAGTGATAAGTGATAAAAAAAACTCAGGTTATGTTTTTCAATAAAAAAATAAAGGTTAATAAAAAACAGATCAGAAATAGGGAAATACTAATGAGGAATGGGAAACAATTGATAATCACAGATAAATATAAATATTTAGGTGTGGAGATTGATTATACTTTATCTTTCTCAGCTCACATTAATAATACAATAAAGAAAATTAATAATAAGATAGGGGCACTACGTAGGTCTTCAAGGATATTAAATCTACAAACCCAGAGGTTAATTGCAAATCAATTAATAATGCCTGTATTAGAATATGGAAATATGGTGTATAATTTTGCGGGTCAAACACATTTAAATAAATTAGTCATATTGTATAATCGATTGGCAAGATATGTCCTGAACTGTAGCTATATAACTCATCATTGCATTTTGTACAAAGACCTAAACTGGGACAGTTTATCAGTATGATTTAAAGAACAATATTCAGTATTTATCTATAAAATAATAAATGGGATGATTGCTGGAAACATGGAATTGCCTTCTGTTAGTAAATAGTATCCATATTTTTTAAGGGATGTAAAGCATAGAGGTTACACTTTTCCAAAAACTAATACAAGATATGATACTATGACACTTGAGGCTCAGACTGCAAATATTTGGAATAATATTCCCCCTGAATTAAGGAAAGCAACTAAACTATCCCAGTTTAAATTAGGATTGAGCACTGTATTTTATGATGAATGTACTTTTTTTAAAATGTGGATAAATGTGTTAGTTGTTGGTCTGATTGAAGATTTTTGTCTTGTATAATGTCAAAAATTATTTATTAGTTGTTTTATGTAGTCTGAATTTTTGTATGTTATATTGAATGTAATTTGTTCTTGACACAGGACAACTTTGAAAACAGGTCTATGACCTAAAGTTTGCTATCCTGTATAAATATAAACATTTTTACTGCTACTACTAGTGAAAAAGTGTTCATATTTTACCTCAAGACTAGTAGGTGTTTCAGACCCAAAACAGACAGGAGGGTTACCCTGTTTGTCTCCTGTTCACTTATTGCACTTGAAGGTTTGGCACTGTGGGAGCAGAGGGCTTGTCCTGCTGAGTGCATTTGTGACAGTAACTACAGAAAGAGGGAGAGTGAATTTGCTGCTCATTGCTTGCAAACAGTTGTTGCTGGATTTAGATTTGGAGTGAGGGCTGGCTGTTTTTCCAGAACGCATGCTCAGTTGTGCTACACCTACTACAGTGTAACAAGGCATGTGTAACACGAAAAGCAGACACTGGTTTTGGGTTGTAATCTACTCTAACCAATAATTATATAAAGGCATTATTTTAAATAAAAGCTGAATTCTGCCTAACTATAATGTTTTAACGTGTTTTCCCGGATACTACAGAATCACTGTGATAAGACCCGCTGAATTTCCATCCATCGGTGCCCTCTTGGGGTAAAGTACCAATTAAACCTAAATTTTGCACTTTTCAACCATCGTTACTTTTAAAATTAAGTCATTGACTGACAATATTTCTTGGTTTACTACATAACTTTCAGCTTTAGCACAGACAGTGTTAAATGCATTGTGCTGGTCTTGGGGACTGCAGTGTGAACATGAAATCTGTAATGACACTTGGAGGGTATGACACAGTGATCCAGAAGAGCTTGGCATCCCAGCCTATGGAATAGCGCTTCCTGGGATAAACAGCCGTCAGAGCATGCTCCATACAGTTCGTGACCATGGACAGATCGTGCTTCCTAACACTTGTCAGGAATTCCTTCTGAGTTTTCAAATCTGTAAATGAGAGACAATTTAATGAAAATCTAGAGAACAGTGGACAGCTTTCCAGTGAGTGTTAAATGGTTCACACACTATTTTTTTTTCCCCTTCTGTTCTGCCTTCCTGCCTCTTCTGTGGTGCGGGTACAATTTGTCTTCCATCAACTCAGCCCTGACCTGGGAAGGCACTGCGTGGCTTACGCTGCAGAGCCCTCATAGTGGACAGCAGGAGGAGGAGCATGAAATGGAAGCTGCCGGGTAGGAACCAAGCCTGGAGAGGTGGGGGCATTGAGGACTGAGCTGCCTGAAGGGGGAGCTTCTTTTTCTCATTTGCTGCCGACAGTCCCTAACACCAATGGACTCAAGCCTAGCCCCGTCCCCTCCCCCAACTGATGCATCCATGTAATTTGCCTGACATGGCCTGGCTTCAGCAGTAGTTGTGAGTGTGGAACGATGTGCTTCCTGCCCCAGGATGAAGAGCACTGCCATGGACAGCACTTCCACCACTGGTACTAAATCATAGATTTGTGCTGCAGAAATGTGCCTGGGTTGTCTGCATGGTGGAGCAGCGCAGGCTGGCCTGCCAGTGCAGTGGGAGAGCTACCGCTCATAATGTTGGTGACCCAAGTCCAGGAACAATATTGGGTTGCTGGAAAGCCAGACAGGAGAAGAGGAGAGGGAAAGTGGAGGCTCATCGTGTCCTGGGGGAGGTGGTTAGCTTTGTCATGGCTGGCAGGTGGGAAGGGGAGTTGGCTGGCTTTCACATGCACACGCTTGTTGTGTACTTGCATTTACATGTTTACGCTGCTGACTCCAGGGGTGGAAGTAAACAGTCAGGGCTGCAGGATCCACAAACCAGATTCAGCTCTGATTGCAGATTTGTTCATTGGCAGGAAACTGGGCCCAACACAGTGGTCTCACCATGGGGGGCATGCCATAGGGTAACTGAGGCAGGTAAGTTCTTGGGATGGTGGGGTGATGGAGGTGGGGGTGCTGACTGAGGGAGAGACCTGCCAGAGTTGGGGGCTAAAAAACAGTAATTAAAATTAACAAAAAAGATGGTAGGGCAACAAAAGAGAAGGGAGCATTGCTGCAATGAAGTTTGCAGCTCTCAAAAGGAACCTCATGTTGGTGCACATAGACTCAATTGATACACAGCATTAGGCTTTGTGTATCCAAAGTGGGGTGGGATGTGGAATACAATGATAACTTGCCTAACCTTGACTGTGGCAACCACAGATAAACGTCCAGCAACTTTTTGCCTTTAAGCCTTATCCCATCAGGAAAGCTCATGGAGGGGCTGGGGAGAAAAAGCCACAGGCCCCAGCTGGGTAGATGACATCTGTCACCCCTCCACCCGTGCTCATAGAAGACTTGCTAGCTCCTTCCATCGTGGTTCATCACTGAATCAGTGTGTGCCTCTGGGGAGTTGGTTGCCCCCAGTATTCCACCCATGGAGGATATGCTGCGGGTTACCATGGAGCTGGGGCTCTGTGAGAGTAGCAAAGGATGACAGGAGGGGTGGATGTAGTGGGGCTTCTCAAGCAAGAAACAGGTTTGGCCGGCCCAGTGGCACACAGGGCTGAGGCGCTGAATGCCTTACCTTGCACCACGCCGATGACCCGAGTTCGGGAATGAGCTCGGGCCGTACGGAGCCGGGTAGAGCAGCCGAAAGGCAGCTCTCCTCTCTGGGGAGGATCTGGTGCATCCCTCAGTGCAGGTCTGCCTCCTGGCCGGGAGCAGAACAGCCAAAAAGGAGAACACAAACATTAGGTCGTGGGGCGGGTGAATGAGGCTGTTACCAGGGCTGTAGTATGCATGCGCACCTCCACGCGCATGCATCTCTACTCCTGGGGCCCCGGGTTAACAAGGGAGAAAAATGGAGGAGAAAAAATTCCCAGGTGGCTGGATGAAGCCTGACCCCCCACAGGCACTGCTTTCGGGCCAGGCATAAGGTAAGCCACGGTAATTCCGGGAGTCGGAGCTGGGGGGGGGTGATCGGGTCGATGGGGGCTCCCGGGGATAGGCGCACAACTAACTACACACACAAAAAAAAGAAACAGGTTTGGAAGAAGTAAGGAAAACCTTGGAGCAGGCCTGGAAAATGGAGAGGGAAACAGAATGTATACAAAAAGTAAACTCACACGTTTGAAAATATTTTTCTCCGTAGGCATTCTTGGTCTCTGTTGGCAGCCTATTCCAGAGTCGCTTGATGTCTTCCTCAATCAAAGAATGGTCTGTGATTGCTGTTCCAAAGAAGCTGGGCTCTAGGATGGCGACTTTTACCCCAAAAACAAGTAGCTTGAGTCTGGAAGCGAAGCCACCAAGACAGACATTAAAGGCGCATGTAACAACTCTGGTTCATTATAACTAACAGAGAGTCCCATGAGGTAAGTTAGAAGAGCTGCTCCATTTTTCCACTGGTATTGGAAGTGGAAGGTGATGGTGTTTTAGTCCCAGCTTGTGTAAGTCAGTGAGTTCTCTTTATTCTTTTTCCATGAAGGTCTTTATCCACCCACATCAGACCATCCCACAGCAGACGTTGGTCTGCCCAGCACCGTCACCTGCCATCCACAGGATTTACCTTATTCCTCTGAGGGTCCTCCGCAAATTACTCCTCATGGCAGGGCCAATGGGGTGGCCACCCCCCCAGAGAACAATCCAGAATCGGGAGGAGGTGCCTAGTTGGCAGGTACAATGCCTGCAGCAGACTGAGCTCCCATACTGCTTGGTCATGGTTTTCCTCCGAGTTTTCTCCCTGCCCACCTCCCCTGATGTCAGGTGCTGCCCACAGCTGGTCTCATCATGCTGCTGACCTCTCCTGTGGAGGAATAATCTCCCTGGCCCACCGCAGGGGGTCGCCAGTGCTGTGAAACCTGATGCCCTTCCTCCCCAAGCTGGGAGCACTCCCGCGCAGCAGCGCTTCCCCAGCAGTTGACCTGCCTGACCCAGCTCCTGAGTTCCCTCCCAAACGCAGCTCACCAGTGCAGCGTAATGCATTACACACTGGGTCATCGGGCGGCTCTTATAGTTTTATTTCTTTACGCTCACTTCCATCTAGATGGCTCCGTACACCACTCTTCCTTGTTCAAGTCAGCCTAATCCCCAAACGGTACAGAGCTCTATGCCCTTCCCTCATAATAAGGCTTGCCTACCTTGCATTGGAAGGTATGCACATGGGGCTGGCCAATGTGGCCTCGGGAGGTTCAGCCATGGAACTGAATTGGGGCTGGACCAGCAGGCCGGCTTTGTTTTCTGCTTTCCTGTGCCTTCTGCAAGATTTAATGCTGAAGTAGTACAACTTTTGCCTGCTCCCCCTTGGCACAGCTTCCTGCCCAGGGGTGCAAAGATATGAGTCTGCAATATTCCTTTATTGGTTTTCTTTTTGTTCTTCCTGTGCTCACTGGCACCCCACTCCTGCAGGCTGCCGCTGCCACCCCCTGTACTTGCCAGACTCACCATTGCTTTTCCAGCCCTACAGGCATATGTGCAGGGGGATGTAGCACCCCCACTTTTGCCCATGAGTATTCAGAGTGCCCCTTTGCTTGCACAAACCACCTTGTTTACCACGTGTCCTTTCGAGCCTTAGCACCCCCACTTTTTCCCATGTTCCAGCACCCATGGCTACCTGAGTGCACTTACAGCCATCGGTCCTTGGACTGGCTTGTCCCTGCTGGAGGCCTCCTCTGATAGTCGTGGTGGAGAAGACACCTGGAGCCTCCACCTTCCCTCCAACTTGCTGGCTTGTTCCAACTGGGGGCCTCAGCACCATCTACAGGGAGGAACTAACATGCTTGAATGGATGCTGACGGGACTCAGAATACTGGCATGCTGGGGGTCAGTTGGTGTGGGAGGGAGGGACCACACTGCCATCACCCGGCATACCGGTGCAGCAGTTTCCTCTGATTTTCTCCCCGCCTACCACATGCACGTACAAGCACACTGCAGCTGACCTGGGGAGGAAGTGCCTGATGGAGCAAGTTTGCCCATGTCGTCAAAGGCACCACCATACACTCCCACCAGGAGCTGCTGCAGAGCGATGCAGGGTCAAACCCCCCCCATTTCTGCTGGCCTTCACTCCTGACATCTTGGGCTTGGAGCACAAACCTGGTCACCAGTGTGCCTGAGCGATTCCCCATCACTCAGCGCCACAAAGCCAGCTGTTCTTTATTGTTTTAGTAACATTTATTTTCCCAAACCCAGGTCACTTGCATCATGAGACGGTCGATTAATGACATTTTAATGAATTTGTTTCTGCATCAGGATAGTTTCTTTTAATTTTTTTTTTTACAATTATGTTTATCCTCCTACGGCCAGTCTTCCGGTCATCCGCCAACCTACTGGAACTCGGGGTCTTTTGGGGGCTTGTAGCGCATCCCTGCAGAACCCCAGAGCCCGGCATGAAGGCTTCATCCTTGGGTGGCCCCCGTGTTATCCTCCGGTTTCTTCCCTGGGTGTGCTGTAATCCCGAGACCCCTGAAGTGGTGACGCATGCAAGTGGAGGTGCACATGTGCACCGCAGTCCCAGTGCCAGTCTCTTCCGCCCACCCTCGGACTAGCGCCGGTACTCCTCTGTGCAACGCCTCCACTCTGGCCTCCACCAGGAGGTGTCCATGCTCCGAGGAGACGTGGTACTCCCTCCCAAGGGGGAGAGCTGGCAGCCTTTCACATCCTCTCCCTCCCCCCCCGGCTGCTGACCTCTGACTACCCAGGCTCACTGCCAAACCCGGGTCACCAGCATGCTGTAAGGTGTGGCATCCAGCGGCTCAACCCTCTGTGCCACCGGACCAGCTGTTTCTTTTAATTTCATACCTAATTTTCACAATGTTCTGGGGAAGGGGTAACAACAGCAGCAGGAGTAAAGATACACTGGGTAACAAAGGGTCCTGCCAACCAACAAAGTACAGCTGAGCTACACGGTGTACTGGCATAAAAAAAAACCACTTGATATAAGTTAAAAATGTGTTTATTACACAAAAAATTGCATAGCTGTACTCACCCTATGCGACCACTAACATTTTGTGCCTGTACCAGTTGCTTTAGGAAAGTATAAGTGCACAGCGATGGCGGTTGCATGGGGTGAGTGCTACTACTGCTTTCTAAAAAGGGTAGCTCAAGAGTGACCTGCAGTGCCATGACATCAGAATCCACAATGCTTTCACTCACAGTTCAGCCCCACAGTGCTGGATTTGCAAAAATAAGGCTTACCTTAGGTTGAGTACAGTGAAAAATCAATCTTTTTATACAAAAAAAACAAAGCTACAGTCAAGACAACCGTTGAACAGTCTGACATTTCTCTCCTGTTGCATATGCTGCTATGTAATTTCTGTAATAAATACATTTTTAACCCATACAGAGCTTTTCCTTCTTTCTTCCTTCCTTCCTTCCCTCCCTCCTTCTTTCCTGTCTTCCTTTCTTTCTTTCTTTCTTTCTTTCTTTCTCTACACCCAAACTGGCTGGCTGCAACTATCAAACCATCTAAAATACCAAACCTGCATCATGGCAAAGAGGATAACCTTGGGACTTGCTCCCCCTGGTGTCCAAGCCCTCCTCAGCCCAAATAGAAATCCCCGCCATACCAGGGGATCTGATTATCAACTCCTGCTGACCCCTCGCTGCAGAACATCAATGGGTCAACATTTGTTTGCCTACAAAGCACCAAGCTGGTGAAATAATCTCAACAGTGAAATGTCCTCCATTCCCCAGCTTGACCCTTTCAAATCTAAGCTCTGCCTCTTGCTCTCTGCCTCGAGTACCTGCGGCTGCCGCATCTAGCCAGCAACCCTCTCAATGCCGCCTCAACACCCTCGCTAGCACTTTACTGCCCTTACCCTCGGACTTTCTCCTCCCCATGTCTCCTTCACCACCCCTCACCATCCCCTTCTAACCCCGTCTCCTGCACTTCTCTATGTTCTGCGACAATGCCCCTGGCAGCTCCTATCCCTCCCCATGTCCTACCCTTGTCTTCTAATGCTGTTGCATACCCTCATTTGCCCGTGACCTGTGTTGCCAATATTGTATGCGTCTTCCTCTGGGAATTGATTGTAACTTGCTTTATCCTGTTTATACTGCCTTTAATTCCTGCATATTGCTGTATAATCTTGCATTGTTCTAGTTTTGTCGTTCTGTCTTCAAACTGATGTGGAACCTTTGTAAAAGAGCCTTGGCCCAAAGGTACCTGTAATCCTAGACTTAAATAAATAAAATAAAAAAAAATATTCACAGTCTCTGAGCATCTGCTGTCTATGATCCAATCAGATATCTGACTCTGTATTTGTTTATCATATCACTGCACTGTGGACCCCTTGGGGGGGGTCGACCTTGAAAGTGCTCCTTGGCCCAGTGGCGCTGAGGGTTGAGGCACTGGACGCCACACCTCAGCGCTCGCCCGGCCCAGGTTCGAGAGCGGACTCGGCGGCCGGCGAAGCGTGAGGAGGGATCAGGCGTCCCAGCGGATGCTCTCCTCCTCGGGTGGGTAACCAAAACGCTCTGCATTCTGCATCCCTTCCGTAGCGGTGGAAGCACCGACAGAAGGAAGGGATGGAGGCGTTTCACTCGGAGTCGGGAGGTGACATCACGCTCATGAGGGCTGACGTGGCGCTACATCGCCGCCACCGGGACGTACGTCCTAAGCGCATGACGTCTCTGGGGGACTGGGACCCAAGGGAAGGAAAGCGGAAAACACCCCTCCGGCAGCCTAGATGAAGTCCGCTCCAGTACCACCCAGGGGGCCACCTACAAGGACAGATCCCACTGTGCAAAGGAGAGGAGGAGGAGGAGGCACTCTAGGGGCAGATCCCTAAGTAGGTGACCCAGGGGGAACATGAGCAGAGACAGAAGGAGGGGCTCCGGAGGGAAGGTAGGAGGATAAAAAAAAAAAAAAGAAAGTGCTCCTTTACATTGTTGGCGTTCTCTCTCTATAGTAGAGCTCTGCTAGGTTTCTCACCAGTCTGAGATGCTTTTTTTTTTTAATTTAACAATTTCTGCACCTTCCCATGGCGCCACTTGCTGCTCACTGTCTGGCTGCTCCTGCTCTGAAAGGCTCTCCGTCAGGACGCTGTCTCCAGTTGAACTCTAACTGATTGATGCTAGAGGGTTGCGCATGGCAATAGCCTGTTTTTTTGTTTTTTTTGTGTGTTGTTAATCAAGGTTGTATTCTCCCAGCCAGAGCAGACTGGCTCCTCTATCGTGTCACCATCACCCTCCACTGATGACTGACAACCACCTCCCGAGCCTCGGTTGGTCCCCCGTGGTGGGGCCAGAAGGGAAAGGGTCATTCCCTCACTTCATGACTCACATCCAGATTGGGGATTCCCCACCCCATGTTACAAGTCCCCACTCTCCTTCCCATGACATCATGCAGTTACCACCATGCTCTCGCTAGCCAGAGCAGGTGGAAGAGTCCACATTTCATGGTCACCCATTATGTCAAGGCTCCCCACAGCCAGCAGGAGGCAATGCAGAGCAGGTGGTTTGAACCCTCCCTTCCCAGAGCCTGTGAACCCTGCCTCTGCAACTTGCCCAGACCCAGCTAGCCCAGAGCGGAGGCACTGCTCTCCGATTTGACCTAGGGTCTCTCTGCAGCAGTACAGGACACTACCAGCCTGTGCTACTGAGCTGGATTTAAGCTCAAGGCTCTAATCCGAGTCTCATCTGTGTTGAACAATAATACTGCCACAAGGCTCGCAAACGTGTAGCAAACAATGTATTACACAGTACTGGCAATGCAGCAAAACTAATGGCCTTTTAAAGGAAGGCTGTCCTAAACTGTGGGGGCAATCACCAGGGCTGCAAAAACGCCCGATTAAAACAACCAATATAGTTTAAAATGAATAACGCTAACCTTTTATTAGTTATTTATTGTTGTACCGTTGCTCCTGGATGCACCATTTTGAAACTGCCACCGCACCGGAAAACAGACTGTGACCCAGACATCCGGTCCTGTACTGGAATGCTCGTAAAAATGACGAGCGAGGCACATTTACAGTGGATAAAAAGAAACACTGTGCCATGTAGAGGTCTATTAACTGAACCTCTAAGTAATTCCCAGTTGAAGCAGAGCAGTGTAAGGTATTTAAAATTGTTCTTAAAGTTGGAGCTCCAAGCTCAGTCATCTGCCAGGCGCCCTAGTGCTAGCAAGTTAGGGCATGCGCATTGGCGCTAGGTTCTACTGCGCGCGGCTGAGCTGGGCTCCAACTTTGAGAACAGTTTTTAAATACGCCGCCTCCGTTGCTAATTACTCTGAAGGTTCGGTTCGGCGCAATGTTTCTTTATCCACTGCTCGCTTCACTGACGATCGGCGGGCCGGATGTCACGATCCTCTGTTTTCGGTGCGGCAATTTCAAAATGAGCATCAAAACAACTTACAACAATAAATAACTAATAAGTTAGCGTATCGACTGCTTATTAATTGATTGCTGATACTTACGATTCGGTTAACCTTCCCTTAAAGAGAATATTTCTATTATTGTGGAGAAAGTGCTCAACTCCATGGACACCCCTGGACAAAACTGCTACCCCTTTAAAGCAGCAGTGCAAGAAAACAGGCAAACATTTGGACGCACCTTTTTTCACTATAAATGATTCCAGGCATCTTCCAGTTTTGCTTGGTGGTGACATTTTCTAGTGCCAGGTGGCCGCCACATTTAGCAAAGAAACAGCACAGTAAACCTGGCAAGCATTAGGATCAAGAAAAAAAAACATGGGGTGACGAGCAGCGTAGGAGGTACCTGGAAAAGAAGATTTTGATAGAAATTCTGTTTTTTTACTATTTATACCTAAAACTAGCTTTTTGGGGAAAAAAAACATTTTTTGTTGCACTGCTGCCTAAAAATCCCTGATCTCTCTAGTGGATCTCTCCCTACTAGGTATGCAAACAAAACCACCCACCAGCAGCGCAGCCCACTGTACGGCATGTCCTCAGTGCATGGTTCCAAATAAAAAATCAGACTTGCAGTGCAGTGCTCTCTAATACAGTTCCACTACTAATAATTACAGTAATAAGAGAGATCACAATATTGCCAAGATTTCTCCCAAACATTTTCACTCACCAATTTCTCACAGCTTCTTTCCTTGTGGACATCTTTGTACCCTGCTCTTTCGGACAGCAGAGGACTTTGGACCAAGGTCTGCAGTTCTCTGTTGCTCTTTTTTTGAAGTCAAACAATTTGAATATTGGGCAATCTAGCCTCAGACTGCACTAAACAGATCCATTTGTGAGGCAGTAGAACAACATGGTTAAGAGCACTGAGCTGCAGACTTGGAGAACTGGGTCTGAATCCCACAGCCACCACTGGCGTACTGTATCACCATGAGCAAGTCACTTGACTTCCCTGTACTCTCAGAATGCACTTGGAAACAAGCATTGGCTTAGTGTTTATTTCCTGGAGAAAAATTGTAACAAAAAAAAAAAAAACGTTATCTTCTATTCTGACTGTCCATTCTGCAAAATCTCCTAATAAAACATTGTTATTTCTTTTTATTGCTGTAAATACCAACATTTAGTTCTATTGAACCCAATAATATTGATTTTCAAACTGGATGCAAAGTGCTGTAGTGCCTAGAGTGCAGCCTTCGGAAGTAGTAGACATCGGCTCTAATCCCACCAAAGCCACTTACTGAGTGACCTGACCTTTGCGCAAGTTACTTAAAGCAGCAGTGCAATGAAATTGTGCAAAAAAAATGTGACCTTATCTTTTTTCACCATAAAATATTCCAGGCTCCCTCCAGTTTTACTTGATGGTGAAATTTTCCAGTTCCATCAAAATGTGGGTATTTTATAAATGTTTTAATTTATTTATTTTTTCTCAAAAAAAAGAGATGGTCTGCCACATTTGGTTTAGAAGAACCTTTGTAAACTTGTCAAGGGTTAGGTGCAATAAAAAAATGACTCACGGGGCGCAGCATAGGCGGTACCTAGAGAAGTAAATTTGACAGGTATGTTAATATTGTTATTAACTGTAGCTGAAACTAGCTTTTGGAAAAACATTTTTTTGTTGCACTGTTGCTTTAACCTCTTAGTGCTTTACTCCACTCAGCTGTGAAGATGGGTCAAAGCAGGACACCACTGAAAATGAGATGTTGCATCTCAGCTGAGATGCCTGATGATATTTTTTGCCTGGTTTAATATTGCCTGGTCTTTTAATGTGTGCTCAAGTGCAAGCTGGACATCACTGAAAGACTGTACTCCTTGTCAAGATGCTGCTGCAATCAACAAGACCCTAATAAGGCAGCAACATGCTGAGGATGTCTGTGGATGGTTTTCTCATGGACCCTGTACTAAAGTTTTTACAGGAAATGTACGCTGAATTTTGAATCAATCTTCTTGAAAAAAGCAAACGGGACAACTGGTGAGTTTAACTTCATAGTATGGGGGTGCATCTTTCTGTTTTAGCTCGGTGGCATTGCCCCCCCCTTTTTTTCTTTTTAACTTTCTTTATTCACTTAGGCTGAGGTGGATGTACCCTTATATCAACCCCTTGATCTCCCACCCAGCATCTCCCCAAAATGCCCAGACTGGGAAACCTGCAGCTCATGTTCTGCGGTGGGGCTCCGTGAAGGGAAGAGACTGAGATATACCTCGAGTACCCAGCTGAGGCTTACGCCAAGGCAACATTTCGGAGGGAAACCAGGAAGTTTCATGCAATCACTGCTCCTAAGGGTTTTCTCTCTTATGTTTCCTGCTGGAAGTGGGGTAGTGCAATGATGCCCAAGATTCAACCAAGCGTGCTCCCGTACTTAGTGCGACAGTGTCCTCTGTCAATTCCAGTCCAGCTCCCACACTTAGTGTGTCAGCGTCCTCTGTCAATTCCAGCCCAGCTCCCACACTTAGTGTGTCAGCATCCTCTGTCAATTCCAGTCCAGCTCCCACACTTAGTGTGTCAGCGTCCTCTGTCAGTTCCAGCCCAGCTCCCACACTTAGTGTGTCAGCGTCCTCTGTCAGTTCCAGCCCAGCTCCCACACTTAGTGTGTCAGCGTCCTCTGTCAGTTCCAGCCCAGCTCCCACACTTAGTGTGCCAGCGTCCTCTGTCAATTCCAGCCCAGCTCCCACACTTAGTGTGTCAGCGTCCTCTGTCAATTCCAGCCCAGCTCCCACACTTAGTGTGCCAGCATCCTCTGTCAATTCCAGCCCAGCTCCCACACTTAGTGTGTCAGCGTCCTCTGTCAATTCCAGCTCAGCTCCCACACTTAGTGTGTCAGCGTCCTCTGTCAATTCCAGCCCAGCTCCCACACTTAGTGTGTCAGCCTCCTCTGTCAATTCCAGCCCAGCTCCCACACTTAGTGTGCCAGCGTCCTCTGTCAATTCCAGCCCAGCTCCCACACTTAGTGTGTCAGCGTCCTCTGTCAATTCCAGCCCAACTCCCACACTTAGTGTGTCAGCGTCCTCTGTCAATTCCAGCCCAGCTCCCGTGCTTCGTGTGTCAGCGTCCTCTGTCAATTCCAGTCCAGCTCCCCCACTTAGTGTGTCAGCGTCCTCTGTCAATTCCAATCCAGCTCCCACACTTAGTGTGTCAGCGTCCTCTGTCAATTCCAGCCCAGCTCCCACACTTAGTGTGTCAGTGTCCTCTATCAATTCCAGCCCAGCTCCCGTGCTTAGTGTGTCAGCGTCCTCTGTCAATTCCAGTCCAGCTCCCACACTTAGTGCGGCAGTGTCCTCTGTTATTACCAGTCCCTAATCTGATGGTCTCTGACTGCTGTTCTCTTAGCCTCTGCTCGGAGTCAGCTAGGCACTGCTCCCCACCCACCCTGGAGGAGGACAGTGGTCTGTCAGATGCTCAAACTGCACCCCCCCCCTGCTGTCCCTCTGGCGCCCTGGTCTCATTCCTGACCCTGAGTCACCAGTGTCGCAAGCAGCAGCACCACCGCTGTGCCATCAGGCTGGCCTGGTACTGGCATCTTGTGGAAAATTTAGGGAGGCACTGTTGTTTACTGGTTAGAACATGGGCTTGGGAACCAGGATGCCGAGGTTCATATCCTACCAGAGCTTTCTATTCACCATATGACTCAGAGCAAATCCTATAATCCCTCTGTGCTTCAGTCCCTCCCACCTATAAAAGCAGGACCCCATGGAAAACGAGACATTGAATCTCAGCTTGGCTAACTTTGGTAAATAAATCATAATAAAAAAAATTGTAAAAAACCTACACCTCCCCAACCAGATTTTGGGATTAGTCCTCCTGATGGTGTTCTCTACAAATGTCAGTCCTTCAAAGAAATTTTCTTTCTTATAAAAGCCCAGAATGCCATTAGGAAACCCTTTAAAGAAATGGTAGATTTAGACACAGTTCAGTTCCTACTTTAGATATTTTCTGTATTATTTTTCCACTTTTCTTTCTTCATTAACAAGGATAGCCATATAGAAATAGGATCACTGTCCCCTAGACTTGATCTGCTGTCTCAGCTTGTCTACCCCTAACATCATACACTTCCGTTCATGACATCATAGCCCCTCCCACAGCAACAGATTGTGACATCCAGTGTAGACAAGCAGCCCAAGCCGATGGAGTCCACAAAGCAGCAATCCTGTTTAATTTTTCTATAAAGGTTTTTGACAGACCAGGTGGCTATTCAGCCTCACCCCTAGGTACCACCGACCATCCCATGCCTCACTGCTGGTTGCAGGCTAGGTTCCTCCATGGATTCCTCCCCTTCCCCTGCAGGGCCAGCAGGAGGAAAGCAATTCCCCAGTATATTCTCATCCAGAAATCATCCACGACTGTAGCAGCAGTGCAGGTTACAGTGCCACAACGGAGCTTTGCAAAGCCCTAGTCCTCCATATTCCTCCATTTTCTTCCCAAGTTCTGGAGCCACTGTGGCACGGAGGGCCCTTGCACAAGGAGGTGTGCATGTGTTCTGGAACTGTGGCTCCTTCCAACCTCTTATGACCTAAGTCTGCCTCCCAAGCATCCGTGCTACCACCAGGCCTCCACCTGGTGACAGCCAAGAACTGGGATGACCAGTCACCCCAGTCTGTGAGAGGAGAATTGCCAAATGGCCACTCAGTCCTCTCCCAGACAACCCCTCCCCTGACCCCCAGGGAGTCGAGCTCATTCCTGAACTCCGGTCCCCCTGGTGCAGGGGTGGGGGTGACAGTGCCACACAGCCACACACAACTGCACACAGCAGGGAACAGCAAAACACACACATGCTCAGGCACTGGCATGTGGTGGGGATCAGATGCAGTGCACCGGAGCACAGATGCAACTGGTGCAGATCTGCTGTCATCACGCCCTTGTCACACAGGTCCAGCAGCCGGGCTTGCATGCACACAGGCAGCGTGCAGCATGACACATAGGTGCCACCCTTGTGGTATGTGCACACACACACCGCCCATGCGTGCACAGGGCAGTGGCAGCAGACTGCAGCCAGGACGGCATGCAAATCAGGTCTGCCATGCGGAACCATGGCCACCGCGGCCACAGGGTGGCCACACCGGGGCTGATCGGCAGCCGCAGGCTGCACATCAGCCACAGGGGGTGTATGCAACAGCCCTCAGGGGTTGAACTGCAGGACCACGACCGGGTCTGCACAGAGGTCTGTAGGCACCCAAACAGACCCGCCCAAGGCGTGCCTGGGATGCCAACAGCAGAGCCCAGCGTCAACAGGGAGGGTGTCGCTCGACGCAGGGATCAAGGGGTGGACAGTGCACTACGTGGTGTTCTAGCTGGCTGGCCATGCCCTATGGCAGCCCACAGTGCAAAGCCATCCATGATCACATTGGCAATGCGATCTTGGGATGTGGTTGTGTCCTCCCGCAAATGTTGAATAGCCTCCAGGAGTTGTGCAGTGCCTCTCTTGCACTGCTCAGCTGCCTGGTGCACCTCCGCGCACAGTGCACGCACCCCAGCTACCAGCAGCACCTGTTGCTTCACAGAGGCCTGCAGCAAACAGGTGTGCTCTGCCAGTGGGTCGGCGCCCAGGGGAACCTGGACGGGTCACCGACCCACCGGTGGTGTGTGACCGCGCTGCACAGCCCCCTGCTGAGGTAGACGCTGCACAGTGGGGTCCCCATGGGGTAGGTCCCTATCAGATGCCCCGGCAGTGGACCTTGCATCCAGGTGCCCTGTGTCCCCTGCTGCCTGCCACTGCTGCCTGCTGCTGCCCCTCCTGCCCCTGTACACTGCCCAGCGCCTGCACGGCTGCACCACCACATGGCCCTGCCATGGCGGTGCACATGGCAGCACCTGCAGTGGCAGCGGGCAGCTGTCCCACCACTGACAGGCCACTGGGCGCACCGCCTGTATTGGTACATGGTATGGGCATCTCCCCCACAACACCACCCATGCTGTCCAGGATCATGGTCAGGTCGTCATCTGTATCGGACCCTGCCCTGATCTGTGTCTCTGTGCAGAGGATGCCATGGCTGGCATCCTGCTGAAACACAGCCAGGGCCTCATCCGACCCCATGCCCAGGACATCCGGCTGGACAGCTGTGGTGTGGTGCAGCCAATCAGGCCCCTGGATGCCCATGGAGGTGGATGACTGGTCCTCTGGGGCTGGGCTTGCCTCCATGGCTGCTGCTGGTGCCCCATCCACAGCATGCAGGTGTGCTGGTGCTGAAAGAAAAAACAGATGTGGCAGTGATGCATGGCCCTAGCCCCCCAACCCTCCCATCCCCCAGCCACTGCTTGCTGTGTGTGCCCATCATACGTACCATGCAGTGATGGGATTCCACCTGTCTGAAAACATCCACCCGCCACACCCTTGACAGTGCTGCTGTGCATGGTGGCCACTACCAGCTCCTCCTGCACCGTGAGCTATGGCACATCAGCAGGCCCCCCTCCTGTGGCTGTCCGGGCTGCTCAAATGGCCACCACCTTCTTCTTGATGCGGCGCTTATCAGTGCCCACCTTCTTCCTGCACGCTTGCACAGACTGCTGGTGGTCGCCCTGCTGGTTGACACTCGCCGCCATCTCCACCCAGGCCGCAGCCCTGGCCTGTGGTGTACCTGTGGCACCACTCAGCAGTGGCTCCCTGTCGAGGTAGGCCTCGAACAGGGCATCTGCCTCTGCCTTGTTAAAGTTGGGCCTGCACTTGCGTGCAGGCCCACACTCCTCGTTCTCTTCATGCACCGACATAGTGCTACCTGTGGTCATGGACATGTGTGTCAGTGTCAGCAGCAGCCTACTCCGTCCACCATGCTATGCTGGCTGTGCTCAGCAGCACGCACAACTTACTTCAGATGGTTGCAATACCGGTCCATGGCCTGTGCTGTTCCGTGTTGCTTTTATAGCGCAACACATGCAAATGAGCAGTGGTGCAATGGTAATGACATGCTTATTGCTCCAGTGTACCGTGCATTGGCTGATGAGCTTATTTGCATGTGGTGGCTGAATATCACTTACTTGCTCCGTGCACAATGAAATTGCTCTGGAGCATGTCAAGGCGCAATGTCCGGGCATGCGCAGGGTCGTGAGGTGTATGCGCCAGGCGGTGTACTACCGCCTATTATGCACAGTGCACCCAATGTGCAACAGGGCCATGGCTGCTATTGCACACCGGTGCACAGTGTGCCGGGCGACCCCTGACCCCTAATGTGACCTCTTGACCCCTTGGGACACCACCACGTGCCTGTCAGGCCACGCTCATGTCGCACATCTCTGGCATTGCATGATTGTGGACACAGCACATGGCTCCACGAGGCACTAATCCCACGCATGTTGTGCACACGTACGCCTCTGGCTGCCATTTTGTCTCCACATATCTCTGCCGGTCTAATGACGCAGCAAGGAGTTTGCCAGGCCAGTAACTGGTCCGATGTTGAATTAGTTAATTTGGTGGCCTGTGTGCAGCCACATGCACCAGGCTGTTTGGGCAGGTGCCCCTTCAAGAGCCCCAGACAGAGGTCTGGCAGGCATCGTTGTCAGCCTAGTGTGGAACACTGGTGTGGCCAGAACCAGGGAGCAATGCCGCCACCGGTATGGGGACCTCATGTGGTGGGACCCAGAGCACCTGAGACAGCTGCAGGTGTGCGTGCGCAGAGGACCCGTACCACAGCCAGGTAAGTCTTCCCAAGCTGCATGTGTGCCCTGGTGCTGAACTGTGCTGCTGGCTTGGCTGCCTGGCATGCTCTGCAGTGGGGTACACTGTTGTCGTGTGCATTGCAGTGTGGCATTGCCAGCCACAGCTTGCGTTGTGATACAGCCTTGCAGGCCATGTTGGGCAGGAGCAGACGCTGCGGTGGGCAGCCGGGTGGCATGCGGGCAGGGTGCTGCCTCCTCCACCGATGACAGGTGGGGTGCTGGGTGGTGGGGACCTCAGTGGGTGGGTGGGAGGGGTTCCACTGGACCACCAGGGTCTCAACCAGGAGGCGGCCATCAGCCGGGGTAGCCACCACACCTCCCGGAGAGGGAGAGCTGCCTACTGGCAGCTCCATCCAGCTCCGTCCTCCCCCCCACTGCTGACCTCCAATGGCCCAGGCTCATTCCCAAACCCGGGTTGCCAGCGTGCCTCGAGGTAAGGCGTCCAGTGCCTCAGCACCACTGGGCCGGCTTATTTCTAATTTCTATACTAAGAACTATTTTTGACAAAGTAGTTATGACATAATTACTAGGAAAGATAATAACTTGGTCTTATGTAGGTAGAAAGAGTATGTAATGTTAGCCCGAGACCCTGCTTGGTATGTGTGCTTCCATGGCCACACCAGAAGAGGGTCCGAAGAAGTTGCAGCAGATTCTACAAAGGGCTTCCATGATAACCTTAGCCTATTTATGCTTCCAGAAGCAAGAGCTGTTTATCAAGTCCATAGTCTGTTTAAGTGTACCTTTTCTTTGTCCCCCTAATGACGGGTTTATGAAATGTCACGTGAGTGCTGGGTGTTTTTTTGTCACAGCTCGTATAGAACCCCACATAATTGTTTATCATTAGTGTTATTTACTGCTTAGTGTTGCATTCATTGTTGGTTTCTACTACATTATAATATGATAGACAATTTATTCCTTACATAACCAATGTTTTATTCCCCTCCAAGATATATATTTTCCCATAGATCATACGATGGCAGGCAGACTATTCCATATCAATGGTCCTCTATGAAATACTGACTGTCTCCCAATTTCCATGTTGCATCTGGGCAAAATCAAGTCTAAGGTACCCACAGATCTAAAAGAATTAATTTTCTCCTGGGGAACCAATTTATCCGTGACATAAATAGACAATTTACTAATTAATCCCCTATGGACAAAGGAGGTGGCCGCTCAATCCTTCTACTGGCCCTCTCCCTCCCCGTCGCCCCTGGTGGCCCGAGCTCGTTCCCAAGCTCATGTCTCTGGAGTGGGAGAGGTAAGGCACTTTAAACACCTCAGCACTCTCCACCATTGGGCCGGCCCAAGAGACACTCTTCTGCTGCACAGTTGTGCCCCTACACCACACCCTTTCCCTACAGAGCGCTGCTACCAGGAACTTGTGCTCATGGATTAGGGGATTGCTCACCCCTGCAGCAGCACCAGCCTAGCACCATATGAGCACGGCTTCTACTCTGGACCTTGTTCATCTGTAGTGGGGTCATGCTTCTATCTGAGAGCACATGTGGGAGGGAGGGAGTGAAGCACCACGAGGCCAACTGACTTGCTTAGTGTCGCACAACAAGTCTACAAGCTGTGGCAGGACTCGAACCCTGGATATCCTGTCTCACAGTCCTAATTAGACCATACTACCTTCACTGTTTTCATTTAGACAAGTTACCCCTTCCAATATATTAATAAAACATTTGCCTTGCCAAAGTATTTAGAAGAACAACAGGGTTTAAGGCTGTGTAAAGCAGTGTTTTTAGTATTGAGTCTCTGTCAGCATTTGTCAGTCCTTTCCTGCTGGAAGGCACAGCGAGTTCTAAATCGTACAGGAAGACTTGTCCCTCCATGCAAGAGAGGAAATCCTATGAGGAACAATTGGCTGTGGATTATATAAATCACAGAGGGATTTATTCTCGAATCTTAGACGGTTTGCTGTTGTCGTGCCGTTCATGTTCGCTGCCTCCTTAGCGAGCGTGTGCATCTAACTCCCGTGTCAAGCTAAACCAAGATAAATAGAAACTTCTCATCTGACTTGGCTCCCCTCTGCCAATCAGAACTGGGGCAGCTTCAGGCTTAGATCCCAGCTGGGGTAAATATTCTCCGACTCACCTGACTAGAACAACTGCGTACTGACCTGATTGTATCCTATACTTACAGTTACTACCTGCTCTAGTGGGCTACATCAACTTAACAGTTCTTTCCTTTTTTTGTGTGTGTCTTTTTGGTGCAACGCAACTGCTTCAGACATTGAACTTGAGTTAAGCCCTGTTCGGACGTCTGCTTGGACAGCCTTAGGAAAAGTGAGCGTATGGGCTGAAGAGATTTCCACCACTGCAGATTCATCAGCTGGTGCATATTCTGGGTACGTTTTCTCTTCTTCTGTTGCACATAGGGATGGCGCAGTGTCGGTTCTAAAGAACTACTGTCTGTAGTTGTTGCTATTACTGTCTGTAACCAAAAACTGTTGTACTTCTGTATACTTCTGTGTATACCTTGTACCCGGGTCACACCTGGAAACGAGCCTTGACTCAGTGTGCATTTCTCGGTCACCAATTTAAAATAAAATAAAGAAAGAAAGAGAAAAAAAAATCTGAGAAACTGACCAGATCTAAAATTTAAATCTAAAACCTATTTAAATCTAAAATCTGAAACCAGTCTGGCCCACAGTGCTACCATGTTGAGATAGCCAGGATCGAATCTTGATCGACTCCTCCAGGGCTCCAGCTGGGGGTTATGTGGAGGGGAATGGCACATAGGCACTTTGAAAAAGAAAGCATGTTACAGCCCCCGTGTACCTGCATCAGGCTTTTAAGTATGACTGGAGCATACCCCGACTCTCCACAATCTCAACCTCTGGACTCCCTCGCCTGTGGCCGGTTCGATCCAGAGTGTGATGCCGAGGCACCATACACTGACCCAAGTGGGAGGGAGCCTGCCTGCTCCAGTTACGCATCCCCGTGTGCAAGCGGTAGTAGCACTCGTAGACCTAGAAAGACAAGAATGCTTTCTCCAACTAAATAACAGTTGCGTTTTTCTTGTTATACTATCTATTCGGTGCTGTGGTTTGACCTTAGCATATGTGGACCACCCAGACATACTATCTGTATACTTTATTAACTTTAGAGTTTGCGAGTATTTATTTAAGGTTCCTACATTTTGTTTATTAGTACATAATAGATCTTAAACTCTGTAGGTTTTCTTTGATTATTGTAACTTTGTACACTGACTGATTTGTAAGGTACTGTTGCAACTTGTTTTCTTGTTCTGTTCGTTTTCTGGTTTAAACAATAAATGTTATTATGGAAAAAAAAAGACTAGAATGGCAATAACAGAATCATAACATGTTGATGGCAGATAAAGACTGAGGGTCAATCTTGTCTGTCCATCTATGGCACTACCTATACCCTGGACCTACTGTCCATTGGAGTATTTTTTTTTTACAACTCTATTTGTGGCACTCCAGACCCTGGAATTCTCTTGGGCTGCCCAACAACCACCCGCTTCTACCGCCCACCGTGACCCCACCTCCTCAAGAGCATTACTTTCTCCTTGGTGGACCCTCTCTGGCCAGGGCCCATGAGGAGCTAGAAGGGGGCGGAGGTCCGCATCGGTGTGTGGCGGCTGGCGCTGGGAGCCATCGCCATCCAGACTGGAGGGAGTTTCTGCATTACGCATCTGAAGTGAAGGCAATGCTTTTTTTTTTTTATTATTTAGTTGTTTAACCAGGTATAGCACACTAAGCTGAAAGCTTTTTTACAGGAGCGACCTGGGGGCACAAGGAGGTTAAGTGACTTGCTCAGGGTCACACAGTATGCAAGTGGAAGCTGTGGGATTCAAACCCAGGTCTGGTCTGCTGGATGTCACCAGATTTGCAGCTCAGAGCCTTTAACCACTGCGCTATACTGCCTCCCCGATGCTGCCTTGTCCATGATGTGGATGCTCCCACCCACGTCCAGAAGGCAGCTGCCCGACGTCTTCCCCATCCCTTGTAAGCCCCTGTGCATCACAGTGCTGCCGGTCTCCACCGGCGGCCACTGCTGCACCGGGCTACCCTTGGATCCCTCCCCAAGAGAGGATAGCAGTCCTCCAGATGCTTGATCCTCTCTCTCTCTCTCCCTGCCAACCCCCAGTGGTCCCGGCTCGCTTCTGAACCCGGGTCACTGGCGTGGCGCGAGGTGTGGTGTCCAGCGCCTCAACCCTCAGTGCCACCGGGCAGCTCATTGGAGTCTGTGTTGATGAGAGCTTTCACCTTGTCCCATCTGTGCCTGAACCCTCTAACAGTCTCTGCCCCAGCCGCATCTGCCAACAGGCTGTTCCAAGGCACAGCCACCCATTCCGTAAAGAAATGCTTCCTCACATCTCTCCCGAATCGTCTTCCTGCCAGTTCCCAGTCATGTCCTCTAGTCACTGAGTTGGGTTCCTAGAAATTAGCTCCTCGCAATTCATCTTTTTGCCCCTCAGGAATTTGAACGTCTCAATCATATCACCCCAATCCCTTCTAGTCTCCAGGGGAGTACATGTTCGGGGCCCTGCACAGCTCCTCATAAGATCTGCCTTGCTGACCCTGAATCATTTTAGTTACTCTTCTCTGGACTGTCTCCAGTCTGTTTTGATCCTT
This sequence comes from Neoceratodus forsteri, assembly GCA_016271365.2. Classification (NCBI taxonomy): domain Eukaryota; kingdom Metazoa; phylum Chordata; order Ceratodontiformes; family Ceratodontidae; genus Neoceratodus; species Neoceratodus forsteri. Next base: position 2,987,657 of record JADMNL010000036.1, on the reverse strand, counting down.
ACTTAGGTGGGGGTTCCAGAACTGGGGGCAGTACTGCAAGTGTGGACTTACCAAGAACCTGTACAGGGGCAGTATAACTTCCTTCCTCCTGCTGTAAGAGCCTTTTCCTATGTAATCCCGGCATCTTAGCTGCTTTACCTTAGACCTTAACACACTGAATGGATTGTTTGAGGGAGTCACCAATGAGCACCCCCAGGTCTCTTTCTTCCGATGAGGCTTACAGTCTGACACCACTCTACCAATCGGCATTTTTGGGGTTCTCTTTACCCAGGTGCATAACCTGGCACTTCTTTGCTTTGAATTTAAGCTGCCAGACCTAGGAACAGTGCTAACGCCCTAACCCATGTGACTGATTTTTCACCATAGACAGATAACTGCCCCCCATAGTGGTGACCAGGATGTAAGCGCATGTTCCCCGCTAGCATTGCTATTTTACTGCTGTATTTATAGTTCTGTGGTAGCACTGACATAATAGGTGACCACATGATGTGTTCCCCCCCCCCCCGTAGATAGGCTGGCGCTCTGAGCAGGCCCACATTTGATTGGGTGGTGGGAGGGCCTGAAGAGGAACAAAAAGCTGCCCCATGATGAATGACAACAATGATGCCTGTTAACCTTAGAGCTGCTAAATGCCTGTCAACCCTCCTCTCTTCCTTCCCTGGCTAAGATGCACCCTGGGGACCAGTGTGAACTGTGCAACATTGGGTGATGCAGAAGTCAGCCAATCACTGTACACACTCATGACAAAACACAAATCCCCAGGTCAATTATTCATGTAAAAAAACATGCCTACAATCAGATAATCAACTCTCACCTCTTCAGTGTTCAAACAGCAGTTTATTTATTTTTTTCTATATGTATTTTATCCTCCTTCTCTGGGCAGCCTGGGGCAGTATCTCAACCCTGCACCACCAGCCCGCAAGCCCAACCTCCACCTGGCCCTACCCCAAGACCCCCCACCGATTGCCCCCTAGGGCTGGGAACGGAGCACCCCCTCCCAGAGTATGGTTCCATGTCATAATACCAAAAATACTACAGCAACTCGCACAAGAGCGAGAACATGTCGCTGAATTCAAAATCAGCAAGGAACCCGCCTCCGCACCTACCAAAAGGATGACAGCAAGAAAATAAACATTTAATCTGAGGGGCTGAGCCCCTTGCACCTCCCATATAAATATAATCAACTCTGGAGGGGGAGGCACTGAACGGGGGATAGCATGGCTGGGGCAGCAGACTGGAAAAAAAAAATTAACACCACCCACACAGTGTGGCGGCCCACGATCAGGAGGGAGCCACAGCCCCATCCCCCGATGTCTACCAGCCGGTGCCAACCTTCTTCCCCCACAGCTTGCCCCCCACGGCAGGGTAGGGGGGGTACTCCAGGCCCCCACCAAAGACTGGATCCAGTTCAGGTTGGTGCCGTGCCTGGTCGAGCGGGACCTGTGAGCCCCTCCATCATCCAGCTGCCAGAGATCTTTTTCTGTTTTTCTTGCCTGGAGGTGGGATGTGCAATGATGGTGCCGTGCACGCTCCCATGTGCATCCCATCAGGCATCTTCCCTGCCTTCGCCCACCATGGACACATGGGTGCACCAGCCCCCAGCCTCCGGTAGAGGCCGGGCAAGCACTAGCCACTGATCCCCTCCCTCTCCCCAGAGAAGAAGAGCTGTCCTTGGAATGCTCGATCCTTCTCCTCTCTCCGTGCTGACCTCCGGCGACCCGCTCGCATTGCGAATAAGGGTCACCGGCATAGCAGGAGGTAAGGCAAGATGCCTTAGCCCTCCATGCCACCAGGCTGGCCAACCCACACAGTTTTAGAAGAGTACTCGCAGGCAGTCCCGAACCCGGAACCATCGGCACTGTAGGCAATGTCTGCACCCGCCATGCCAGGTGAGCAGCTCAGCAGCAGCCGGCTGCACTCATCTATTTAACCCACATCACCATGCAGAGCCCCATCATTCGCCCTCACCATTCTGTCCCTGATCCCTCACTATCCCATCCCCCTCGCTATCCTTCCACTGTCACTACTCCTACAGGTGCGCAAACTGAGTTGCATATTTTTGAGTCATTCAGTTTAGTCCACCCATATGATGTGATACCCTGGAGTACAAATCCAAACCTGGGGCAGGCGGTGGTGGAGGACCGGCGAGACATGGGGTCGAGGCGTCATGGAGCCCCGGGCTGCCATTTTCCTCTTTTCTTGTCCCCCTCCGGCGTCTGGCATGAGCGCGTGCATGTGGGGGCACCCACACACCACACCTGCTGGCTACATGCCTTCCATCCTATATCACCCCCAACCCCCACCAGAGAGTGATCAGCAGGCAGGATGACAATCCCTCCCTTCTGGAGAGAGAGAGAGAGAGAGAGAGAGAGAGTCCTTCAGATGCTCAATCCTCCCTCGCCCCTGCCGCCCCTCGGCAGCCTGGGCTCATTCCCAAACCCAGGTCGCTGGCATGGCGCGAGGTGTGGTGTGCAGCACCTCAACCTCCAGTGCCACCGGGCCAGCTTTCAAACAGCAATTTCTGAAGCTTTTGTCCTCTGTGTGTCCTTTTTTCTTATTTTACAATTTAAGTTTAATCCACCCATCATATAATAGTAGTAACATTTATTTTGCTGGTGTACACTTAAAATAACCAGCTTTTGCAGCCCTCAGTGTTTAAACAGGTATACCAACGTTACCTCGAGACTAAAACTGCGAAGATCATTACAGCGACAAAATCAGCAGTTCACTGCAGTGGCCCATGGTACACCGACACGTCATCTTCGGGACCTGCGTCCCCTCCCTGAAACAACTCCAACTTGAAGTTAGTTATTTTAAAGTCCAGGGAGTACATGGGCAGAGCCCCCCATGGGGGATTCGGGGGTACAGCCCCCCTACAAAAGAAATGATCTAGATGGCACAATGCCAACTGTTGGCACTGTGCCATCGCTGTAAAGACAGTCAACAAGTTTCCGTCGAACTGCAGTGATGGAACTGTCTAAACATACCCTGACAGCACATGAACTCAAGGACTAGCTGTTCTGATATTACTATTGTCTTATAATGTATGATGAACTACAATCCCTGTATAAAATATGGGAGTTTCCAGTCTTATAATCGCTGAGTGCTTACGCCAGCATGGAATGACTGTAAAATGTGATGTAAACACTGAACATTTATAAACCTGTAATTGATCAGTGCTGATGTCACTCCCAGATAATGGCCATATATTCACAGATAAATAAGGGTGGAATGCAATCCCGAAGTTGTGGAGTCCCACTCCAACCTTTAGTCTGGGGGTTTATAGGTGTTTTCAGAACCGCTTGGTAGTTTTGCACTCATATAATATGCAGTAAGTGTACTAGAAGCCTTATGTAACCTCTCCCCTAGCTTCCTACCAATATCGCTTTTAAGCTTAGAAGCCTGTAATAGTGCTGTAAGAAATATAAACACATTTTTCTCTTTTAAAAATGTGTTCCTTTAGGAAGTTTGGAGGTAAGTATGAAGACTGTTTATGGACAGTATACGTTTATGCAGTTCAGCCAGTCTTTATGAGCCTCCGCTATGCGTTTGGAGGAAATGACCACCCTCTGCCTCTGTATGCTGATTTGCTCTTGGGGGGTCTTTTTCAATACAATTAACTGATAACATTCAGTTTGCTGAAGCAATAACTGCTGGTTCTGTATCCCCCCCCCCCCATAGAGGTTATACAGTGGTCTGAGCTTTCCCCAGCAGGGGGTGTTCTATTGGTTTGGTCTGGCAGCAGGCATATATAGGTTCCTCACCACGTTCCAGAGGGTACCAGATTCAGTCTAGGTTCTTGATCCAAGTCCAAGGCATGTTCCTGGAGCAGAGTGGGTCTTGGGGCTTGATGTGTGGTTTTGTGACCTGTGTAAGGGTTTGAATTTGTTTGCAGTGCCCTGCTGCTTGCCCACATCACTCATACAGCAATGAATTAGATTTTTATGGTTTGATGAGACCATAGCCCAGTTTCGGGTGAGCACATCTCTTCACCTCCACTGTGCACATCCTCTCTCTCTTCTCGTTGGATTTAGTGCACTTTGCAGGTTGGCTGATGTTTATTTATTTATTGAAAAGTTTTGCCAGAAAAGTACACTGAGCAATCAAAATTGCTCATCTCACGGTACGTCCTGGGGAAGGGGATACATGTGGGGAAAGGATACATACACAATCGCCATAACAGGTACAAAATACATATATGAATGCTGGGTACATAATATTGATAAAATAGGTTACAGAGCCAATACAACAGTTAAACACACATACATAATACAGTTAAAATTAGGGTACAGTAAGCTGATGCAACAGATTTGTTGCAGATACAGTCAAAGAGAGCAAGGGACTGTACAGTCAGTCCATCATAAGAACTAATACATAAGGTATTAATGATGTTAAGTGGGAGAAGGAAGAGTTGGAACAGAAATCTACCAGTCATCGTTTGGACTGTTTCAGTGTGATGTTTTGGGGAATCAGTTTCTTGATTCAGAAACACTTAATTCTCATTAAGTTGCCAGCCCAGAGGCTCTGAGGGCTGAGGTGCTGGATGCCTTACCTCACGCTACACGAGTGACCCGGGTTCAGGAACGACCTCAGGTCATCAGGGTGCCAGCACGTGGGGGGAGGAGGAGCAGGATTGAGCAAGCCAGCAGGCTACTCTCCTCTCCCAGGGGTGGTGGGGCAGGGTTGTTGCCCCTCCTCCATAGTTCCCCTCCCACTGGGTGGAGGCCCAGTGGGTAGCGTAGGCGGGAGGGGGCAGCATTGTTACAGGTGGGTGGAAGGGGCTGAGCTGGCACCACGGTGTGCGTGCGTGCCTTCACACGCATGCATGGATGCACACATGTCTGTGTGCTGGGGCCTTGGGCTGGGAAGTGGAAGAAAAACCTACAAAATACCATAAAAATAAAAATCTATATTAAAAAAAAATTTTTCATTAAGTCACCACTGCTGCCGTGAAGGGGCTTCAGGTAACCATAGCAACTGAGAGTTACTATCCCCAGAGTTCCAGGAAGAATGTATTTCTATCAACTTTATGCAAACTGTAGTCTGAGAGATAATAAGTACTGTGCCTTTAAACACTGCCTACAGACGAAGCCAGCTTGTTGGGGGTTAGGCCTCCAAATCACTGTTTACTCACCATCACTTCAGCCTCTCTTGCTCTGGTTAGTAAAGAGAAAACCTTTGTGGGATGCCTGACGACCCCGCAGAAGTTCTAAGCTGTTCCATGCTGTTGACCTGGGTTCAGGAGCGGACTTGGGTCATTGGATCAGGCAGCCGGGGGCTGGCGCCGTACTGCTGAGCGGCAGTACTTGCCACCAGGAAGGGAAGGTGCTGCCATTCCACTGCCAAAGCAACCCCTGTAGTGGGTCAGGTACCTTGTCTCCTCTGCAGGGCATTGCTGCCTGTGTAGGCTTACAGTAGGGGGCTACTGCCCAACATTGGGGAGAGGGGTTTCGGGAGAAAATGGAAAACCTATAGCTGCTACCTGGCAAATGCCCCTCACTCCACCAGTTGGTGAAGGATCGGCAGTGCAACAGGCTGTGACTGCTGTCTCTTGGCCCTCCATCTTGGCTAGAGGCAGGGTTCAGCCATCATATCCCGGATTGTCGGGGTAAGGGGACATGGTGTGTGGCTGGGGATGGGCCCAAAAGTGGGGGGTGAGAGGGATCCGTGTGCTGACTGTAAAATATGTTTTGTGTATTTTGTATTTCAGTTACCCTCCTGATCTAGCACGTAATGGAGCCACCAAACTCCACCTCAGACTATGATTACCATCAGCACTGGGACCATGAGTGTACTCTGAGCAGCAGGTATCTATGAAAAAAATGCTTAAAACCTGTATGATTATAGCAATTGTATTTTTTTACTTCCTTTTTATTGAATTTTATTTAAATTCCAACTACAGATTTTCTCCATATGCCATATGAGTGCAGGATACACAAACACATTTTGCAATCCTCACTAAAGAAACTAGCATCAGATATATCACTAAAATGATTACAGAAAAATATAGTATCAGAATACTATAGGAGGAGAAGAGGGAGAGAGGGGATATGATTGAGGTCTTTAAATACCTTAAGGGGGTAAATAGGGCATGCCCTGGTAGGATTTTCCAGCTGTGGGAGGCAGGGGCCACCGGGGGCATCACCTGAGGCTGGTAGGAGGGAGGCTCAGGGCTGAGACTAGGAGACATTACTTCACTGAGAGGGTGGTGGAGCCGTGGAATGCTTTGCCAGGGGGAACTGGTGGAACTTAAAATGGTGGTGGGCTTCAAAAGGGGCTGGGACAGGTACAGGGAGAAGATTAAACTGAGTAATGCCAGACTTGGAGATGCTCACTCAATGAGGAAGGCGGTGAGGGACCCTATTAGTCGATTGATCGCTTTGATTTATGAAAATCCCGACAGTAAATAATCTAAAACTATGTGACAATATCAGCCCCATTGTAAGTGAATGGGGCGTGCTCCCGCAGCCTTTGTTTTGTGACATCACAAAACAGGGCTGCGTGGGCCAACGTGGGGGCGTGGTTTGCTCAGTTCTTTTTTTGCCGATGGGCTTGATTTTAATTTTACGAGTAAAATAACTTTTAATACAGCATGACTTGTTATGCCACACTTCATTGGGTGCTGTCTGTGGAGGTAAGTTATCGAATGGGCTAGGGCAAGCAGCTACTAGGAAGCTGCTCTTTAATTTATTTTATTTATTTATTTTATGATTCGGATAACACCTTTGGGCACAGGCTCTTTTACAAAGGTTCCACGTCAAAAAACAATGAACAAACATTACAGACATAAGGTTACAGGTATAATATAACAGCAGTAAGAAACAAAATGGCGAAGTAACGGTAATTTGATTTAAGGGTTCCGTCAGATCAGTGATCAACATTACAGACATGAGGGTACAGGCATAATTTTACCTCAATTTACAATACAGTTCGCAAGGGATGGCAATTTGATTACAGGGAGAAGAAATAAATAGTGTATTTGTAGAACATTTTGACTTGTTATTAAGCTTAAAATAGACTCACAGTGCGGCCACTTGGGCCTTGTCAACAATAGCACCATAGGGTGACGCGCGGTCAAGTATCTAGAGAGTATGAGCTGACCCGGCATGACCAGGGCTAGGGTAGTCACTGAGAGGTTAGCCAGGAATTAAGACACGGGGAACTGTGGGAGTAGGCAAAGTCAAGAAAGGGAGAGAGTAAGCCAAGGAGCATGGGAGAGGGTGTTGGGGAAGGGGGTGAGAGAATAAAGGAAGTGGAGAGAGAGAGGAGAAAGAGAAGAGGGAGATATAATATGAAAGAAAGAGAGAGAGAGAGAGAGAGAGAAGGAGACAGAGAAAAAAAGGTGACCTATGCTTCACCTAGGGATAGATAGATAGATAGATAGATAGATAGATAGATAGATAGATAGATAGATAGATAGATAGATACCATCTGTAGATAGATACTGTAGGTAGGTAGCTAGATAGATAGCCAGCCGCAAAGCTCCCCACTGGGAGACACAGTTCTGGGAGGTGGTGAACCACTGGATTGTTGGGGCCCACGAGTGCCCACGTCATCCTGCATGCCGTGCAAGGTTTTTCCATTTTTCTCTGTGCCCCCAAGAACGCTGACAACAAGGGCTCAGTGACGTACACTCATGCACACACATGGCAGCTTTGGGGCCGGTTGGCATCCCTCTTCAGCTTCACCGCCACCCCATGGTAACCCAAGTGATGGTAGCGCAGTGGAGTCTGCAGCCCTCCTTCCCTCCCTTGAGGAGGAGAAGGGTGTCCTCTGGGATGCTCAATCCCCCCCCCCCAGCTGGCCCTCTGACCTCCTGGGGCTGTACCTGACCCAAGGTCACTGATGTTGCAAGTGACAACCTTTCGACTAAGCTGACGGGCTGGCCTAGTTATCAAAACGTATACATATTTCACTGCCTGTTGCAAAGCTGTCTGGCTGTTCTCAACTGCAGTCACTAGGGGTGATTATTAGGGGCTGAAGCTCTGAATCTTTATGCATTAGCACCGAATAAAACATTCCCAATTCCTAAAACCAACCCTGCCCTATATACAGTATTTGTTTTTTCACTGGGCAGGAGGGGTGGGGGCTTATACCTCTAATCTTTGCAGACCCTAGAAATGCCCCTGCCCAACTGACCTCACAACTGCTGTCTGTGACATCACAGTCTGTTTTCATGGTAAACATTATGATGTCATAATAAGTGCACTATGAGGTCAGAAACCCCTGTTGAAAACTTTATATACAGACTTCATGGAAAAGTAGGAGTAATAAACAGCAAAAGCTGGGAAAGACAAGGGATATTTTAAAAAGGGGACTGCATTCTCAGCCACAAAGGGAGCAACACAAAATGAGGGGAGTTCATTGAATGACACCAACGCACTATCACAAACATTTAGTGCTATGCAAAAACAGAGCGATTAGTCTGGGGGGGGGAGAACCCCACCATGACTAAGTTGCAGTGCAAATTACATGATCAGAGTAAGAGGATTACTCCAGCAAACTCGTGGATTCGTAAATCGGAGTCACAGCATGACATAGCGTCACTGAGTTGCAGGCAGTGCCACCTGGAAGTCCTCCTTCCACTTTCGCCCCGCCGTCTTACCTTAGGGCTCTCTTGGGCTAGTTTCAGTTCCTGTTCCTGTTCCTGGGTTCAATACCCCTAGACACTGACAAAAATAAGGCATTCCGCTGCCAAAAATCTGCCTTGACAAAAGTGCTAATTACATAATGTGTCAGGATTTATTGTAAAAATATAGCCACCAACAGTTAATGACCTATGGTCACATGGCTAACACTGCTGGCCCATCCCTGGTGGTAGTCCAGTGACCCCCCCACCTAACCCACTCTCCGACCCAGTGTCCAGTGGTCCCCCCGGTTCTGTGTGTGTCCATAATTACAGACTGGCCACACTGTCTGCTCACAGACTCCTTCCCTGACTCACCCCTGAGTTTCAGAGCTTGTGTTTGCAGCACTGTGACATCCTTACTGCCTGCCAGTAGCTGTTCTACAGGACACGGGGATTGCAGGAGACTGCAACACGGTGCGCAAGGTCTGCAGCACTTCTGGAATGGCCTTGTGGGACATTTCCATAGCACCACTTGCTCCCCAACCACACAGTCTCTAACTGTCTCTGGTGCACCCCTTCTTCCCCAGTCTGAGCCCAGTCACACCCTCCTGCATCTTGGGCACTTCTCTCCCAGTTTAGTCATCAGTGTGGGGCCCAGTCACAGTTGGGCAATATTACCTACCCCTGCTGGTGTGGAGGCAGGTGAAACCCATGGCAGATGGGAGGCTAGTCACTGGAGTCGGGGCCCCCTTGTGTGCCACAGATCTCGCTGTATGCATTTGAGTATTTTCCTTGGTTTTCTATTTCCCTACTCCTGCAGGATGTCTGCATGCATGGGGCCTCAAGCATGCACACCCAAGAGTACTGTACAGAGCCTAGCTGACGTTCTCCCACCCAATAAGCTTTTCCCACTGCACTGCACCTCACCAAAAGAGGACAGCATCCTTAGGGCCACTCAGTCTTCCTTTGGGCCACCTGCACCTGATGACTTGAGCTCATTCTCAAACCCGGGTCACCAGCATCGGGAGTGGCAGCGCTACCACTGTGCTGACAGGCAGCTGTCTATAACAGTTCTGACTATAAAGAAAGAGCTGTGATCCCCTTTAGAAACATAGAAACAAAGAGTCTGATGGCAGATGAGGACTACTTGGCCTACCTAGTCTGACCATTTTCCCCACCTACTGTAACACCGCAGACTCTACTTGCTCTTTGGTTTTACCCCCCCCACCACCATTAAAGTTCCTTTATGCCTATCCCATGCATTCTTGAATCCTGTTACTGTTTTGGCCCCCACCACCACCTCCGCTGGGAGGCTGTTCCAGGCATCCACCACTCTTTCCGTGAAGAAGTACTTTCTTCTGTCTCCCCTGAGTCTACCCCCCCTCCAGCTTCACAGCATGACCTCTTGTTCTTGAGCACCTTTTGTTCTGAAAAAGACTTCCCTCTTGAACCTTATTTATACCTGTGAGGTATTTGAAAGTGTCTATCATAGCCCCACGTCCTTTCCTCCAGGGTGTACGTATTGAGGCCCTTCAGTCTCCCCTCACAGGGCTTGTGTTGCAGACCCTGCACCATTTCAGTTGCCCTCCTCTGGACCACCTCCACTCCTTGAAGGGAAACAGTCATGTACCATGGCTAACATTGCTTGAACACCAACAAGAAGTTATTTCAAAGGAGGTAGCGGGCATGCCTGTAACTGTAAGAACAAGAAGCTGCATCAGCGTGTGGTCTGAAAACAAAGTAGTAATATTATATATATTTGTTTTTCGATTGTTTGACCAGGAGAGACACACTAAGCTGAAAGCTTGTTTACAGGTGCGACCTGGGAGCACAGGGAAGTTAAGTGACTTGCTCAGGGTCACACAGTATGCAAGTGGGGCTGTGGGAGTCAAACCCAGGTCTCCAGATCTGCAGCTCAGAGCCTTACACCACTGTGCTATACTGCCTCTCTCACGCTATGCACGCTGAGAATAGAAAATGGAGTAAGAATCAATGTTTGACCATATGTCTTCTTCAGGAATTATCTAAAAGAGAAAACTGACTTTGCTTTTTACTCTTTAAGATACTTCTTGAAGAAGACCTATGGTCAAAACATCGATTCTATTTTCAGTGTGCATGTAATATCGCCATTTTGTTTTGTTACGTGCAGCTGGAAGCACTCGAGAATATAGATGACTGAGTCTGCTCAATACTGAATTCTACACTGTAGCCATTTGTAAAACATTGTGATGATGTCATTGAGGAACAAGCTGTGACTGACTACACTGAGTCAAGAACAGCTTGTTCCCCATTGACATCACAGTGTTCTACAAATGGCTACAGTGTAGTATTAATAGTGAGCAGACTCAGTCGTCTATATCTTTGGAGAGCTTCCAGCTACAGGTGAGACCAATGCCTCATTTGAAAGAGCTTTCCATGGGCTTCAAACAATTATGGCCACTGGGCAGGAAGGGATCCCTCGAAGTACACAGTAGCACAACAGTGTTGCAAACCACTAGGTGGCTCTACATGACTTCAGTGAATACTGAGTACTTGCCCCTCATTTGAATTTGTGAATGGGGCCTGTATTGTCTAGTATTTATTTATTTATTTATTGAGAAATCGGAATTACAACCTTTGAGCTACAAAATGTAAAAACAAAAACAAGGCGCTGCGTCAGCTTGCAGTCTAAAAGCAAAACAAAATGGTTATATTAAATACACAGTGAAAATAGAAAAAAGAGTTACAAATCTATGTTTGACCTTAGGTCTTATTCAGGAAGTATCTAAAAGAGAAATTTCTAAAAGAGAAATATCTAAAAGAGAAAAAAACAAAGTTAGTGGGCTTTAAGCTACAAGCTCATTTACAAAGGATCCTCGTCAGGACAAGGGCAGGGGAACACAAACATGAGGAGGTAGTACAGTAGCTGCCAGTAAGCACTGTCAGACAAAAACTGAGGAACAAGCTGTACAGGATAACAGAAACTAAATACAATGTCAGGCAAAGCATAACAGCTGACATAGCAAAGCTCGGTACAGAGTACAATAGGACACAATACCCTCTGTGGATCAGGTAGTGAGAAACCAGTCTGACAAACTAGATACAATATCAGTCAAACAAACATCACCAAACCAAAGCTCAGTGCATAGTAATATAGGAAACTGTAACCACAGTAACGTAGGTAGTGAGTACACCAGTAGCTTAGGCATGAGGGAACAGAGGTGGAAAGGGACAGCTGTGGCGGCAATTGACCACTGCCAGAAAGGATGACAATCTTGAGGGGATGGAGAAAGAAGGAGAGCGGGGAAAGGGGTGGGGGAGAACATGGTGGTTGGGGAGGGGAAGGGGGAGACAGTAGGTGGCACATCTGGGGGCTGAGGTGTAAGGGACAGTGGAAGGAGTCCTCAAATTAGTCCACAGATCAGATAGGGGAACAAAATTGGGGGAGAAATGGAAGGCACTGAGGCGCCTTTGTGCTGGGAGGGTTTGGAGATGGCAGTTGAGGGCACTTGGGGGGAGGTTGGAAGCAAGGTGTGCCAGGTTGGTGGGTAGGAAAAGGTGGGAGGGGGTTAAGCTTCTATGCTCAGTTGATCAGTAGAGGGTTGGTCCAGGTAATGCCCAGTTGTACTGTAGACTAGTTCCAGCTAGGTTAAGAGGGACAGTAACAGTGTTCTGGGAGGGAGATCGCTTTTTGAAGGTCAGACTTAAAGTAAATTGTAGTAAATTTTCAAACAATTATGGCTACTGGGCAGGAAGGGATCCCTTGAAGTACAGAGTAGTGCAACAGTGTCGCAAACCACTAGGTGGCACTACATGACTTAAGTAAGTACTGAGCACCTGCCCCTCATTTGAATTTGTGAATGGGGTCTGTATTATCTAGCAAATTGTACAAGCTAAATACAGTATGCAGCTAACATGATATACTAAAGTCTACACCTCCTCTTCAAGTTTAGAAAAGAATCCCAAAAGAGTGATCCTCTTCCTATTGTACCTCTTCATTTTTGTGGCGGGACTCATCGAGAATGCCCTTGTGGTATGGGTGAACTGGAGGAAGAGGAATGCCAAAGAGAGCCTCAACTTCTACATCTTAAACATGGCCATCGCAGATCTGGCCCTCGTTCTGACCATCCCCTTCTATATGTTGGATGTAGCCCTGGACAACGTCTGGCTTTGGGGACGCTTCCTTTGCAAGTTCGTCTACTTCATTTACTTAACCAACATGTACAGCAGCGTCTTCTTCTTGACTTGTATGACCATAGAAAGGTACCGGATGATGGTCCTGCCAACACAGGTCTCGGGTTCGAATCAAGAAAGGAAACGTAAGATAACGTGTGGTTGCATATGGGTTTTCGCTCTACTGCTGCCCATTCCGGAGAACATCCATGTGGACCTGTTGGAGTGGGATGAGCCAGGGTGCTATTTCTTGCCACCACTGGACTCGTATGATGCCTGGGTTGTAGGGGTCACTTTTGTCACTGTCATATTTGGTTTCTTAATACCCCTTCCTATCATTTTGATCCTCAACATCTTAATCGCGAGAGCCATTAAGTCCAGCAACAATACAGATAGCCAAAAATCCTGTAGAATCCTGTATGCCTATATTATCATTTTTATCACGTGCTGGCTTCCCCGTCACTTCACAGTGTTCCTTATTGGTGTAGACGAGGTACTTTGGAGTCATTCCTGTAATTTTATGCTGGCTTTGTATTACATGTATAGCATCGTTGAGTGCTTCTCCTTATTGCATTGCGTGGCAAACCCCATCCTTTATAACTTCTTGAGTAAGGGCTTCAGAAATAACTTAATCAGCGCTGTAGTCAGGTTCATCCCCAAAGACCAGCTGGCCAATAAGAAAGCAGGAGAGGCATCGACATCCAGCACTAGGCATTCCGTGGTCATCTCATAAGTAAAAACGCTTTGTATTATAGAAACTGGTATGCATAACTGGGTTCCAGCAATCCAGTGACCATAGTTGCTATAGTCCCCAAGGTCCAGAAGCGCCTGCTACAAGCGCGTAAAGTTAGTGATGTGCATTATATTGCAGGAAGTGATTCCATAGGGGAAATGATCCTACTAGGTATTCTTCAACACTATTTATTTATTCACATTTTTTTTACTCCCCATACCCCCACACCCCTGGCTGGCCTGGCCCTCCTTCCCGTTGACCCTCCCAGCCCTGTTACCTGATTGCTCCCTGGTATTACCTCTCCTTGAGTCCCCCATGGTGGCAGAGAGTCCTTCAACCCACTGAACAACAGCTCCAGATCTGGGAAATGCCTGGATCACGTGTGCAGGGCTTGCAGAGGACAGCGACCATTCTGCCAGCCAGGGCGTTCTCTGTCTTCCTTCTTTCCCCTCTTGTTGTGCCATTCTACCGCTCCCTTTGGGGATGCCGGCATTGGAACTACATCCCCGACATATGTGTGCATCGGCATGCTGACGCGCAATGCAGCACGCTCCTCCCACCCTGTGTCTCACAAGCCCTACCAGCTGCATGTCTGTAGGTGGCACTGCTGCAGTGGGACGTGGCACCCTCCCCTATCCTAGGAGGCGACTGCATCCTTTGGGAGGCTTGATCCTCCTCCCCTCTGTCCAGCCCCTGATGACCCAGGCTCGTTCCAGAACCGGGTCACCCATGTCACGAGCGGTAACGCTACCAATGTGCCGATGAGCCAGCCCCAACCACACATTTGTAGTAAAAAATGATGTTCAGCTGTAGCAGTCAAAATATGCAGAATGCTGGCTTAATCTTAGCGATTATTATGGCTGGCAGTATCCTCAGCTCATTACCCTAACCTAAAGGTTAGAGTAACGAGCCGTGAATGAGCTTGGTACATCTAACAGACCAGGTTTGATTCCCACAACCTCCATTTGCATACTGTGTGACTCTGAGCAAGTCACTTAACCATCGCAGTGCTCCCGGGTCAAACATGAAAACAGGCACTTGTGCCCAGTGGGCCTTAGCTGGTTATCAAAGAATAAAATAAAAATAATTCATATTTGTGTACTTGTAGCATTGAGTTATTGCAAGGAGTGGGGCAAGGCCTGGGTTAGGGAGGGGCCCAGCATGGTTTAGGACAGGGCAATGCATGGGTTAAGGTAAAGGCAGGAAGGGGCCAAGGATAAGGAGAGATATAGCCTAGATTAAGGAGGGGCAAAGTGTGGGTTAGGGCGGGACCTGGCTATGGGTGGGATGCGGCTGATGTTAGGGAGAAGCAGGGCCAGGGTTAGGGAGGGGAAAAGCATAGGTTAGCATGGGGCACAGAATAGATTAAGGCGGGGACTGGGTAGGGACATGATGGGGCCAGGTTTAGGGAGGGGTACTGTATAGGATAGGGTGAGGCCTGGATATGGATGAGATGAGGCCGGGGTTAGGGAGGAGAACGGCCAGGGTTGGGTTGTGGTTAGTGTGGAGCATGGCAGCAGGACCGGTTCCAACAGGTACTGGGCCCTGGTGCAAGACTCTGAGTACGCCCCCCCCATCCACGGCCCCCCTCGTATTGTCCCCACCCCCACCCCGGTCTCCCAAGCCACCAAAAATATTGCTGCTGTTATTCCATTTTGTCTGTCACACAATCACCAGCTCGACACTGACTGGAATTGATTTCTTCTCAGTCCGTTCCCCCGCCACCCGCGGGCAAACAGCTCTGAGAGTCTCCACTCCCACACCTTCCTGCTGCCTGCCTAACAAAATATTTTTGCTTTTTCCCCAAATCTGAATGAATCAATGCTGCTTGACAACTATCAGCACTTAATTTTGTCATATGTGTGTGTGTGTGTTTTTATAACTGTACTCTGGAGGCACAAGTTAAGAGCACAAATAAATTCAAATCGGTGATTCTGCTGTCTGCTCCACCACTCGTTCAGTCTGCACTGATGACGAGTTCTTGACAGATGCTCCTGAGTCTTGCGAGGCTTACAATCGATTCACAACAAACACCCACATGACCAACTAGAGAGTGGTCTGGTGACTGCACTGACTGAGTGTCTGAGTCGTGCAAGCGCTGTTCAGCTGCTGCCTACTGCTTTCCCCAGTCACCCGGGCCCACCCCCTCTGCCCACAACAACAGAAAAGACAGCACAGCCACCCAGTAGGCATCGGCAAGGAGCCAGGTGGGAGGGAGCAGGCTCAGCGTCAGTGATTGGAGCGAACTCTTGTCAGACAGACCAATGAGCCCAGAGCTGGAGGATCCATTTGGAGCATGGAGGAGGAGGAGCCGAGGAGGAGCTAAGTTGCTGAAGCTGAACAACATCCACCATGTACCATACGAGGGAGGAGGACAAGCGAGCTGTGTGCAGCACAGGGAAGGGAATGGGGATTTAAATGTCCAGCTGGGGAGCAGCAGGTCATCTGGGGCTGTCTGAATCAGCTGATTGATCGTGGCTCATGGCACCATACCAGCAGCCAGGCAAGTAACAAAAATAAAATATAACAACATTCATTATTTTGACTTAAGGGACCATAGCCCCCCCCCCAGAGCTCTGGGCCCTGGTGCAGTAGCATCCCTTGCACCCCCCACCGATGCCAGCCCTGCATGGCAGGGTTAGAGCAGCGCAAACTATGGGTTAAGAAGGGGCACAGCATGGGTTAAGATGTATCATGGCCTGCGTTAGGGAGTGGCGTGGGGTGGAGATGCGCATGGCCTGGGTTAGGACAGGGCATGGCCTAGTCAAGGTGGGTGTGGCATAGAGTAGAAAGGGGCATGGAATAGGTCAGGGTAGGGCATGGTCTGGGGTTGGGAGGGGCAGGGCCTGGGGTAGGAAAAGGCATGGCGTGGGTTAGTACAGGGTATGGCATGGGTTAGGGAGGGCTAGGCCGGGGGTAGGAAGAGGCATGGCCTGGTTTAGGGTGGTGCATGGCCTGGGGTAGGGTGGTGCATGGCCTGGGGTAGGAAGAGGCAAGGCCTGGGGTACGAAGGGGCATTGCCTGGGTTAAGGTGGGGCATGGCCTGGGTTAAGGAAAGGCATGTCATGGGTTAAGCTGGGGCATGGCCTGGGTTTGGGAGGAGCATGGCATGGTGTTGAGAGGGGCATAGCATGAGGCAGAGAGGGGCACAGCCTGGAGTTGGGAGAGGCATGGCTTGGGTTAAGGCAGGACATGGCCTGGGTTAAGGTGTTGCGTGGCCTGTAGTAAGGAGAGAGGGGCATGACCTGGGATAGGAAGGAGCATGGCCTACGTCAAGGCAGGGCATAGGCAGGGGGATGAAGGGGCATGGCCTGGGTTAAGGCAGGGCATGGCCAGGGGTTGGGAGGGGCATGGCCTGCGGTAGGAAGAAGGGGTCTAGGTCAAAACCACGGGAAAATTATGTAAGTACTGTCAAAAAGCCACTAGCAAAAAGCACGCCGCTGGAAACCAACACAGTCATAACAGCACGGCAACTTGGGGTGGGGGTGGGACCAGATTAACTGTTGCCGACTCGGGGAGGGTGAAATTCAGGGGACGGATATACTGTTGCCTACTTGGGGTGGAGCACCTTGGGGGTGGGGGAGAGTTGGGGGCAGATTAAGTATTGTAACTCTGCAGGGGGACTCAACTCGGGGGTGCGGGAGTCCACTATGGTCAATTCAAAGCTACCACTCAACTAACAAGACTCACGCACAGGTTGTCAGTTGCTGGCATCATGAGCTGTAACCCTACCACTGCGCCAAAAGGCCGCCCTCCATTTTGTTTTTAATAGAATTTGTTGCATGGCAAAAGAAATACTGCAGAACTGTCATAACGCATAATTGCCTACATGCAGGAGATTCACTTGCCAGGGGAACTGGGCTTCCGACTGGACACTCAGATCTGGCTCAAGCCTGCTTCCTTGGATGCCCCATTTCCACACTAGTAGCCCCCATGGCAGTGGTTGGGGGATGGGAATGTTGCACATGAACTGGGCTCATGGAGCGATATTGGGGAATGAGAGGTGGATACGTGTGTGTAGGCTGGCTGTGCATATGCTGGCCTGTTTTCAGGACTGGACCCTAGAAACAATTATGGCAAATCTGAGCAGGCATTTCTACATCAGTGTAACATGTAATATATGTATACCTGCTTTCATTGATTCTCCCTAGTGGATTTACGCGTGTGTGACTTGTGCACTGTGAGGTACCTTGGATTTGTGAAATGTGCCAGATAAATGAATACCCCCTTTTTTGTGGTATATTGTGTGATATTAGTGGAGGAGAACACATATCAATCTGAAGAGTAATCACAAATTAAATGTTTGAGAAGTCTAATAAGACGCAAGTGTAGCAGATCTCAAAGCTACTTGCTGGAAAATGGTAAACATAGCACAGGAAAGAGAAATAAAGCCTTTGAGCTGTATTATAAAGGTCACAGAGCAACATCATATGGGGTTATAAAATTACACTGAATAACTTCATGTATGTACAGTATGTATGTATGTATGTACCTACCTAGCTAGCTACCTACCTACCAGGTATCAATATACTTTGCTGAAAACTAAATAAAGAAACCCTGTCATATATTGTGGTTTGTGTGGTTTTCCCAGTCGGTTCTGCTAGGGATGCATCCTGCCTGCCCAGCTGGCACCCAAGCACAGTACTGTTGGCATTTGCCGTCCTTCAGATGAGATGTTAAATTGAGGTCCTGTATGCCCATCTCTGGTGCCGTCCAAGTGGAAGTAAAAGAAGCCAAGGCACTATTTGGTAAAGTAGGGGGCTTTGCCTGGTGTCCTGGCCAACACTCCCCTTGCCATAAAGCCAATTCATGTAATTGTCCAAGGCTATGTGTGCGGGAATGCACTGATGTGTGAAATGGCTGTCACTGCACAGTTATGGTCACTTCACTACCAGTTTCTCGTTGCGTGTAAAGTGTTTTGGTATACAATGTATGTAAAAAAAACACTATATAAATGCCATTTCATCTTTTTCTAACAAGCAACGGGGCAACAACTGTCATAAAGCCAATTGTGAGGTAACTGCTGGTGCTGTGTACACTGTGACATCAGGTTAGGTCTCCTGGACATAAAGTCACAGTGGCCGTGACATAGACTGGTTACATCAGGGCCACTGTCCCAGCAGGTCACTGGTAAAATGGTCAGTGGGTCATCTAGCAACATGTGGCTGCTATGTGCATACGAACATATGATGAAGCCAGCAGATAAAGACCTAACAGCCTATCAAATCTGCTCAAGTGTGCAGCTCTCAGTGCTGTGCACTGATGCTGCCCCCGTCACCCACCCCTCCCCACCAGCTGATCCCACTGTTTAACCCTTTCTTCTCTTCCCTTCTCCATTTTGATTTTGCCCTTAAGTTTATCCTACCCCACCCCCCTCAAATCCCCTCACCGATGCCCTCGAAACCAGTTCCTCTGGCAGAGCATTACATGCTGTCACCACCCTCTCAGTGAGAAAGTGCCTCCTCATCTCCCTTCTGACCCCCCCTCCAACTTTGGACTATGCCCTCTTGTGTAATTCCATCCTTTCTTATTTTAAACAGACCCTCATGAGTTACCCTGTTTATGCCCTTCAGGTATTTAAATGTCTCAATGATATCCTCCTGTCCTGTCTGCCCTCTAGAGAGTACATATTGAGCATCTGTAGCCTCTCCTCATGGGGCTTTTCCCTCGCCCCACTCAGCATCGTGGTTGCTCTCCTCTGTACCCCCTCCAATTGTCTGATGTCCTTTTTTCAAATATGGACACCAGAACTGCACGCAGTACTCCAAGTGAGGCCA
This sequence comes from Neoceratodus forsteri, assembly GCA_016271365.2. Lineage (NCBI taxonomy): Eukaryota > Metazoa > Chordata > Ceratodontiformes > Ceratodontidae > Neoceratodus > Neoceratodus forsteri. The sequence continues at coordinate 2,968,426 of JADMNL010000036.1, read as the reverse complement.
TATCAATGCCCTGTACAGCGGCAGGATCACATCCTCACTCCTTGAGGTGATTCCCCTTGCTGTACGCCCCAGCATCCTATTAGCGTTCGCTGCAGCTTTCCTACACCATGCAGAGTGATTCACATGGCCTGTGACTAGCACTCCCAGATCTTTCTCCTCAATGGATACCAGTAACTGCACAGCTCCCAGCGTATAGCTAAATCCAGGATTCCTGTTTCCAAAGTACATAATCCTGCACTTGTTAGCGTCGAAGTCCAACTGCCAGGTACATGACCACCTCTCCAAGGTTTCTAGGTCCCTCTGCACTACCCCCCATCCACCCCATCCACCACCACCCCCAACTTAGCATCATCAGCAAACATACTCATCCAACTCTGATCCCCAGCTGACATAGCTAGATAGATGTTGAATAACATTAGTCCCAGCACTGAGCCCTGTGGGACCCCACTGATGACCTCTCGTGGTGTTGATAATTTTCCCTTTACCACCACCCTCTGCTGCCTCTTTTCCAGTCAGTTACCAATCCAGCTGACCACTCTATCATACAAACATATAAATGTGCCAGCAGAAACAGACCACCTGGTCTATCTAAGTCTGCTTGAGTGTGCAACTAGCACCCCTAGTTTGCAGCTGCTCCATCCCCCTCCTCTTTGTCACCCCACTGCCGCCCCCCACCCTCACTCTCCCCTGTTCCCTGTCCCATGCCCTTTTGAAGCTGTCCACAGATTTACATGATATCACCCATTCTGGTAGTGCGTTCCATTTTACTACCACCCTCTCTGTGAAATAGTGTCTCCTCATATCCCTCCTAAATCTTCCCCTCTATTCTTAGCCCATGCCCCTGGTAGCCCCCTCCTTAGCTTAAACACCCCATCTGCCCCCTCCTTATTTATTCCCCTCAGATACTTGAATGTCTCTGTCATGTCCCCCCTGTCCCTTCTATCCTCCAGGGTGTACATATTCAGGTCTCCCAGCCTGCTGTCATAGTCTCCCCCTCAATTCCACATATCATCTTCGTTGCCCTCCTCTGCACCCCCTACAGTAGCCTGATATCATGCTTCAGGTATGGCCTCCAAAACAGCACACAATACTCCAAGTGTGGCCTTACCAGTGACCTGTAGAGGGCCACGATCACCTCTCCTCGCCTGGACGAACCCCGCTCGCTATGCATCCCAGCATTTTATTCACTTTTGCAGCTGCTGTCCTACACTGGGTAGTGTTGTTCATGGTCCCTGTTGCCATTACCCCTAGGTCCTTCTCCTCCTCAGTGATTCCCAGCTTAATCCCCCCCCCCAGCCAGTATTCTCTCCTTGGGTTCTTCGCCCCGAAGTGCATGACCTTACACTTCTTTGCATTGAACCCCAGCTGCCACCTCTCTGACTACTCCTCCTCTAGCTTGCTTAGGTCCCCCTGCAGCTGCTTCCATCCCTCCCCTCCATCTACCAACCTTGCTCACCATCCCATGAGCAATGTCTGATATGAAGAGCCCAAACAATACTGGTCCCAGCACCCAGCCCTGTGACACCCCGCTCATCACTGGCTCCGGAGTTCAGAGCTCCCCTCCCACCACCACCTGTTGCAGGCTCCTACTCAGCCAGCTTGTAATCTAGTTCTTCATTTTTGCTCCTACCCCTACACCAGTTAGCTTCTCCCCAAGCCACCCATGGGGCACAGAATTGAAGGCCTTGCTGAAGTCCAAGTAAAGAACATCCACCGCATGACCCTTATCCAGTTCACCTGTCACCCAGTCATAATATTGTATCAGGTTGGTTTGACAAGACTTCCCTGAAACGAACCCATGCTGCCTCACATCCTGGAGGCTGTTGTCCTTCGGGTACAACACCAGTCTTTCCTTTAGTATCGTTTCCATGAGTTTGCACACTATGGAGGTGAGACTTACCAGGCGATAACTACCTGGTTCATCCCTTAGTCCGCTCTTGTGTAACGGTACTACATGTGCCATCCTCCGGTCCAGTGGCACACATCCTGAGTCCAGTGAGGTGCTGTACAGCTCCACCAGCGGCTCCACCAACACCTCCACCATCTCCCTCAGCATGCTGGGGTGGATCCCATCCGACCCTAGGGCTCTGTCTACCCTCAGTGCCATCAGTCCCTCTAGGACTTTACCTCCCTCAATTCTTCCATCTGTCACTTCCTGTCCCCCCTCCATGCCCATGGTGGTAGCAGTCCCCCCTTTTCTTCTGTGAACATTGAGCAAAAGTATTCATTCAGTGCTTCCACCTGTTCCTCCCCCTTTTCCGTCCACTCCCCACCCCTTTTTATCCTCACTATTGTCTCCTTGCACTTCCTTTTCTCCCTGATGTATCTGAAAAAGTCTTTCTTCCCTCTGTTAATTCCCTGCACAAATCTCAGCTCCCTCTGGGCCTTAACTTCTCTCACTTTTCTGGTCACCTCCCTAGATCATCTTGCATACTCCTTCCTGTCCCCTTCCTTCTCCGTCCTCCTATACCTCTGGTGCGCCTCTCGTTTTGCTCTCACCACCTCCACTACCTCGCTGTTCAACCAGCATGGTTTCCTTGCTCTGCTCCTCTTACTCTGTGACTTGGTGCAGGTTTGCATTGCCTCTGTAATCCTCTGTTTAATAATATCCCATTTCTGCTCCACGTCCATCTCCTGCCTTGTGCCCTCCAGTTTCCCTGTCAGTACTTCCCGCATCCTCCCAAAGTCTGCCCCCCTGAAGCTTGCCAGCCGGGTTACTGATTTCTCTGGCTCCCCGCACATCGTGATATTAAACCACACCATTTGGTGATCACTTTCTGCTAGTGGGTCCTCCACCTTTATTCCCCTTACTGCCTCCCCATTTGACAATACCAGATCTAAAGTGTTCTTTAGCCTAGTAGGTACACTAACCACCTGTGTCAGGAGACCCTCCTGGATTGCATCCAGGAGCACTTGCTCCCTAGCACTGGAGGTAACCGGAATGCTCCAGTCAACCCCCAGCAAGTTGAAATCCCACACGATGACCACCTTCCCTTTTCTACATACCTTTCTGATTTGTCCCGCTAATTCCCTCCTCAGGCTCTCACTAACATTCAGGTTCCTCAGCTTGCCTAGAAGTCCCCTGTGTGGCACCAAGTTGAAGGCCTTGCTGAGATCCAAGTACAGAACATCCACTACTCTGCCCTCATCCAGAGCCTTAGTCACTCCGTCATAAAAATCCACAAGGTTGGTTTGATGAGACCTTCCCTGTGTGAACCCATTTTGCCTTTCATCTCAGAAATGATTCTCCTCCAGAAATGCCATTATTTTTTCCCCCAGGATAGGCTCCAGTAGTTTACCCACAATTGACGTGAGACTAACCGGCCTGTAGTTCCCTGGATCATCCCAAGAGCCTCCTTTGTGGACGGGCAGCACATGTGCCATCCCCCAATCCTGGGGCACACAACCTGATTGAATAGACATATTGAAAACATCTGTCAGAGGCTCCATCAGCACCTCCGCAAGTTCTCTCAGAACCCTCGGGTGTGTCCCATCTGGCCCGGTGCGTCATGCCTATCGATCTCCTCATCCACCATTCTTGCTCCCTTAACATTCCACTCATTTCTCTGCCCATGCTGACTAGGTAATCCCCTCTTCCTTGTAAAAACTGAACAGAAATATTCATTAAAGACCTCTGCCTGTTCACCCCCCATATCTACCCATCCCTCATCTGTCTTAATTCTAGAGATCTGCTACCTGCATTTCCTTCTCTCCCTGATGTACTTGAAGAACCCCTTCTCACCCTGCCTAATCCCTTGAGCAAGCCTTATTTCCTTCTCCGCCTTGGCAGCCCTTACTACCCTTGTCACTTTCCTGGAACTCCTAATATAATCCTCCTTATCTGCTTCCTTACCCGTCATTTCATAGTTTTTAAAAAGCCTCCCTTTTTTCCCTCATTCTCACCTGTGCTTCCCTGGTCCACCAGCTTGGTTTATTAGCCCTTGCCTTCTTACTTCTCCACACAGTACAAGAGTTAGTGGCCTCCACCAGTCCCAGCCTTATGACATCCCATTTTTGGGTGGTATCCATGTCAGGTTGTATACTAGCCACATACTTCCCCAGTACTTCTGCCATCCTACTGTAATCGGCCCTCCTGAAATCAGTCACCTTTGTGGCTGTATTTGTCTCCTGACTGTCTAACTCAAGTGCAAACCATGCAGTGCTGTGATCACTCCCCGCTATGGGAGTATCTACCATCACTTCCCTTGCTTGATCGCCATTTGACAACACAAGACCCAATATATTGCCCTCTCTAGTAGGATCCCTTACCAGCTGAGACAGGAACGCACCTTGAAATGCATCCAGAATAACCTGTTCCCTGCTACTATTAGATGACCCGATGGTCCAGTCTGCCCCTGGAAACCTTCTGTAAAATTAAGGTGAGAGGAAATGAATTTGAGGATTTTATGCCAGGAGTTTGAACTGTTCACATCTCCAGCTTTAGCCCAACAGGGCAAAGCTGATCAAGTGCACATCTTCGGTCTGCCTGACTGTTGGGATTTGATCAGGAGCCGAGCAGTTGAAGGAGTGGACAGGTGTGAATGGGGGATCCAGCATGGCTAGTAGAACAGCCTGTGGAGACCACCAGTGACAGGATCTGAATGAGCCTGCATCCCTGCCACACTCCAACTGTCTGTAAAGCAAGCCAGAAACAGAATCAGCTCCAGAGCAAACCAGGACCAGAATTAGCCAGCTCCAGAGTGAACCGCAACCAGAGCAAGCCAGTAAGGCCAGAGCCAGGGCCCAGCAGAACTGCATTTCCGACTGATATCAACCGAGCTAATCTAGCCACTCTAACCAAACAAGACCTTGGTCTGTAACACTGTTGCTAAATAAAGGTCTAGTTTGTCCTGTGTGTGCGATGTCTCTCATTCTAGTCTAGAAGGTAGAAGCAACAGATTCCATAGACAGCATAGGGTGAATTTGCAACAATGTAAAAAGTCAGCCTCTGTCCATGGTGTCTCTGTTTTTTCCCATGTGGTGCATATACTCACCAAAGGGGTATGTACAGCTTTAAAAAAGAACTGAGCCAGCTCTGATGTATCTGGCAGTAAAGGGTGGCATATACCATGCTGGCACCCTAGGTTTGCACAATGAGCCCAGGATGTCAGGAGTGAGCTTGCAGGAGGAAGACTACATCTCTTCCAGGGTGCTCACCTCCCCAGAGGAGGAATGGGTGCTGATACTGTTACCTAACTGTCTCTGGGGACTCTTGGAATGCTGAGTGTGTGCGCCAGAAGGAACTGAGAGCGGGGATTTAGGGCATCATGTGGTCAGCCTGCTAGTCACTGTTGTGGGTGGAATATCACAGGGGCATTGTGCAGATGTGGGCTCAGGTGGTGCACAGGGTGGGCATTTCTCAGTTCCTCTGACAGTGCTGGGGATTGCAGAAGCATGAAGAAGGACCACCAAATGGGCGGCTTTGCCAGGGCAAGGAGCAAAACATAAATCCAAAGAACAAAGTGTGAAAGTGGTTGGATGTACCATGTTCAAAAACAAATGCAGGTAACAGGCCTTTGAACTTTCACCTTGTGCACCCAGATCCCACTGGGTAGAGACCCTTTAGTGCCAGATTTTAAAGTAGCAGTATTTGTTAGTTGGTAAAAATGTCATTGTGTTATTTTTGTTCCTGTACCTATTTTTTATTTTTTTTTTCATTGTCTTCTCCCCGATTCCCATCCCTACCTCGGACGCACATGCGCATGTGGAGGCATGCACACGCCGCGTCTCGAGGCACCCTCCTGATGTGTTGCTCCCGCCACCTACACCGACCACCGGACCTCCACCTGGTGGTGGCGGGACTACGGGGGGGGGGCGGCAACCACTCCCAGGAGAGGACAGCTGCCTTCCAGCTGCTCAATCCTGCTCCCACCCTCCCCCCATGCCGGCTCCCTGACTACCCAAGTCCATTCCTGAACCCGGGTCACTGGTGTGGCATGAGGTAAGGCATCCAGCGCCTCAGCCCTCAGTGTAAAAACGTCATCTTATAGTTTTTCTGGTTTTTTTTAACATAAGTGAGTTTCTGACATCCTTAGATTCGCCCTTAGTGTGTTTTTAATTTTTTCAGATATTTTAAAACAGCTTTAACAGTTAATTTTGTAATTAATGATTCGCATCATTAAAGGTGGCTGCCACTCTCAATTTTTAAACAATCTCTTCCACTGAGGTTACCTGTTGAATGTAGATACTAGAGTCATCCTGCAGACACAGAAGGATGGTGTTACTACAGCACTGGAGGACATGACATAGGAGCGGGGGCTTTTACAAACTTCAAAGTCCTGTATCCTATTTTAGGAATAAAAGAAAACAAAAAGAAAATGGGTATATTGATGTTTCTATCAGCAAAACATTATCACAAAAAAAAATACATAGTGACTAACAAATATTACTATTTTAAAGGGCAGAAAACCACCAGGTTTTAACAGAATTTAATGGGGAAGGTTCACAAACCATGTCCTTGATTGTGCAAAAGTACATACAAATCTCTTTAAAGGGGAACAGTCACTAGCAAGGGTCGCACACTCGTGTGGGGCTGGTCCCTGTGTGCACTTTGTGCACAAAAACATTTTGGTTTACTTACTGTTTACTGTAGTACAGTAGATTGCATCAGACTCATTTTGCTGAGTTCTAGGCGAACATCTTCTGTTACTACAAATCCCAGAATCCCCCTGCAGTTGACATCAGAGCAGTAGGCAGCAGTGGGAGGGTTAGTAACCTGCAATAAGTAAACAGTTAATAAACCAAAATGTTTTTGCACACAAAGTACACATTGGGACCAGTTGCACACCTGACTGTGGGACCCTTGATGGTGACTGTTCCCCTTTAAAACAACATTTTGGATCTTTAAATATGTGATAGTAGTCCTGAAATATCCATTACAAAGCTTGCTCTATACTGATACAAGGCTGCAGCCATTGTATGGAATCTTGAGGAGGCAAGTTAGTTATGGCTGGGGAATCTGTGTTGTTATCATATCAACTGAAAGAGTGAGTCCCTACTTAAATAAAATACATCTAATATATTTACAGCCATTTAACTTGAGTGCTTTCTAGTACTTTTAGTGTTCTCTAGTTTTGTTTTTTACCTTTTCTTGTTACAAGTCTATTAAATATTTCAGGAATGCTGCCTTTCAAACAGACTGTGTCTACTCACCTCACAACTGTGGACTGTGTCATCGCAGCCTCTGTCATGGGGAGCACCATGGTGCCATAAACACAGGCACTTTGTGATCAGTAGATGCAGCTGAATACTCTTTAGACAGGCTACCAAGATGTGGTACAAACCCTAAAGTGGAAAACGCGGAACTGAAACATGTATTCTCTAGTGAACTGTAAGAGCTGAAACACGAAGTTTACGAAAAGGCATGCTGAAGTGCAGAACTGCTCTGTAAACTGTGCACCAGTTATTAGATTTTTGATTGCCTGCTATAATCCAATATTCAATACAATACTTTTATTTCATACAGACAGTACACATAAAATATTAGGGCTGTCGCACCTCATGGCAGGTTAGTCATCCTTTTGCATAGGTAACAACCAGCCAGTGACCAGTGCCCCCCTCCCCATCTTCAGAACTGTATTCTTATTTATGTCAGCATGCAAACAAATTCAAGTCAACTAGTGCATTGGGGGCACTTGCAGGGGAGTCACTTGGGGTAGCCAGGGGTTGCGGTTGAGACCCCTGTGATTTCTTTGCAGCCCCTGTGCTATCCACTGCAACCCTAAGAACTCCTAAAAGAAGGTTTCCCTGGCATTTATTTATATAAGTGGGTGGTTGGAGGCGTTTTGCAGCCCCTAAGATTCTGCTGAAATGGAACTTCGCAACCCGTGTGATTCCAGTGAAATGATGCTATTGGGCACGTGATGATCCAGATAAAATTTCAGTTTTATAAGAAGAGTGAGTCAGTGTGATTAGCTGCGTATCCTCATTTACTCTTTCCGTGATTCTACTGCTGATGGCTGTACTTTTCACTAGGAGGGTTATCAAAATCTGTATCTTATCTTTCTGATACCCTGAGATTTGCTGAAATATGCAGTTTCAAGAAAAGGGAAAAAAATCCAAACACAATTGAAGGAAGCTTTTGTAAGCTTTATAAAAACAAACTCCATGTGTGAGGATAGCAGCAGGGTGAGGAAGGTTAGAACACAAGCAGGAAATGGCAGAGAGACTTCTGGGTTATGTACACCACTCTCATAGACCTCAGCACCTCACCAGAGGGGTTGAGGTCACCAGCGACGACACGACTGCTGGCATTAACAAAACTCCCAACTACAAAACTTTCCGAAAAGGTTTGGAATTTACATTTTTTTTAATTCTACAATTTTTTGCCAGGAAAGACACACTAAGACAAGGTCCACATGAATCCTGGGAGCAGAGGAAAATTAAGTGACTTGCTCATGGTCACACAGTACGCACGTGATAGCTGCGGGTTTCAAACCCAGTTCTTCAGGTTTGCAACTCAGTGCTCTGAACCACTACACTATACTGCCTCTCCTTTACACGAATGGCTTCATTTGGAACCATTCATATAAAGTAGAGTTGCACTTAACCCGCAAGCCTAGGTATCAGGAACTGAAACACGTGGCACCAAGAGCAGACAGCGTACGCATTACTTTATTACAGAGCCTAAAAAGTCGATACATAGTGTCAACAGGTAAAAGTCCATCTGGTAAATGCCGCAGGACTTACCCACAGGACTACCCCCCCCCAAAAAAAAACACTCCAAAGGTTTGCATGCTGGCTTCTTTAGGCTTGCCCCTACCAGGGACTTTATTCATATCACAAAGGGGATTGACGTGTGTGTGTGTGTGTGTGTGTGTGTTGGGGGGATGCCACTATACTGCCAATGATTTTTCACTTAGTGTATGGGGTGCAGGTGAGCGTGGCAGCTATGGCTGGAGCTCTATACAATGCCTCCACACATACACATGCATAGGGCATAGTGCAAGCTGCTAACGGCTACAAGATGGCATGCAAATGGTGGCTTAGCATCTTATGTGCCATGGTGGTCATTAGCATGCTGGCCTCTGACTATGGCACCCAGGAGAAGAAGAAAGAGAATCAGCATTTATATAGCACTTTTCATACACATTGTATCCTAAAGCACTTTACAAGCAATGCTAGACTGGTGGTAAAGTGACTGAATGTGCGGTGGCAGCCATTTCACACATCAGCACCCACGCACAGCCTTAGAGTATTGCATGAGCCGGTTTTATGGGAAGGGGAACGTTGGCCAGGACACTGGGAAAGGTCCTCTACCCTTGGGAAAAGTGCCTTGGGTTCTTTTACTTCCACCTGGACACCCACCAGGACAGCACCAGAGATGTGTAGAAGGGACCTCAGTTTAACATTGTATACCCCCCCAACACACACACACACACACTACCATCACACAGACAAAAGAAAAACTTGACTGGATTGGTTTATTGTTAGGACACCAATCCACCGTGTGGTCCATGACTGCTGAATGATGTGGTCCCAATTTACTGATCTCAGCCATCACAGTGACACCATTCCTAACCCCCACTAGCACAAGTATACACCACAAATTATAGCCAATACATAAATGTGCCTCTCAGTATTTTTTATTCTGTTTTTTTTCATTTTTAATATACACACTCAGTGGAATGGGGGGGGGGTTCATACAGGAGGTGCCAGGGATCGCCAGCAAATGTTTGTGTGAGAGATAGCTGTCAGATCTGTTTAGTTCAGTGTGGGACACTCTAGGAGCACAGAAAACATCAAGCTAAAGGTTCCTGGAGGTCCCATGTGGGCTGTCTGAATGCCCCTGACTTTAAAGACGTAGTGGAAACAGCAATTAAAAAAATATCTTTTGCAGAACCCTGAAAATAGCACCTCTTCGGCTGCTCAATGGGATGCCTTAAAGGCGGTCCTTAGGGTTGTTATCATCAACTATTGTGCAGCGGTCAAGTAACAAAAAGCAGATAAGAGACTGCATCTAGAGAAAGAATTGAGGAAAACAAGAGTTTCAGCATAAGCTGACCCCGGGCTAAACAGTTATGGTAAACAAAAAAGACAGTCCTAGCTAAACTCCCAAATGACCAGAGGGTTCTCTACACAGGGTACAACATAAGTATTATGAGGGGGGTAGGTGGAGAGAGAACAAAGTGGGACATTTATTAGCCTTAGCCCTACAGAAACAGCAAAGTGGTAGGGCAGTATTATGGCTTTTTGCCCCACAAAAAGGAGGGCAAATCACAGCCAACCCTTTGGAAATCTCTGGATTGTTTAAACACTTTCATGCTACCTTGTATACATAAGACAGCAGTCACGATCTGCTAGATAAGATGGACAGGTTTCTTTCCCAGGTGGCTCTTCCAGAACTCTTGGACACTGTACGAGACACCCTGGAAGGACTGTTTGGAGGGGCAGAACTGGATGAAAAAATTAAAAACCTAAAAAATAAGTCACTTGGGGTTGATGAATTCTCCTCAGAATTTTATAAGGCTTTTGCCACCTTACTGATTCTACCCCTGCTAGACTGCTGTTATGAAGTGCTGGGGGGGAGGGGAGTGGGAGGGCAATTCTGACTCTTGGAGACATGGGCAGATCTCCATTTTTTTCTTTCTTTGTTAACCAGGTAAGGTCCACTTGGCACAAGTATCTGTTTTCAAGGGTGACCTCAGAGCACCAGGGAGATTAAGTGACTTGGTCAGAGTTGCACAGTATGCAAGTAGAGGTTGTGGGAATAAAACCCAGGTCTGCTGGGTGTACCAAGCTCAATCACAGCTTGTTACTCTAACCTCTAGGCTGAACTACCATTTTACCTAAACCTGGGAAGAACCCTGTCCTTCGTGGTTCATGTTGCCCAGTCTCACTGCTTAATGTTGCCCTGACGGTTTATGCTGGTATCATGGCAGGTCGTATACAGGCTGTGATGCCTTCTGTAGTGCACCCTGATCCGAATGGATTTACTTCTGGGCGCTATCTGCAAGATAACATTCGGAGGCTTCTTAATATCATCTCTGCCCAGCGGAGGCAGGGACATTCCAACTGGCAATCTCCATGGACACCAAAAAGGCTTTTGACGGGATTAATTGGCAATTCTTATAAGAAAAAACGAGGAGAAAATAAAATGTCATAAATTGGTAGCATTATCACATACATAGATAAGGCCCCATAAGCTATGGTCAGAGTAAATAGAATCAATTCGGCCTCATTTCCCTTGACCAGGGGCACGGGGCTGCCCCGTCCCTACTGTTATTAGCTCTCTGCCTAGAATCACTGGCAGCGGCAGTCCAGCAGGATGTGCATATTACGGGAGTAATGGCAGGGGGGAATGAAACAAAAACTCTCCCTGTATGCAGATGACTCCATTTTCTTCCTTAGTCATCCAGAGGAGTCGGTCCCCCATCTTACAGATGTCCTGGACAGATTCAGGCAGGTCTCAGCTTACAGAATTAACTTTGCGAAATCAGGAGTGCTGAAACTTAGTGGAGTATGTCCAGTTGGGTTCATGTCTACTTTTCTATTTGTCTAGCTCAAGAACAACCAGATATATTTGCTGCCTAGGTATCCAAGCAAAAGTAGACACCTTTCACCTCCCATTTGTTTGCCATTAATTGCCAAAAGTTGTTGAATGAAGTGTAACAGGACCTGCCCAGGTAGTCCTTGCTCCCATTGTCCGTACCTGGCCGTATTGATACAGTCAAAAGGAACTTACTCCCAAGGTATCTGTTTCCGTTTAACACTTCAGCATTGCCCGTCCCCACCATTACTGGAATTCTTTTCTTAAAGGTATGCAAAAGTTTATTGGGGGGGGGGAGTGAGCCAAGGTTGTCTTAAAAACGTTAACACTTTCTACAGATCAGGGAAGCCTAGCTTTCCCCAATATACATTCAGATTATTTAGCAGGCCAAATGTCAGCATTCTGCACATGGGCCACGCAGAGCTGTACCTCTGGGTGGCAAGAGACTGAGAACTCCACTACAGAAGAACAACCCCTGTTTATTCTAGCTTTAACACCAGTGACTCCGGAGTACACAGAAAACATTCCTAATACATGGGTCCAGCACAGATTATGCATGCTAGCTAAAGCAAAAAAAGCGGACACAAACATATCCTTGGGCTGTGCGTCACTGATCAGGTACACTTCTAGCTTTTGACTCCCCAGAATGGATAGAGGATATGCAAGCTGGGAGCGTAAGGGTCTCACATTGGAGAATATCTCCTGTTTAACCTTTCAGACACTCAAAGAGAAATTTAAATGGGACAATAGAGATTATCATTGATTTTTCTGGGTTTGCGATTGTATAGAGTGTGCAACCACAAAATGCAGCTGACCTGACCCAGAAATCCCTGAGATTATTTATATGGGGTTGTTACACTCAGAGAAAGCCCCCTGGCTGCACTGTCTCCTGCCCTCACCCACCTCCCCCCCCATTTCTCCACTCCTGCCCCTGCCCCCAACCACCTCCTGTGCTCCCCTTACCCCTGCACCTCCTACCCCCGATCTCCTACCCTCACTTCCCCCCACCCACCCACCGTCCTTCCCTGTCTTGCTCATAGCTCAAGTCTTTGTACTGGTCATTACGCCTGTAAGTCAGTGACTATATGTCTGTAACTAAAAATGATGACTGTTGCACACGCTGACGTGGAACCTTTGTAAAAGAGCCTCGGCTCAAAGGTATTGTAATCCTAGATTGAAATAAATAAAATAAAGAGGGAAACCGAGGTATATTACAGGGGTGTATAAATTGCTGCAAACATCTAAAAAAGATGTTCTTAGCAGAATGAAAACACAATGGGAAACTGAGACCACCTGCCTGATTTTCTCAAGAGGACCGGTCACTCAGATTGCGAAAAGGCTGGCAAGTCACATCATCCCCAGTCTGGAGGGAGTTCATAAGGAGGGTTCTGGTTAGATTTTTCAGAACCTCCACCATCACAAAACATTTTCATTCCATGAGTGTTGTAGATTGCTGGAGAAATTGTATGTGTGTGTGTGTGTGGGGGGGCACACTGGCCCATTTTTGGGGGTTGCCACAAGTTAGCCCAGTTCAGGCAAGACATTAGAATGAATGCCCAGGATATTTTAGTAAACAGATGCCTGATACATTTACGGACTGGGTCCTAGGTACCCCTTCAATAATGTGTATGAGGGCAGACCAGAGAAAACTATCCCTAATTCTGCTGGCTGCAGCCCACAAATGCATCACTGCTCATTGGTTACAGGTAGACCTCCCCACAACAGAGGAATGGAACAAAAGAGAGTATGCCAGCTTCAGGATATGGAGCACGTGACAGCCAAACAACGCCTCAGAGGGGACAAACACCTTGCTAGATGGTTACCTTAGAAATTATGGGATGCTGGGGTGTAAGGGCACCTGACGCCCTGATAAAAAGCATCACAGATGACACCCTAGCCATTTACCATTTACCTCCTCTACATTCCCAATGACATTGACTTGAGCCCCCCCATCCTCATTTACCTCCTCCACCAATAAATCCACAATACAGATAGCCTTCATTAAAGCAAGCACACGTAGGTGCAAAGTTGATTGAATTTTATTGAATTTTAATGTCTGTGTTGGTTCACTCCATTTATTAATTAATACACAATGCAGTATTTTATTGTTTTTCTATATATATGTGATGAACTACTTACACATTCAGTGAGCAGATGAGAACTGGTACACTAAATGCTAGTACATGAGCTGGCCTGGTGGCACAGAGGGTTGAGGTGCTGGATGCCCACACCTCGCACCACGCTGGCGACCAGGGTTCTGGAACGAGCCTGGGCCATCGTGGGTCAGCAGGGGCAGGAGAGGATTGAGTACCCAAGGGACTGCTCTCTTCTCCCGGGGGTGGGAGTTTGGGATTCCCGGCGCAGCAGTGGCCGCTAGCGGTGCTGATGGTAGTGCTAGCACAGGGACGTAGTGAGGGAGTGACGTCGGCAGTTTCCAGCAGCAGAGGAGTGTGGTGCCACACAGAAAACATTGCACACTGTGCCCCTGGGGCAACCTACAAAGAGGAAAAACCCTGTCCACCAGTAGGCGATGGTGGGGACCAGAGACTACCCCCCCATACCTCTCAACTGTCCCTGATTTTCAGGGACATCCCTGATTTTGCCTCAGAATTTTCCTCTGTCACTCATAAAATTTGTGCTTTATAAAAGACCCAACAACAGGCCAACTTGTTTCTAAACTTAAGGAAATCACACAGTCCTTCACAAAATACTCTGAAGACTTATATACCCCAGAACAACACACACCTAACCCCCAAATTCACAGCTTTTTAAACAAACTGGGGCTTCCCAGTCTCAGTGAGGACCAGAGGACCTCACTGGTAGCCCCAATCTCCCCAACAGAATTGACAGCAGTGATTTCTCATTCAAAAACACAAAAGGCACCAGGTCCCGATGGTTACTGCGCTGAGTTCTAGAAAAACTCTGCTCAATCTGTAGTTCCTTTGCTGTTGAAGGCCTTTAATGAGGTGATGCAGGGTGACCCCCTTCCCCCCAGCTGGGCATATGCCACCATTTCCCTTATACCAAAATCTGACTGGGACCCTCTCAATTGTAGCTCCTACGGGCCTATATCGATTTAAAATGTAGATTATAAATACTTTACATCTATATTAGCACAGAGACTTGATACTGTGTTGCCAATGCTGATCAATCTGGATCAAACGGGTTTTGTGAACGAAAGATCCCACGACAGACAACACACGTAGGGCTCTACATCTGGTCCAGGAACTTCAAACTAAAAATACACTGGGGGCACTTCTCAGCTTAAATGCTGAGAAGGCATTTGACTATGTGTCCTGGACTTTTCTCTTCACCACCATGAATAAGATGGGCTTTCCCCCAGACTTCACTAGTATCATCCGGTCCCTCTACACCTCTCGCTGAGCATGTATTAGAGTTTCCGGACACCACTCGGACTACTTTCCCCTTCAAAGAGGCATGAGGCAGGGTTGCCCATTGTCAGCTGGCCTTTTTTGCCATCTTAATTGAACCGCTGGGGCAGGCCAAAAGAATAGACCCTGGTATTAGAGGGGTTGAGATGGGTGACATGGAACACCGGATTGCTTTGTATGCCGATGATGTCCTCCTGTTTCTTTCCAACCCTATAGAATCCATTCCAGTGGTGTTTGGCATATTAGAAGAGTTTGGAATATGTTCAGGGTATAGACTTAATACAAACAAAACTGATGCCCTGCCATTTCACTTTGAACCCCCGGGATGGTTAAAAAAAAATACCCATTCAGATGGAAACTAGACAAACTAAAGTATCTCGGTATATACTTAACCCGCTAGGCGGAGGATACATTTCGTCAGAATTATGTCCCATTTCTGACCCAGATGAGGCGTGACCTGGAGAAATGGGATCCCCTTCCCCTAAAGTTGATTCAAAGGATAGAGGTTGTTCGGATGGTCCTACTTCTGATGGCTCTGTACCTCTTCCAGAATGTCCCGGTCAGCCTTCCATCAAAGTTGTTCCTCAGATGGAATGTAGTAATTTCCAAATTTATATGGGCTGGTAGGCAATCTAGACTCAGGATTAAGACCTTAATGCTATCTAAGGTTCAGGGTGGCCTGGCCCTTCCAAATCTTGAATTATATAATTGGGCATCTGATATAACTTTCCTGTTCTGACGAGTCACAGACTCCACCAAAGCCAAATGGAAGGAGATGGAGGAGGTCTTCCTCCCTGATTCTGAACGGGAACAAGCATTATATTATCGACCCCCCCCCACCCCTAAGGTTCATGTTAAAAGCCCCTGGATCCGATACCAACTCCAAACCTGGCACACTATACGTAAAACCCCACAACTTACCCCATATTTAACTCTACTAACTCCGATAAGCTTGCTAGAAAACTTTCAACCTAGCCGGATGGATCACACCTTTAGGGACTGGAGACACCTAGACTTAAACAACCTTGCACAGTTTCTCAATGGTACACATTTTAAAACGTTTGCAGAGATTCAGCAAGAGTTCAAATTAAGACACTCAGATTTCTACCGATACCTGCAAATAAGGCATTATTTTACTTTACTCCCTTCTGGGATTCACGACCCAGAGGACTATCCACAATTGATAAAACTGATGCTGCAGGTGCTTCGGACTGGTGGTCTGGCACAAGCCATATCAGTCATATATAAATCCTTGAGGGACACCCTGGGAGATAACACATATCTTACTATGGAAAAATGGAACACAGCGATGGGTTCCAATCTAACTAAGGAAGACTAGGATGCAGTTTGCTGTACCACCTCTAGACTGATTTGCATGCATTCCTGGCACCTTTTTTCCTGGCAGCTCATTGTGAGGTTCTTTCAAACTCCCTCTATTACGACACGCTTTAGTGGGAAATCATCAGCAGATTGCTGGTGGCTATGTGGGGAAACGAACGCACATCATTCCCATGTGTTCTGGTTTTGCCCCAAACTACAACCGTTCAAGGACTCCCTTTTTGAGGAGCTAAAGGAGATCTGGGGCCCTGGGATCCCAAAGACAGGGGAGTTTTTTCTTCTTCGCATCTTCCCTCCAGAGTTCAGGGGCCCTTATAATGAACCACTTCTGGGAATCCTGTTACTTGCCGCCAAGAAAGCAATAACTAAATGTTGGCTTACCAACATTATTCCCACCACAGAATCCTGGAGATGTATAGTGAATGGCATTTATAGAGCTGAAAAAATTACTTACTCACTGAATAGCAGAACGGAAGCCTGTACACTAAAATGGAACAGGTGGCTTATGTATATAATGACTAAGGATCCAGACTTGGTCCCATAAAGTGTGCAATCTCTGCTTAGTAAACCCATTGTGTTGGGGTTATACCCCTATTTGGGGACCCCCATCAGGATCAGGATCACATGACTTATAGAATGAAATGGTCCTATACTTTTCTAATGGTTGGACTGAATAATAATGTATTATCCAATACCTTCAGTGATGAAATGCCATGTAATGTATTCTTGTCAATATAAACTGAATTGATTATCCATGTATTAACAAAGGAACTGTGACTGTAAAATGGTGACAATTTTAATAAAAATTATATTTAAAAAAAAAAAATGTGTGCTTTTGTGACAGAACAGTGGGGACTGTAAGCACAAAATAATGTCAAACATTAGAATTACAGGCTTGTTCTTCAGAAAATGCATGTTACACTAATCCCCTTATTCTGTCAGCTTTCTGAATGAATAATACCAATTTTTAAGATGTGTCCCTGATTTTTATAAGCTTTTCCCCTGATTTTTGAGGAAAGAGGTTGAGAGGTATGCTACCCCCGATGCCCAGGCCGAGTGCGTTGGCTGCTATCGGGTCTCCTCTGCTTCCGGGATGCCCATCCAGACTTACAGAAAGGATGCCTGAGGAGAGTGGTGGTCCCACCCTGGGGGGCTTAATCCAGGGGAATGGGCACCGGGATGGCAGAGTGGAGCACCTCCACCTGAAAAGGTAGGACTGAACCTTCAGGCGGGTGGGAGACAGGTACGTCGAGTGTCCCCACCAGAGAGGGTCTAGTGATTCGGAGCTAGGCGGGAAAATAAAGTTAATAAATAAATGCTAGTACATAGGGTGTGCAACGCATAAGCTGGCATGGAATGTCTCTTTTCTGTTCCCATTTGCTTCTTTTTAATCCTCTACCAATGTACATCAGAAGTTGGACTTCTACACAGACACACTAGCAATATACGTTATTGTAATTTTTGAAATATCTGCTCAAACAAACAATTTATACTGAATGCACTTATTTCATACATGTGTACCATCCAGTATTTTTTTTTTTGCCTGTCTTGGTTATATGAATAACGTGGAGTTTAAAACAAAGAAAGTTAAAGGTTCCCAATTTTCTGTAGCTCCTGACTTGTGCAAAATAAATATTTACGCTTTCTGAAGGGCCACTGTGTAGATTTATCTCCATGGCAACTCTACAGTGGAGCACGGTGTAGCATTTTCAGAAGAGAGGTGAGCAAAGAATGGCAATATTGGGTCTAGACTCTAACTTTGGCAAAAAACTTCAGTAATTTCTGTGATTGCCAGAGTTCACTGTCCCAGTTATCACATATCCTATCAGAGTGCCCCAGTATGAAGAGTTTCTGGAAAGAGTAGAAACATTGGCCTCTATTCACGAATGCTTCGCAGTTACACTGAAAAGGAAGGTAACACAACTGCTCTGCCCTGCACTTGTAGTGGTGCACATCTCGCACCATACTCTTGTACCCTGTGTGAGCACCTCCAGTGCTGCCACCACCCACTTAGCTGCCCAGAGGCATAGCAGGGCCTTCACGACGATCAAAAGCAGCCAGCCAATTAGATGGCTGGCTGCTGTGCAAGTGGTTCCCCACTCCACGGGGTGTGGGAGGACTGTGGGATATGGCCAGTCCTCCAGGGACTGGTGTAACCCTTAAAGGGGATTACCAAGTTGTGCTTCTCAGTCCATCAACATGGATGTACACCTGGCCCTTTCAGTATGCTCTCGGGGCCAGGGGGGAGCTGGTTGGATGAGGCAGCACAATGTCTGCCCTGTGTGTCCAGTGGGAGGGGGGCTTATAGGCACCACTAGCTGTTTATGGTGAGTCCCAACTAGTGTAACCATAGGCCTTGCCACGGATGCCCCTTCGAGGAAAAAGGGTGTCGTGCATGGTGCATAACCCTGGCACGCCTCCATCTACCGTCCCCACTGGGCCGCATACATAGCCTACACCCAGAGTGGGTTGGGGGGGTGCAGAAGTGACGCAGATACTCCTGTTGTACATATGCAAGGTTTCTGCACCACCTCCTGTGCAGCTTTTTGCCATAACTGAGCCTATGTGTCGCATATCTAGGGCACGTAGACTTTGCACAGCTTCCTGCATAGAAGTCAGAGTTGTTACCAGCAGATAAAGCCCAAAAGTTAATCCAGTCTGATGTACAGTATATCACTGTATATTTCAATCCTCACATACCCTAGCAGTTTGTATGCCTCACACACCTGAATGCACTCTTCTCACTATTTTCCCATAGCCCCTGACATCCTCATCGTCTGAAGATTACTGGTTCTGAGTGGTCTTACTTGATGAAAAATGTTTTCTCTTTAATAACATGGAGAATGCTGAAACTACCATCATGAAAGGAACGGAAACATGCAATAGCAGAATTAGCAAGCTATCAATCAATCAAATCTTTATTTTACCAGGTGAAGAACCATTGAGAAAAAAACTCATTTACAAGGTGGACCTGGGTAGGTCAAGGTAAATACAGTGGATTTAGAGTAAAACAGCTTGCGAAAACATATGTAGGTATAAAATAGGTTAATCTACAATGAGTCACTGTAGAGAGAAGACATAGAATACTTGGAGCTATAAGCTATATACATATATACAAAAAAACACGTAGGTTTGAGGCTCAACAGCCAGACAGATAATTATTATAGCAAGTAGGTGGTTCAAGGTGACAATGCAGTGCAGTCAGAAGTTAAGAGACTATGAGAGGCTGAGCTATATAACCTCAGACAAATAAAATTAATATAACAAGACATGAGATCAATATTTATAGTATAGTCTTACCTATGTAATACTTGGAACCCCCTGTACCCCAGTGGATCTTTTTTTGTTATCAAGCTATCACCTTGATACAGCCCCCCACCCACCCGTCATTCCCAGCCCACCCTTGGCCGGCACCTACAGTACCTCTTCCAGTACATACCAGCCAGTAATCCCAACATGATTCCCTCCCATGACAGGGCCAAGAGAAGAGGGGCTGTCCTACCCCCTCCTGGTGTCCTCATCTAGTCTGTGGCCTTGCCTGGATGGTGGTGTGGGGCAGCATCATCCTGCCGGCACTGAAGTTTCTGCCTCTGTTTTTCCCTTTTTGCGGCCGGTGGCATGCTATAACATGGGTGTGCATGAATATGAACGCACACATGCGCCGCATGTCAGCCGCCAGCCACCCCTATCTAGCTGCAACCACTCCCCCCCCACACACTTTCTTGTGGTGGAAGTACAGGAGCAGAGTAGCCTGAACCCTTCCCCAGGGAGAGGAGTCAGGTGGATGCTCAGTCCTCTCCTCCCAGCCGACCTCCAGTGGTCCGAGTTTGGTCTTGAACCCAGGTCACTGGTGGGATGGGAGGTGTGCTGTCCAGCAGCACAACACTCCACATCACCGGGCCTACTCCACCCCAGTGGATCTTGTACAGCTCTTCTGTCCATTTGGCTTTTATTGGTGGACCAGCCACTTTGATTAAAGTTCATTATGAAGGGACTTCATTAACAGAAGATAATTCAGTTATTTGACCTACCTGTCCTTCTGCCCATAAAACCACGTAGAAGCAAGACCCCAACTACCAATGAGATGTTGCAGGCTGTGCCATTGGTGCAGAGTTAGCGCTGCTACTTCCAACATCAGTGATCTGAGCTTGGGACTGACCTGCATCATCAGAGGCCAGCCGGAGGGGGAAGGAGGATGCTGTCCTGTACCACAATACTGCCATGTGCTGACCACAAGTGGTGGTGCTATTGGATGGCCAGCAGCAGGGCTGGGATGTCACCGATAGGGTGTTGCCATGCATTGTCTATGCATGCCCTCATGATGTCCTAGCTGCAAAATCCTATGGAGGTTGGGAGAAAGCACAAAACGTGCCCCACCACCCATGATGAAAGACCCTGATATATCTGAGAACACCTTCACCTTCTCGGTGTGCCTTGATCCATTGAGCTCTAGGACAGATCCCCTCGAAACATAGAAAACTATTGGTAGAAAATGACTGCTAGGCCCACCCAGTCCGCCCAAGGGTTCCCTGCTTGTTGAATCTCTGCAGACTGTAACTGGTCTCCGCGGACACTTTCTCCTCCCTATTTATGTAATGTGCCTCTGTGTCTATGTCATACATGCTTGAAGCCATCCACCATTCCAGCCTTCACAATTTCAACTGGCAGGTGGTTCCATGCTTCTTACCACCCTTTCTATGAAGAAGCATTTCCTCACATCCTTCCTGAAATTTGCTCCCCCTCCAATTTCATTGCACGCCCCCTAGTCCTGGGGTTCATCCTCTTTTGGAAGAGTCTCCCTTCCTGCATTCTGTTAACCCCTGTGAGGTACTTGAAGGTCTCATTCATGTCATTCCTTGCCCTCCTGTCCTCTAGAACGTGCATACTGAGATCTCTCAGTCTCCCTTTATAAGGCTTCCTTTGCAGCCCTTACACCATCTTGGCTGCCTTTCTCCAGACTGCCTCCACCCTATGTCTCTCCTGAGGTGTGGTCTCCAGAACTGGACACAGTATCCAGGTGGGGATATACCAGAGAGTGGTACAGTGGCAGCTCCACCTCCACCCCATACCTACCTGGGGTAATCCAAGGCTTCATGTAGGATGGCAACCGAAGTAGGCGAGAGCTGGCCGGGTTGTGCCTTGGGAGCTCTGGAGGGAGTCAGGCACTGGAGACAAGAAGCAGGCATAAATTTCACAAAAAGAATGAGATGTAGTCAGCCCGGTGGCGCTGAGGGTTGAGACGCTGGACGCCGCACCTCACACCACGCTGACGACCCGGGTTCGGAAATGCACCCTGGTCGTCAGGGGTGGGATAGGATCGAGCATCCAGAGGACTGCTGAGGAATCGCACTGGGGGGGTCCAGGACCATCCAGAGGACTGCTCTCCTATCCTGGGGAGGGCTGAGGGCTTCCACCGCTCTACAATCCCCCTGGTGATGACCTGGGGGAGCTACAGGGCTGGTGCAATGTAGGGGTGGAGTGTGGCAGACGTTGGCACACTGTGCCTCGGGATGTCATTGCATGACCACACTCCAGGGGCTTTCTGGAGGAAAAGCGGCTGGGTGCAACTGTGCAGCTTGATGGCCTTGCTCTGCGCTGCCGGAGGACTGCTGAGGAATTGCACTGGGGGGGTCCAGGACCATCCAGAGGACTGCTCTCCTATTCTGGGGAGGGCTGAGGGCTTCCACCGCTCTACAGTGCCCCCTGGTGATGACCTGGGGGAGCTACAGGGCTGGTGCAATGTACGGGTGGAGTGTGGCAGACATTGGCACACTGTGCCTCGGGATGTCATTGCATGACCACACCCAGGGGCTTTCTGGAGGAAAACGGCTGGGTGCAACTGTGCAGCTTGATGGCCTTGCTCTTGCTGCGGAGGACTGCTGAGGAATCGCACTGGGGGGGTCCAGGACCATCCAGAGGACTGCTCTCCTATCCTGGGGAGGGCTGAGGGCTTCCACCGCTCTACAGTGCCCCCTGGTGATGACCTGGGGGAGCTACAGGGCTGGTGCAATGTACGGGTGGAGTGTGGCAGACGTTGGCACACTGTGCCTCGGGATGTCATTGCATGACCACACTCCAGGGGGCTTTCTGGAGGAAAACGGCTGGGTGCAACTGTGCAGCTTGATGGCCTTGCTCTGCGCTGCCGGAGGACTGCTGAGGAATCGCACTGGGGGGGTCCAGGACCATCCAGAGGACTGCTCTCCTATCCTGGGGAGGGCTGAGGGCTTCCACCGCTCTACAGTGCCCCCTGGTGATGACCTGGGGGAGCTACAGGGCTGGTGCAATGTACGGGTGGAGTGTGGCAGACGTTGGCACACTGTGCCTCGGGATGTCATTGCATGACCACACCCAGGGGCTTTCTGGAGAAAACGGCTGGGTGCAACTGTGCAGCTTGATGGCCTTGCTCTGCGCTGCCGGAGGACTGCTGAGGAATCGCACTGGGGGGTCCAGGACCATCCAGAGGACTGCTCTCCTATCCTGGGAGGGCTGAGGCTTCCACTCTTACAGTGCCCCTGGTGATGACCTGGGGAGCTACAGGCTGGTGCATGTAATGGGTGGAGGTGGCAGACGTTGGCACATTGTGCTTCGGGATGTCATTGCATGACCACACCCAGGGGGCTTTCTGGAGGAAAACGGCTGGTGCAACTGTGCAGCTTTGATGGCCTTGCTCTGTGCTGCTGGAGGACTGCTGAGGAATCACACTGGGGGGGTCCAGGACCATCCAGAGGACTGCTCTCCTATCCTGGGGAGGGCTGAGGGCTTCCACCGCTCTACAGTGCCCCCTGGTGATGACCTGGGGGAGCTACAGGGCTGGTGCAATGTAGGGGTGGAGTGTGGCAGACGTTGGCACACTGTGCCTTGGGATGTCATTGCATGACCACACTCCAGGGGGCTTTCTGGAGGAAAACGGCTGGGTGCAACTGTGCAGCTTGATGGCCTTGCTCTGCGCTGCCGGAGGACTGCTGAGGAATCACACTGGGGGGTCCAGGACCAACTCGGTTTGGCATTGTATGGGGGTCCTCCTGCGGGTCAGCAGATGGCCGTGCTGGATCCCCCATCATGTGAGTGAGCTTTCTGCTCTCCAGGCAGGCAGAGCAGGCAGCTGGATGCCCCCACCGCTAACCGCCGCAGCAGGCGAGAAAAAAGTAGTAATATAGAAAAAAAAAAAGAATTAGATGTTGCATCTCAGCTGAGCAATTGTTGATGAATCAATTGTATAGAAATAATAAAAAAAAAAAAAACTATCTCGGTTTCTTTTGTTATCTGAGCAGTGAAAGGTTACGCAGGCGGACAGGAAAGCTAAATTGCACTAACTGCTGTTTCCCATCTTGGCCATTCTGGTGAGGGGAGATAATACAACCAATCCATCAGTGGCTGAGGAAAGGAGTCTAACACTCAAAATTTCTGGAGAGGAAACAGTTGTTATGATACCTTCTCAACCTCTCCCTGAAAGGAAATGTCTTAAGGTGCATGGGACTTTGCAAATTGTGCCGTCAGCTTAAAGAAAGTTAACCTGAAGTTTTGTTTCTTGATTCCTTCCCGCTACTCTAAATAATCTTCTGGCAAACCATTAATCAGGCAGCATTGCCTAGAGGGTTAAAGCACCAAGCTGTGAACCTAGAGCCAGAGTAGGTCTGGGTTTGAAACTCACAACTGACACTTGTACAATATGTGACCCTGAGCAAGTGACTTAACCTCCCTGTGCTCCTTAACAACCAGAAAATTACCTTTGATTCAGTGTACCTTTCCCAGTCCAAACATTCTTCTTTATTTGTTTTGCAGTTAGTGCTGTTTATGCCATCCCAGGCTGGCCCTATTAACAGGGACTGACCCCCCCGTCCCATCACCCTAGCCCCATATGGACCTACCATCCAGTTCCTGTCTTCTCCACAGCTTCCCCCATGGTGAAGGCACTCCTCCCCCTTGGCTGCAAAACAGATCCTCAGGTGACTCACTGACCTGCCGGTGCAGTGGTAATCCTAAGTATGCCAAATCCTCCCCCCTGCCAGACCTCAACAATGCAACTTTGCTCCCAAACCCGGGTCACTGGCACCACAAGCAGTAGCTCTACTGCTGTGTCAGCGGGCCGGCTCCAGTCCAAAAATTCCAATCAGAAGGTGCCATGGTGGGCAACCACAAAGCTGTCACCTGTCCCCTGTAGATTTTAGGATAGATTATAAACTGCTAGCACACCTCTTTATACTGATCCAGTCAAAGCACACTGCAAACAATGATACTGACAGTGAAGCTTTAAAAATCTGGGTTCACTCCTTGCAAAGGCTCCCTAATTTGAGCATAAATTAATGTAATGTCCTAAATTATTTATATCTGAGCAGGTTCCGAGCACAGTGTGAGCACACTAAACTTATTTGACCATAGTCACCACAGCACAGCCCTAAGGCAAGCCCTAACGGGTGATCTCTGAACCAAGCATAACCCCCTTCTGGCCCCAAGGAACAGATGTACTGCAGCAATTTGACATGGTCAGATATTTCCTGACATTTCTGTGATATCTCTAGAGAAATTCCCTGCCTGCCTGCCTGCAGTTGCTCCCATCTGTAAGTTAGGGCTGGGAACTGGGTCGGCCTGCAAGTTTGTTCTGTTCAGGTTTGGGGAGTTTTTTTTTTTTGTATTTATATTTTACCGTTTTTTCCCTGTTTTTCTCCCTACTGTCCGGGACTCCAGCACACAGCAGTGCATGCATATGGGAGCGCGCCACACTTTTCACGTCGTGCGGTTCCTGGACCCTTCTGCCTCCTGGCAATGCGGGCTCCCAGTAGCCTGATAATACCATCCACCTCCACCAGGTGGCAGCCAAAGGCCGGGAAAACCCCTCATCCCTCCCTGGGAGAAGAGCCGTCTTGCAGCAGCTCAGTCCTGCTCCTTGTCCCCCCCCCCCGCTGACCCCCTGACAACCCAGGCACATTCCCGAACCCGGGTCGTCAGCGTGGTGCGAGGTGTGGTGTCCAGCGCCTCAGCCTTCAGTACCACCGGGCAGGCCTTATGGAGGTTTGTTGAAATGGGCCAAACTGGGTTTCACTTTGGAAAAGTGTCCCAATTATTTTTCTAATGTTAAGGACTTAAGTGTCCTTGCTTTGTGTCTTTAAGGCTGTTGGGGAGGGGACGGGGGTTGCTGACTGACTGCACCAGCCCCCGACCTAGCCAGTCCAGTGCTGTGAATACCCTCAAAGCCATTTTGGCACATTTTAAAGGCAGCGCCAGCTGATGAAAAAAATGATTTAGAAATGGAAAATTGGGCTTAGGCTGAAGAACTGAAGAAATGTAAGTTGTGATATAATCAATAAAAGTATGCTTTTCATTGCAAAGTTACCCACATGAGACTAGGTGCTTCTGTTGGGTCGGTGCTGTTGCAGAGGTTAGGTGCTATCACACCTTATTCATGTCAGCAGGGCTGTTTCTTGTTTGCAGCTCCCTAACCTAGGTGGGGTGGGGGAGACCCGACTTTCTTCCCCTATACACATTATTGTTAGTAAAACAGTTTTGGAACAGTGTGCGCGCGTGTGTGTGTAGGCTCTCACAGAGCACCCCAGGCTGGGGACAGAGGCAAGGAGAATAACCCCCAACAAGAAACAGAGCCGTGGAAAACAACCTCCAAAACGGTCATTTAATTTTGAGCCAAATCGGGACAATTTAGGTTTGACCTGACGCAGCTTGAAACTGGCCCCCCTTGGCCCAAATTTCCTGACATGCATTGTTCTACTTTAAAACTGTGATAGAATCAGGACCCCACTGTAAACAAGATGTATCTCAGCTGGGCTACCATGGGTAAATAAGCGGCAAAGCAAAAACAATTGAAACAAAAACAGACGAGGCTGCTACTTTGCAGGTGGAGTACCTGAGCATGAGACAGGCCGCTACTTTGTTGCTCTTGTGTTGAATATGAAGCAGTTACCTCAGGAAGCTTTATCTTCTCTCCTTCTGTTTCCACGTTACAGAGGTACCTTCCTTCATGCATGCTAGGGGAGATTTCCGGCAATTGTTTTTATTCCCATGATTAATTTTTGTTTTTAATAATTTTATATGTTCCTAATCAACTCCTTTGCCCAGTTGATGAGCTATAAAATGAAAAGATAGGTTCAAAGATTTTTTTTGGAGGCCTTCCAGGGGTTTTTGGCGGTGTTCTGTTCAAAGGGACTTTCTAGCTTGATGGAGGCAAAAAAAGAACTGACACTGGCAGGACATGCATTCCAAAACAACTGTTAATTTCAGGATTTTATAAAGCCATATGTGTGAAAACAGGCTGTTTCACCCCTTAGGCCTCATCTGTCTCCTGCGGCTTTTCCTGCCCTGAAGTCATAACTCTACTTGTGGCTTCAGAATCAGTTTCGTGGCAACATAATGTGATGTCATAAGAAGAGGCAGCAAGATTGACTTCATGGCAGGAATAAGAGACTTGAACAAATGGAGTCTGTCCCCCCCCCATTATCTGTTTATCTCCTGAGCTGCCCCTGTCCTACCCAGCCCCTTCACCCTGCTTCTACAGGACCTTCATGCCATTGTCCTCTGCCAGAGGACTGTGGGGGTTCCCAGTCACCAGTGTGAGGCCTGGGAGGGGCCGTTCAACATCCTGCAGTCAGTGGGGGATTTCCACCAATTTTCTCCCTGGGTCTACAGACATGCAATGGGCATGATGTATGACCTCTGCTTTTGTGAAGATGCCCCTGGTGCCATGAACGTGGGTTCCCTTCCCACTCCTGGTGACATCGCATGTGCTGCCACCCAGCTACCACTGGGTGGCAGTCCAACAGCAAGCCTGACCACCCCTTCCCCCGAGGGAGGACAGCAGTCCTATGGATGCTCAATCCTCCCTTACCCGGCCAGCCCCCTGAGCGGCCCACGTCCGTTTCTGAACCCGGATCACCAGCATGGCAAGAGGCGAGGTGCATGGTGCCTCAGCCCTCCACACCACTGGGACAGTGAAAATATCCAGTTTTTTTTTTAACTTTCTATTTATCCACCTCCCTCACTCCGGAGCTACACTTCTTCGGGAGACACCTAGTTACCACCCCACGACTTGCCTTACCTGAATCCCCAGGGGTTCCCCCATGGAGCCGTGGATATAACCCCCAGACAGGCATGGGACGGGACCCCAATGCCCCGATAACTTTCAATGTCTCGTCGGGTCCCCCGGTGGTCAGGCAGGCAGTCGTAATTAGAGTCAGTACCGGTGCTCTGTCTACCATGTGTTTTTCCTCCTTTCTGAGGAAGTGGCCGGCGCCCTGATGTCAAGGCATTCTCGCCGACATCCACCACTCCCAACCCTCTTTGCATGCTCCAGCGCTTGCTGTACCTCTGGCTTCCGCCAGAGGCCAGCTAAGCTCCGAGCGAGTGCCCCCCTCCCTCCCAGGAGAGGAGAGCTGTCCATCGGACGCTCAATCCCTTCCCTCCCCTGCCGACCCCCGATGGCCTGGGCTTGTTCCCGATTCCCCGGGTTGCCGGTGTTATGCGAGGTGTGGCGTCCAGCGCCTCAACCCTCAGTGCCACCAGGCCAGGCTGAAAATATCCTGTTTTAATAATAATGTATACAGTATGGAAAAAGGAAGGGCCAGAAATTCCAATTTGAGGGAATTTTGTGTAACCTTAAATTCTGAGAATGCTTCCTGGGAACATTTTTGCTGGAAGCTAGAAAATCTCTTTGATTAGAAGGTTTTTTTTTGTTTGTTTGTTTTTTAATTGTTCATCCCTCTCTGCAACTGTATCATCCTTGCTCCCCCTGGTTCATCCTAGCAGTCAGAGTCGTCCCCCCTTGGGGTACCAACCTGAATCCTTTAGATTCCAGTCCAACCAGCTACCCCTTTCAACACACCACCCCCCCTCCCATCCACAAGTGCAGTGCTGCAGTGTCAGTGCTGTTCAGTATGAGTGCAGTGCTGCAGTGTCAGTGCTGTTCAGTATGAGTGCAGTGCTGCAGTGTCAGTGCTGTCCAGTATGAGTGCAGTGCTGCAGTGTCTGTGCTGTTCAGTATGAGTGCAGTGCTGCAGTGTCAGTGCTGTCCAGTATGAGTGCAGTGCTGCAGTGTCAGTGCTGTTCAGTATGAGTGCAGTGCTGCTCAGTATGAGTGCAGTGCTGCAGTGTTAGTGCTGTCCAGTATGAGTGCAGTGCTGCAGTGTCAGTGCTGTTCAGTATGAGTGCAGTGCTGCAGTGTCAGTGCTGTCCAGTATGAGTGCAGTGCTGCAGTGTCAGTGCTGTTCAGTACGAGTCCAACTGCCTATGCAGGACTTGGACCCACAACTGTGCTATATTCGTATCTGTGTCCAGGTCTGCATTTTTTTTCCTGCTATTTTTATCACCCACCTCCACGCCCACTGGCACACTACTCCTTCAAGCCCCCAGTGCTGTCCCCTCTGCCTGCCAGACTCATCTCTCACTGCTTACTCAGAGACCAACCAGACCCCTGCCACTCATTCTGGGGCCCACTTGTGCCTGCCAGGGGCCCCCTCTGGTTGCCGTGGAGGAGCACCTCTTGAACTCCACCTGAGTTCCGTTCCTAGTGCTGGCTTACTCCATGATCTGGAGAAGAAGAGATACTGCTGGACACTGCCTGAGGGGCTCCTATGACAGTGTGCTGGGGGGGGCATCTGTTTACAGGGGATGGGGCTGTTGGGGCCGGCATCTGGCACAGTGCAGAAGCACTTCAGCTTTTTCTTCCTGCTCTCTCTCAGTGTTCCCTGCATGCTGTGGCTGACTGGGGAAGGGGGAATGCACCAATGCCATCAAAGGCACTTCCATCATGCCACCACCAGGAGTCACTACAGAGTGATACATGGAGAAACTTCCTCTCCTGGAGGAACACTCCCTGGTGGCCTCCGCTCCTGATGTTCCTGCTCAGAGCATGAACTCTGGACACCAGCGTACAGGGGTGATTCCCCCATCGCTTTGCGCCATGCAGCCAGCTGGTTTGCATTTTATGTCGTTGACTGCCATCAGTGTTAGTGGCTCAGCAGGTTGCACACTCACCTCTGAGGCTGAACGATCAGAAGGTTATAGGTTCTAGCCCTGCATCCAGAACTTGGGGTAAATCACAGTACCAGCACTGTTGTGCTGTATGAGGTGGGTGCTGCACTCCTGAGGTGCCATCTTTCAGAAGAGACCTTAAACTGAGGTTGCTGTCTACCTGCTCTGGTGGTTGTTCACCTGGCCGGTAAAGATCCCATAACACTTCTCAAAAAAGAGTAGGGGAATTTACTCGGTGTCCAGGCCAAATTTCCCCCATTCACTAAATATACCACCAACAATTTAACCTGGTTCAGTTTCAGTTGGCTACCATCTGTATCCCCGCTCCCCCAAGATGAGGTACGAAATAAGCAGATTTGTCTAGCCTTCCTCTGCTGGTCAACAAAAACTAACTAAATAAATAAATTTAATTTGGTGGTAACATTTTCTAGTTCCACCAAAATGTAAGTATTTTATAAATGTTTTCATTTATTTTTTCCTCAAGAAAAAAAAAGATGGCCTCCACATTTGGCTTAGAAATACTTCCGTAGACTTGGTAAGGGTTACAAGCCATAAAATAAAAAGAATCATGGTGTGCAGCATAGGAGGTGCCGAGACAAGTAAATCTGACAGATATATTAATATTCATATTAACTGTAGCTAAAACCAGCTTTTTGGGAAATTACTTTTCATTGCTCTGCTGCTTTAAAGGTGAAAAGACTATTTGTTTTGCTGTAACTTTCTCAAGGGATATGCTTTTTTGGTCAGTGTTCAAATGTAAACATGCCAAAATCTGGGCTTATAAGGGGGCCGCTGGGTGGCCCAGAGGTTGATCATCATGCTACCTTGCAGGGGACCAAAGTTTGCACAACACATTCAGAGCCCTGCATTGTCAGGGGAGAATTACCGCCTATAGCAGCGCCCTCTTCTCTTGGAGGACAGACAGCATGTTGACCTGCTCCTTGCTTGGGTGACCCCCCCCACAGCATGGGCTAAGTCAGCTGGCACATTACATGCAAAGGCTCTAGCCATAGGGGCACCAAGAAGTCAGACGTGGAGGACGAGGGAGAGGAGATGCAGACAGAGCGCAAATATCAGCGACCAGATGTGCATGTGCTTGTGTCACAGGAACCAGAGGTGCAGGAAACAGAACATAGGAGAATGGTTTCTAGACAAACAGCTGGGGCCCAATGCTGCCTCCTTGAATCTCAAACTTCGGTTGGCCTAAGACTCCTCACAAATGCCACCTACCAAAAAACATATTTCTGAAGAACAGTCTGCAGCAATCAATTCCATAGACCCGCATTGTGATGGTGTGACTGATTAATTATTAACTTATGAGGGGGATTTGTATAAGTCAATTGTGGCTTCACCATTTGTAAGTTTTTTTGGTCTCTTCAGCTTGTGGAGAAACGTCACATCACAAAGGCAGCCAACAGCCATGTGATATCTCCTATTTATCTTCACATAGGGAGCCATGTGATATCTCCTATTTATCTCCACATGTTGTGTGTCATAATGACGTACTTTAACCAATGGAAGAGTAGCTTTTTCAGGGCTTGATGGCATCACAAATGCCCAGCACTGCATTCAAACTTCAGTACTTGAACAACAGAAACAGCCTAGGAGGTGGAAGAATGAATGCATTTACAGTCAATTACAATGCCATTATGTGATCAACGGGGGGGGGGCAAGACATGAGTGCTGGATCGCCCTCCCCTCATCCTGGAAGTCAAGTGTCTTACCTGTGCCACATGTGTGGTCCCCAGTGTAGAATTCTGGGGCTCATTCAATGTGCTGCTTCAGTGGAACCACTGGACCAGCCTACAGCATAATGCTCCAACCCCGAACCATTCCAAACATTTATTCATTTGTAATTGTGGATGAGAAAAGGTACGCTGAACTGTGACAGGTCATTTCAAGGTACATCCAGGGAAAGTGGGTCACATGGACCTGTCTCGCTGACAGGAACCTGATGGCCAGGACACAGGAGAAAAATCCACATCTATTACGATACTTGCCATGGGATATTTAACCTCCATACCACACAGGTGAGGGCATGCTTCCAAATGAAGTTCCCCGTGCCAGCCATGGAGAGCCACTCCATTCACCAGGTAACACAAAACTGGCAGTGCTGGTGAACAAAGGGCAAAGCAGGCAAGGAATATCTACAAACAAATGCTTTATTCAGGCATTGTAGCCAAAGCTCCGACAATCCCATGTGCTTTGCCTCATACTGAGCCTTCGTCAGAGGGTAGGGGGATCTTCAGCCTTCACCTGGAGACCACTAAAAATGAGCAGAAGGGACACCAGTTTAACAACTCATCCAAACGGTGGCACCTCAACAGTGTAGCAAAACCCCTAGTGTAGGATTAGTGTCAATACTGGGTATTTGCCTAGGTACCTTATGTGGGGCTAGAACCTATGTCCATCCAATCTTCCAGCTAAAAAGGTAAGCCTCACTTACTGGATGTTCCACAACCCACATCCTTCGGCGCTGCTGGGCCACCCCATGGTAAGCCTCATGAGCAGACACTCCCATGTGGCAGAAGGGGGGGCCCTCTATATCCCCATCGCAGGGATCGCTGTGGCCACAGATGTGTGGCCCTTACCTTCATGCCTGGTTATGTATTGCCACCAACAGCACTCCCCAGCTGTGGCTTACCATATGCAGGCATCCCAGGCTCATCCCAAATCAGGGTAGTCAGCATGGCAACACTGCAGGGGTCGCTGTGGCCGCAGATGTCTGGCACATCCCTCTGTGGCTGGGTTACATGCTGGTAATGGCAGCGGTCCTCAACTGTAGCTTAAGGTAATGTAAACTTCCCAAGCTCACATGAAACCAGAGTAACTGGCATAGCAGCTGCCCATACAGTTGTTGGGACAACCAGGTGACCATGCTGTCAATTTTGGCCAATTTCAAAGAGAGAGGCAAAAAGTGGGAATGACCAGAGAAGTCTGGATTCAAACTTGGAATCATGGAATTCTAGTTTAAATCCAAGAGGGGTGTGCATGTGTGCTGATGTTTAACAATCCATCCCCATGGGTATTGACAATGTCCTACAGCATACCCCAATGTTTTTGAGCGATATCATGGGAACAACAGAAATGCTGATCTCATTTAAAATGCTTCCTTTACCTTCTTCCCTACAAACCATGCCATGTGACAGGGCTGTGACTTTCCTGTTTGGAAAGGGAGAGAGGAAAAAAAAAACTCTCAACAGCCAAGCTCCCAAAAGTTGATCCAGACTGGTATACCCTTTGTTGTCTACCAGCACCTCCGTATCAGTCTGTTTAGGAACAAGGTGAAAGAACCACAACCAAGAAGATTCCAAGCTGTCATTCAAACAAACTGGAAATTTCTAAAACTAAACAAACAAAAAAAATGATAATGCATTTCTCTGTGATGAAAGCTCAAATGCTGCTGTGAAGTAGTGGAAATCTGCAACACTGTGCCAACAGGGACCAGGGCTCGGCGTGTGGAGCATCTGAAGTTGAGCGAAGAGAGGTGGGAGAGAAAGCTGAAGACTGATTGACCTGTCTGAGGTGGTTATTACCTTCACTGCGACGTAACTTCTTTCTGCCCAGGTAATGCAGATTTATGTCTTGATCCCTAAGATGAATTGTGGTGTAATGAGTATAACACTAGTTTGAGAACTAGAGATACACAAGTTCAAATCCGGCTACAGCCAAGTGCGTGACCTTGAGCAAGTCAGTTAATTTCTCAGTGTTCCAGTCCACTCAGTGTGGAAATGGGCAGGAGCAGGACCCCACTGGAAATGGAATGTTATGTTAAATCGCAGCTGGGCAATCCTGGGCAAATAAATTGTAAACAACAACAAAAAAAAACAGAATTAATTGGCGGGGGAACCCCAATGGCCCATCGACAGCGCATCATGCTGCCATGTAGGCAACCTAAATTCAGAAGCGAACACGGGATGCCACATTGGAAGCAGGCCAGGTTACAGAAACTGCTGCTTGGCAGTGCCCTGCAATCAGAGAGTTGTGGCATTGTACTCCAATGATGTAATGACCCCTGCAGTGTGCCAAGGAAGCTTGCTTCCTCTACTGGGCATTGCAGGGTACAGCAGAGGCCTCCAGAAAGGCTCAAAACTAGCCGGCCCGCTGGCGCAGCAGTAGAGCCATTTCTGGCAATGCAGGTGACCAGTTTTGGGAACAAGCCTGGGTCACCAGAGGGCCAGCTGGGGGGGAGGAAGATGGAGCAACCTAAGGGATGCTCTCCTCCTCCTCTGGGGAGGGAGGTCTGCCATACCCGCTGCACTACTGCCACCTGGGTGACCACGGGTGGCAGTACAGTTAGGGATGCCATGAGGGAGGGGAGGATGTTTGTTGGAGTCTGGAGTGGCAGCAGATCTCTACATGCGCATGTCTCCTTGGGCTCCATTGCACGCTGTCATCCTCAGGGAGTGGGACCTTACTGAAGCTGAAAGACCCCCCATGCATAGCACCTCCTAGATCAATGGTCACCCCAACCCCTGGCACGCCCAGTGCAGGAATGCTGTGGTACAGAACTGAGGGGGCGATTTAAGGGGCTGATGTCACCCAGCTGTGGTATGCTCTGGTGTCCAGGGGTGAAGCCATGGCTGGGGTGATAAAATATAAAAAAATTAAAAAGGCTCCAACCATGCCCAGGCAGGTGGGAGGGCAAGGAGAAAATCAGGCAGAAAACCCCATGTACTGTTTGTGTGGCAGTCTGTGTTCCTGAACTCCTCTGGGTTCCTGGACTCTCCGGGATTCCTGGTCTCCCCTGGGTCCTTGGACTCCCCTGGATTCCTGGACAACCCTTGATTCCCAGACTGCTCTAGGTTCCTGGACTCTCTGGGTTCCCAGATTCCCCTGGTTTCCTGCATTCCCTGGGTTCCCAGACTCCCCTGGGTTCCTGGACTCACCTGGATTCATGTATGCACCTGAGTTCCTGTACTCCCTGGGTTTCTGGACACCCCAGGGTTCCTGGATACCACTAGGTTCCTGAACTCCCTGAGTTCCTGCAATCCCTGGGTTCCTGCATTCCCCTGGATTCCTGGAAACACCTGGGTTCCTGCACTCCCTGGGCTCCTGGACTCCTCTGAGCTCCTGAACTCCCCTGGGTTCCCATACTCCTTGGGTTCCCAGACTCCCCTGGGTTCCCAGACTCCCTTGGGTTCTGTACTGCCCTGGGTTTCTGGATTCCCCTGGGTTCTTGACTCCTCTGGGTCCATGGACACCCTGGGTTCCTGGACTCTGTGGGTCCCTGGACTCCCCTGGGGTCCTTGGCTCCCCTGGGGTACTGGATCCCCCTGGGTTCCTGGGCTCCTCTGGGTCCCTGGACTTTCCTGGATCCCTGGACTCCCCTGGGTTCCTGAACACCTCCTGGGTTCCTGAACACCAGTGGGTTCCTGGACTCCCCTGGGCCCTGGACTCTCCTGGGTTTCTGGACACCCCTGGGGTTCCTGAACCTTCCTGGATCCCTTGACATTCCTGGGTTCCAGGACACTCCTGGGTTCCTGGACTCTCCTGGGGTCCTGGACACCCCTGACTTCCCTGGGTCCCTGGACTCCCCTGGGTTCCTGGACTCCTCCTGTGTCCCTGAAGACCCTTGAGTTCCTGTACTCTTCTGGTCCCTGCACTCCCCTGGGTTTCTGTACTCCCCTGGGCTCCTGGACTCCCTTGGGTCCCTAGACTTCCCTGGCTTCCTGGACACCCCGGGTCCCTGGATTCCACGGGGTTCCTTGACATCCCAGGTTCCTTGACTCCCTGGGCTCCTGCACTCCCCTGGCTTCCTGCAGTCCCCTCAGCTCTAGTGTCAGCTGATGCTGGAGCCTAGTCCAAACAGTGGACTGCTTCATAGGGGGGGAGAAAGACCCCCCCTTCCCTCCTCCAGAGCCCCAGCCACACAGGAAAAGCTATGGGGGATGTCAGTGTGGTCAAGGACCCAAGAGGGTTAGGAATCAACTGCGCTTGAACAGGGTACGCCCTGGGAACAGGGTACACCCTGGGAACAGGGTACACCCTGGGACCAGGGTGTATCCTTGGAACAGGGTACGCCCTGGGACCAGGGTATATCCTTGACAAACACAACCAAGGGAGAGAAAGCTGTATGCCTCCACCCCCAAAAAAACCAACAACAAACAACAAAAATCTCTGATTTGTAGCACTCAGAAAATACTTTGGATGCACAGGCCCCAGTCACAGATGTGCTCTTATGTGGTGTGAATGGTGTGTCTGCAAAGTCTCTCATTTCCCAACACCTGCATTATGAAGGCAATGAGTTTGAAAGTGTGGCTGTGTCACAGGTTTCCTGGTGGGCCAAGTGGGTGCTGGGTGGTTGTGAGCATACAGAAATAGAAAAGAAAGATTTTTCAATGCATCCACTGCCCCTTCCCATAAACTGAGTGGATAGAACCATTTACCGTACATCTTTCTCCTCCAGGTACTTATCTAGCCTGGGCAATAATGATACCACAGTAGGGGGAATCTATTGCACAAACCCACCACTCTTTCACTGAAGTAATATATCTCAGTGTTCTTTCTCAACCTTCTCCATTATTTGACCACTAATGTCCTTGTAGTTCTTATAGCTTTTGATAGGTTTGATGGCTTTATCTGATCAGATAGAGTTATTGGTTTGTGATACCGCCCATGTATTTCTTTAAAAACAGTTAGGAACAACAATGAGTATTTACCTATTAGATCCCTGCTTTCTGCTTTTGGACTTTATCTAACCTCTTCCATCCTGTATCCTTTTTTCAGAGTTCATCTGATTATCTCATTATTTTATTATTATAGCTTAATTAAAATTATTTTAGAAATGCTAAGACAATGTTAGGGTCACGGACAAATCACAAAAACTTAGGCAATGCTGAGTTAGGGCTAAAAAAAGACCCTCATTCTGCACATTCTGTCTGGGCAATATGGTAGGATTTTATCTGTCTGATCTCATGCTCATTGATACCCCATTACTATGGAGAATCAAACTAACAGCAATTGGAAACCCCGATACCTCAGGATAGTCAATTCACTATTTTTTTTTTACTTTAAAAACATTTTTAGTGATTTTTAACAAAGACAGTACAGATACAATAATTCGAGCAAGAATACAAAAACAACTTAAACCTAAACATAAAGATATTAAGATGCCATGTACTGTTTGTAACAGAATAACTTGAAGGCATGATGAATAATAAATATACAGATCTATTACTCTACTGGGTGGAATACTCAATACCCTGATTATCTGCATCAGTTACTGATGGCTCCTAGTTTACAAAAAGGAACCCCAAATATGAGTAAACTGAGTCAGTGTGAGACCCATGGCCAACCCTTTCATTTGGAGCATTTGACACAACTGTTCACTAGTTTGAAGACTGCATAAGATGACAAAATATATAATCTAATGCCTACATGTGCACTGAAATGATAATATATCTAGTTTAGCTATTTAATGATTGTATACTTTTTGAAATAGTGAACTGACATTGGATTTGCATGACATAATGCTTAATTTGTCTTTCTTAACTTGGAACACATGTTTTGGACTGGTCCAATCCTTTTTTACGGCAGTACAGTATTAACTGTTTCCAGCATTTCACAGTGATATGTTCTTGCCTGTGTTAGATCTTTGATGGGAATAAATCAATAAAATATAGGGTAAAAAAAAAGATGGCATCATGCCACCTCTTGATCTTCTTTTCACCAACCCCAGAACAGATACTGTAGTCTGTCACTGTAGTTTCAGCTCTCTAGCCTTCTAATATTGTTACTGTTCTCTGAACGTTGTAGCCTATCAATATCTTTTCTTCTGTTGGATATGCTATAGTTAGGGATGTACCCTTGTCATGGAGTTCACAGATTCCATTATGATTCCATTTTTTTTAAATCACTGTGATTTTTTCCATTTCGACACAATGGCTTTTGCCATATTCCCATAACAACACAGGATTTGTAGCACTTCCTGTGAAAACACCAACGTTTGACATTCACTTTTTCATGATTTTTACTTTACTTTACATGACTTCTGTCTGTTTAACCATAATACCATGATGTTCTCCAAACTTTACCACAACAAAGGCACAGCCCTAAGCTATACAGTATTATTTTGCAAACTACGGAGGTGCTAGGAGAGTGTGGATGGTGAGACACAGGTACTCTGGTAAGACAGGAGTATCTCCACATGTAGTGGCTATGGAAATGCTACTTTACACATCCAAGCATCTGTGTATCAGCACATCCATGCTACAGACTTCTAGCACTGCTTGTGAGCAACAGTGTGCTTCAGTAAAATCCTTACAAACAGTGTGTGTGTGTGTGTGTTTTGGGAAGGGGGGAATATAAAAGAAAATATAAAGGGGGTTGGAAAAACAAGCTTTTCCCTTTCTGCCACTTAAAATCAGATTTTTGCAAGGATAATAAAAATGGTACATGAGACTGGCTGACAGAAGTCAAAACAACAACAATCGTCAACGGTGCAGCCACAAATTAATACAAATATGGGATATGACATGGGTAAGAGTAAGTTAGTAGAAATATCTTTATGAGCTATACTTGATTTTCTGACACGCGTGAGGTCAGAAGAGGTCAAGTATAGGGAGTGAAGGTATTCCTACGATCGCACCCTCCCCTGTGTTATATTAGATTTTGCACAACAGGTGTTTAGGTGGTTTTGTGATAGAAATGATAAAACAAAAATCACAAAAGGAAAAAAAAAAGTGCAAA
This sequence comes from Neoceratodus forsteri, assembly GCA_016271365.2. Classification (NCBI taxonomy): domain Eukaryota; kingdom Metazoa; phylum Chordata; order Ceratodontiformes; family Ceratodontidae; genus Neoceratodus; species Neoceratodus forsteri. The sequence goes on along the minus strand of JADMNL010000036.1, from coordinate 2,930,542 downwards.
ATTTAAACTGCCCCTCATAGCATCTCATATCTGCTGGCTTCAGTGCTGCACGTCTTCTGTGCTGTCCGCAGCATTGTTATAGCTGCTGTCTAATTGGTTCAGTATCTTGATCAGATTTAACCCACACCTGTTGCATAAATAAATATGTATATTTAAAACAGCTCAATTCTCGCTCGAACACAAACTTTAAATGGCATTTTTATTAGGAATGTTACTTCTTTATCAAATAAATCAATTAAGACAGAGAATTCAGTGTGCCCCCTCCTCCTCATGGCAAATCTTTCAAATATAATATTCTTTCTGCCTGAAATGCCCACTTATTTTATCTGCAATAGGAGTGGGCGTCTCTTGGTCTTCACATCAGAGCAGTTCTGTGAAGATGCCCAGCTACCAAACATCAAGGTAGGCCACCCATCAGCTGCGTCCCGATTCTAAAACATAACTGCCAGACTAGGTTTCTTTTATATAAAGTGCACGGCCTAAACTGGCTTCCTATAATTAAGGTGTAATCCCAAATCAATGTGCAGGCAATCATCAAGATCAGGGATGGAAGAAGGAAAACAGGAATTAAAAAATAAATAAATAAACTAGTACTGCTGTATCTGAGCTCTCAACTAGCACTCAACGGGAGTCCTGTATCCAAGCTCTCAACAGACACTCAGCCCCACATCGTCCCTAGTAAAATAATGTGTTAGATCAGGTAGCTGGTCAATACCGCGTGTGAATAACAGCATGATGAAATCCGCGTGGAGATAACAGCATGAGTGAAAGCAGCTACAGGGAAACTATTGCGCTGTACCTGTAGCTGTTTTCACTATTGCTGACCACGGTTAGTTCATGGCTGTCTGATGGTGAAGTGCACTGCCTTCATGGCTTGGCGGTTAGAGTGACAGATTCTGCAAGGCAGTGCACGTCAAGCTGACAGCAGTTCGAGTCTGAGTCCTTCATTTTGCATTTATTTTTGTTTTTTTTGTCTTGGATATCAGCATGTTTATTATGTTTGTTTTTGATGTTGCGCCCACCCCTTGCAGGTCCCCCACCAACCTTGCTCCCCAAGACAAAATCCACCCCTACCCGACTTTCTCCCCATCCCCAAGTTTGACACTCCCCCCAGTTGATTATATATTTTAAGGGGGGTGTGGCGGGAGAGATTCCTCAACTAGTTCCATTATCCTCCCCAATTGCGTTCCCCCAACTTGTATACCCCACCCCCAGAGTGCAAAGCCCACTCTTGTGTGTTGTGTGGTTTCTTGGGTAGTGAGACGTGTGCATACCTCTCAACCTCTTTACTCATAAATCAAGGACAAAGCTTAGAAAATTCGTGACAAAGACCCAAAATCAGGGACACATCTTAAAAATTGGTACTATTCACTCAGAAAGCAGAAGAATAAGTGAATTAGTGTAAAATGCATTTTCTGAAGAAGAACAAGTCTGTAACTTTAATGTTGGGCATTATTTTGTACTTTTAATCCCCACTGTTCTGTCACAGAAACACAAATTTTATGAGGGACAGAGGAAAATGTTGAGTCAAAATCAGGGACCTCCCTGAAAATCAGGGACAGTTGAGAGGTATGGACGTGTGGAGCTGCTTTGTGGAATGAGTGCTCATTTGGCTCACTTTTTTTCCCCGCCACTGTCTTTCCCATGCTCTTTGATTGTGCTGTTTTCAACTCGTTATTAAAGGACACATTCATGTACTACATGAATGTGCCTCTCAATAACAGTGACAGACATAGTTTGAAAGCCATGAAAGTTCTTTTAATTGAGGTATTGGGCATACCTGTTGATGGAAGCAGTCAGAGATATAGATGACTGAGTCCGTGCAATAAATACTACAGTAGAACCATTCTTAGAACCTTGTGATGTCAGTGATGATCAAGCAGTGCTTAACTCAATGCAGTTAGGCACTGTTTGATCGTCACTGACATCCCTTTAATATTTAGTGGTTTTGACCAAGATCCATTCAATCAGTAGGTGGTATCTTCAGGAATTTGAAACCACGTTACACACTACTGTGTATTAGCTTCCCTGTGCAGGAGCACCTTTTCCCTAAACACTGAAGTTTCCAGCTTAGAGTGCCCACCCATTAGACTTACCAGTTGTTGTGCTACCCTGAGTCTTTATTTTCCACAGTTATAAACATGTAGGATATTATAAAATGGACAATTACTGTTTGTTGGTTTAGGAGCGCCCTCTTGAGTTTTTAGGTAAAATCCATGTAAGCAAAATTGAGCAGTTCTGGCATAGGAAAGTCCAAGGAGAAACTCTTACCTAACCACAGAGACACAGTATCTGAACGTATAAACATGTTATAAATCATGCTGAAGACTTTGAAATGGAACTTAAAACTTAAAATTATACTATTGTACTTAGTAGAAAATGAGGAAACCCTATGTGGGCGAGGACTTCAGAATTTTGGGACTGTTGGTATAGGGCACCCTCTTATAAGTGTAACTAGCGTTTTATATAATAAAGCCCTGATCTAGCTATGAACAACACTTTTAGGGTATAGTGAGCAGATACACTGTGCTTGAATTGTGTTAAACACAGTGGCTTTCTATATCTAGAGTTGCACTGTAAATATAACACTGTAAAAAACTGCCATTACTTCAGTTCATACTACCGATGAAACCATAGAACTCTGTGCTGTTAAAATACTTACCTTGGTTTCAGGGACCAGTTGATTCTCAGCTTGGAAGCAACTTAAAAAAAAAAAACATTTATTTAATTAATCTGTCACTTAACCCAGAGCACAGCAGTTATGAGGATATAGCTCGAGAGAGTCTGTGACCTGGGATAGTCAGCATGAGAGGAGAGTAACACATTCTATTTCAGATTGAAACAATGTTGCTGATTTATGGACATATGACTATCATAGCTTGTGACTTGCACTTTGGCAGTCCTCAGTTCTAACCCTAGATTTTTTAAATACAGATCTGTGTTGCTGAAATCAGTTCAATGGAACCAGAAGAGCACATCTACTTTTCTGAACATGCTGACGCCCACAACTGGACTGATCTTTTGAGCCTCTTCAACTACTCGTTCACTCTGTGTCATGTGGAACTCAATGAGAAACACAAAGTGGTTGTGCTATTTATCATGTACCTCATCATCTTTGTGGCAGGTCTGATTGGAAACCTCATTGTGATCTGGGTCAACTGGCAATCGAGACGCACCAAGAAATTCATCAACCTCTACATCCTCAACATGGCAATAGCGGACCTGGGCGTTGTGCTCACCACTCCCATCTGGATGTTGGAGGCCATCCTTGAGTACACGTGGCTGTGGGAGAACTTTATGTGTAAGCTAACACACTACTTTTACCTTGTCAACATGTACAGTAGCATCTTCTTCTTAACCTGCTTGAGCATCGATAGGTACTTCTCAATGACCTTGCTGGGGCTTCCATGGCAACAGCACCATCACCGTGATCCAGTATATCCATCTGCATTGGAATCTGGGTGTTGGCACTGGCAGCTCCCATTCCTGAGGTGATGCACATGGGAGTGATAGATGCCAGTGAACCAATATGCTTTTTCATGGCACCAATGGAGTCCTATGAGACCTGGGCCCTAGGTGTCGTCCTGGTTGTCACCATTTTGGGTTTTGCTATTCCATTTCCAATCATTGTGGTTTTCAACATACTAACAGCCATGAAGATTCGATCTTCAAATAAATCAGATGGTCAGAAGCACTGTGTTTTAATTTCTGCTTACATTGCAGTCTTTCTAGTAAGTTGGCTTCCTTTTCATATAACAGTAATCCTTCTTACACTGCATGGTACGCACATTACTCTTAACTGTTACCTTCTGCATTATTTATATTTCTTCTATGATGTCATAGACTGCATCTCCCTATTCCACTGTGTAGCAAACCCTATTCTGTACAACTTCCTGAGCAAGAACTTTCAAAGCAAGCTCATCAACTCAGTGGTGAGGTACCTGCCCAAACAGCGGGCCAACAAGGAAGGGGACGCCTCCACTTCCAGCACCAGGCACTCCATAGTCATCGCTAATGCGGATAACTGAGCATGTGTTATGACCCACACAAGCAGCAGCAAACAGCAGCACACGCTCCCTTCCAAGGCTATGACTCAGTCTGACATCGGTGAATAACTGCATCACCAAGTTGGCTCCTCAAAACTAAATGTTTTAGGGTGCAATCTTTTCAAATATTGCAAGCTGGGCTTAAATTTGTGTCAAAATCTGTCACTCATCTTCCTTTCTGGAAGTGATAGTCAGCAGAAATGATTCCAGTTGACTTCCATGACATTCCGTGGTCAATCAGTGGAGCCTTCACCCTCAACTCAAAACTTCATGCCACCTCTGTGACGCGACTTCTGCAGCACTGGTAATTAAGACTCAGTTATAGTCTTCTATGGCAGGATAATCCTTTCCACAGTAACAGACTGTCACATCATCAGCAAAGAACTGTGATATCACGTGTAGGAAAGCAGCTAGAACAGATGAAGATGAGAGGATGGGGATCCTGTTTTCACGTTACTATACATCATTATAAAGAGAAAGTCAAAACAATAATAGGAAAAAGATATGAACTATAAACAGGAATGGGTCTTAAAAATGTTTTCACAAAATGTCCCTATGATGTCTGGACATATTTAAATATTTGTTTCAGGCACATGTATGAGGAGGTCCAAACTGTGCCCTACCATGGGGAGTGGGGGGCAGTCAGTGGGGGGAGGAAGGTAGCCTAAAGAGACTTATGGGAGGGACACTGTTGGCATGTTGCTAGTTCAGAATCGTTTCCATGGCCGGTAGTGGACCAGCAGTCAGAAGAAGAACAGCCTGGATACTCTTGGAAGGGATAAAACAGAGTTGAGGTGGAAAATATATACATAGATACATAGACAGTGTCGGCAGATAAGGGCCTATGGCCCACCTAGTCTGCCCATTTGAGCTTGTAAGTTCAGTTTGTTTTCCTAGAAGTCTATTTCCCCTTACCCCTGACCTCTAGAATTCCTTTATGTCTATCCCATCGTTTCTTAAATCCTGATTGTTTCAGCCCCCCACCACTTCCTCTGGCAGGGTGTTCCACTTGTCCACCATGTCTGTGAAGAAATTGTTTCTCATGTTTCCTCTGAACGCCTCCTCCAACTTCATCCCATGCCCTCTAGTCCTGAAACATCTTTTCGCTTAAAAATAGTGTTTTCCTGCACCCTGTTCCTCCTGTAAGATACTTGTGTCTCTATCTCATTCCCCTCTCTCCTCCTCTCCTCCAGGAGTACATGTTCAGTTCCTTCAACCTGTCTTCATAGGACTTGTGATGCAACCCATGCACCATCTTTGTTACCCTCCTCTGAACCTTCTCTACCCTGTCTATGTCCTTATGTAGGTATGGTCTCCAGAACTGTACACTGTACTCCAGGTAGGGCCTCACTAGTGTCTTGCATAGTGGAATTATGACCTCCCTTTTCCTGCTGGTGATGCCCCTGCCTATACATCCCAGCATCCTATTTGCTTTACCTGATGCCTTGTCACACTGTTTCCCTACCTTGAGGTCCTTAGAGATGACAACCCCAAGATCCCTTTCCTGCTTGGTGCATGCTATCCTCACCCCCAACTGATATATTGTGCCAGGGTTTTGCTGCCCCATATGCATTATCTTGCACTTCTTTGCATTGAATTTCAACTGCCAAACCCTGACCATTCTTCAAGTTTCTGCAGGTCCCTTCATTCTGTCTACACCTCTGGTGTGTCTACTCTATTACAGAGCTTTGTGTCATCAGCGAACAGTGAAATTCTGCCTTCTAGATCCTGTGCAATGTCACTGATGAAGATGTTGAATAGGACGGTCCCAGCACTGATCCTGTGGTACCCACTGGTCACTCTTCCTCTGTGGAGTGACAGCCATTTACCACCACCCTCTGTGTCCTGCCACCCAGCCAGTTACCCAACCACCACACTGTCACGTCCTGCCCACACCCATATTCCCCAGTTTGTGTAATAGTCTTCTATGGGCACAGTGTCAAAGCCTTGCTGAGAGTCCAGATAGGCCATGTCCACTGCCCTCCCCTGATCCACCTCCCTAGTCACCCAGTCAAAAAATTCAATGAGGTTGGTCTGACATGACCTCCCCCTGGTGAAACCATGCTGCCTTGGGTCCTGTAGTCCATTGACAACCAGATGTTCCACCAATCTCTCCTTCAGTAGTGCTTCCATGATCTTTCCCACTACCGAGGTCCCTAAATTGTTTAATCATTATCTCTCAATTGTTTACTCATTTAATCGTTATTCCTCAATCATTTAATCGTTATCCCTCAATCATTTAATCATTTAATCGTTATCCCTCAATCATTTAATCGTTATCCCTCAATCGTTTAATCGTTTAATCATTATCCCTCAATCTTTCAATCGTTATTGCTCAATCGTTTAATCGTTCAATCGTTATCCCTCAATCGTTCGATCATATCCATCAATCGTTTAATCGTTATCCCTCAATCATTTAATCGTTACCCCTCAATTGTTTAATCGTTATCCTTCAATCATTTAATCGTTATCCCTCAATCGTTTAATCGTTATCCCTCAATCATTTAATCGTTATCCCTCAATCGTTCGATCGTATCCATCAATCGTTTAATCATTATCCCTCAATCGTTTAATCGTTATCCCTCAATCATTTAATCGTTATCCCTCAATTGTTTAATCGTTATTCCTCAATCGTTTACTCGTTCAATTGTTATCCCTCAATCATTTAATCATTATCCCTCAATCGTTTAATCGTTATCTCTCAATTGTTTACTCGTTTAATCGTTATTCCTCAATCATTTAATCGTTATCCCTCAATCGTTTAATCGTTATCCCTCTCGTTATCCCTCAATCGTTTAATCGTTATCCCTCTCGTTATCCCTCAATCGTTTAATCGTTATCCCTCTCGTTATCCCTCAATTGTTTAATCGTTATCTCTCAATCGTTTACTCGTTTAATCGTAATCCCTCAATCGTTTAATCATTATCCCTCAATCGTTTTATCATTATCCCTCAATCGTTTACTCATTTAATCGTTATCCTCAATCGTTTAATCATTATCCCTCAATCGTTTACTCATTTAATTGTTATCCCTCAATTGCTTAATCATTATCCCTCAATCATTTAATCGTTTAATTGTTATCCCTCAATCATTTAATCATTATCCCTCAATCAGTTAATCGTTATCCCTCAATCATTTAATCATTATCTCTCAATCATTTAATCGTTATCCCTCTCGTTATCCCTCAATCGTTTAATCGTTATCCCTCTCGTTATCCCTCAATCGTTTAATCGTTTAATCGTTATCCATCAATTGTTTCATCATTTAATCGTTATCCCTCAATCGTTTAATCGTTATCCATCAATCATTTAATCGTTATTCCTCAATCATTTAATCATTTAATCGTTATCCCATAATCTTTCAATCGTTATCTCTCAATCGTTTAATCGTTATCCCTCTAGTCATCCTGCAATCGTTTAATCATTTAATCGTTATCCCTCAATCGTTTAATCATTTAATCGTTATCCCTCAATCGTTTAATCGTTATCCCTCAATCGTTTAATCGTTTAATTGTTATCCCTCAATCGTTTAATCGTTATCCCTCTCGTTATCCCTCAATCGTTTAATCGTTATCCCTCAATCATTTAATCATTCAATCGTTATCCCTCAATCATTTAATCGTTATCCCTCAATCATTTAATCGTTTAATCGTTATCCCTCAATCGTTTAATCGTTATCCCTCAATCGTTTAATCGTTTAATCGTTATCCCTCAATCGTTTAATCATTATCCCTCAATCGTTTAATCGTTATCCCTCAATCGTTTAATCATTCAATCGTTATCCCTCAATTGTTTAATCGTTATCCCTCAATGGGAACAGGGTACACCCTGGGAACAGGGTACGCCCTGGGAACAGGGTACACCCTGGGACCAGGGTGTATCCTTGGAACAGGGTACGCCCTAGGACCAGGGTATATCCTTGACAAACACAACCAAGGGAGAGAAAGCTGTATGCCTCCACCCCCAAAAAAACCCAACAACAAACAACAAAAATCTCTGATTTGTAGCACTCAGAAAATACTTTGGATGCACAGGCCCCAGTCACAGATGTGCTCTTATGTGGTGTGAATGGTGTGTCTGCAAAGTCTCTCATTTCCCAACACCTGCATTATGAAGACAATGAGTTTGAAAGTGTGGCTGTGTCACAGGTTTCCTGGTGGGCCAAGTGGGGGCTGGGTGGTTGTGAGCATACAGAAATAGAAAAGAAAGATTTTTCAATGCATCCACTGCCCCCCATAAACTGAGTGGATAGAACCATTTACCGTACATCTTTCTCCTCCAGGTACTTATCTAGCCTGGGCAATAATGATACCACAGTAGGGGGAATCTATTGCACAAACCCACCACTCTTTCACTGAAGTAATATATCTCAGTGTTCTTTCTCAACCTTCTCCATTATTTGACCACTAATGTCCTTGTAGTTCTTATAGCTTTTGATAGGTTTGATGGCTTTATCTGATCAGATAGCGTTATTGGTTTGTGATACCACCCATGTATTTCTTTAAAAACAGTTAGGAACAACAATGAGTATTTACCTATTAGATCCCTGCTTTCTGCTTTTGGACTTTATCTAACCTCTTCCATCCTGTATCCTTTTTTCAGAGTTCATCTGATTATCTCATTATTTTATTATTATAGCTTAATTAAAATTATTTTAGAAATGCTAAGGCAATGTTAGGGTCACGGACAAATCACAAAAACTTAGGCAATGCTGAGTTAAGGCTAAAAAAAGACCCTCATTCTGCACATTCTGTCTGGGCAATATGGTAGGATTTTATCTGTCTGATCTCATGCTCATTGATACCCCAGTTCTATGGAGAATCAAACTAACAGCAATTGGAAACCCCGATACCTCAGGATAGTCAATTCACTATTTTTTTTTACTTTAAAAACATTTTTAGTGATTTTTAACAAAGACAGTACAGATACAATAATTCGAGCAAGAATACAAAAACAACTTAAACCTAAACATAAAGATAGCTTAAGATGCCATGTACTGTTTGTAACAGAATAACTTGAAGGCATGATGAATAATAAATATACAGACTCTATTACTCTACTGGGTGGAATACTCAATACCCTGATTATCTGCATCAGTTACTGATGGCTCCTAGTTTAGCCAAAAAGGAACCCCAAATATGAGTAAACTGAGTCAGTGTATCGAGAGCCCCATGGCCAACCCTTTCATTTGGAGCATTTGACACAACTGTTCACTAGTTTGAAGACTGCATAAGATGACAAAAATATATAATCTAATGCCTACATGTGCACTGAAATGATAATATGTATCTAGTTTAGCTATTTAATGATTGTATACTTTTTTGAAATAGTGAACTGACATTGGATTTGCATGACATAATGCTTAATTTGTCTTTCTTAACTTGGAACACATGTTTTGGACTGGTCCAATCCTTTTTTACGGCAGTACAGTATTAACTGTTTCCAGCATTTCACAGTGATATGTTCTTGCCTGTGTTAGATCTTTGATGGGAATAAATCAATAAAATATAGGGTAAAAAAAAAGATGGCATCATGCCACCTCTTGATCTTCTTTCACCAACCCCAGAACAGATACTGTAGTCTGTCACTGTAGTTTCAGCTCTCTAGCCTTCTAATATTGTTACTGTTCTCTGAACGTTGTAGCCTATCAATATCTTTTCTTCTGTTGGATATGCTATAGTTAGGGATGTACCCTTGTCATGGAGTTCACAGATTCCATTATGATTCCATTTTTTTTAAATCACTGTGATTTTTTCCATTTTCGACACAATGGCTTTTGCCATATTCCCATGACAACACCGGGATTTGTAGCACTTCCTGTGAAAACACCAACGTTTGACATTCACTTTTTCATGATTTTTACTTTACTTTACATGACTTCTATCTGTTTAACCATAATACCATGATGTTCTCCAAACTTTACCACAACAAAGGCACAGCCCTAGCTATACAGTATTATTTTGCAAACTACGGAGGTGCTAGGAGAGTGTGGATGGTGAGACACAGGTACTCTGGTAAGACAGGAGTATCTCCACATGTAGTGGCTATGGAAATGCTACTTTACACATCCAAGCATCTGTGTATCAGCACATCCATGCTACAGACTTCTAGCACTGCTTGTGAGCAACAGTGTGCTTCAGTAAAATCCTTACAAACAGGTGTGTGTGTGTGTTTTGGGAAGGGGGAATATAAAAGAAAATATAAAGGGGGTTGGAAAAACAAGCTTTTCCTTTTCTGCCACTTAAAATTAGATTTTTGCAAGGATAATAAAAATGGTACATGAGACTGGCTGACAGAAGTCAAAACAACAACAATCGTCAACGGTGCAGCCACGAATTAATACAAATATGGGATATGACATGGGTAAGAGTAAGTTAGTTGAAATATCTTTATGAGCTATACTTGATTTTCTGACACGCGTGAGGTCAGAAGAGGTCAAGTATAGGGAGTGAAGGTATTCCTACGATCGCACCCTCCCCTGTGTTATATTAGATTTTGTACAACAGGTGTTTAGATGGTTTTGTGATAGAAATGATAAAACAAAAATCACAAAAGGAAAAAAAAAAGTGCAAAATTTAAACTGCCCCTCATAGCATCTCATATCTGCTGGCTTCAGTGCTGCACGTCTTCTGTGCTGTCCGCAGCATTGTTATAGCTGCTGTCTAATTGGTTCAGTATCTTGATCAGATTTAACCCACACCTGTTGCATAAATAAATATGTATATTTAAAACAGCTCAATTCTCGCTCAAACACAAACTTTAAATGGCATTTTTATTAGGAATGTTACTTCTTTATCAAATAAATCAATTAAGACAGAGAATTCAGTGTGCCCCCTCCTCCTCATGGCAAATCTTTCAAATATAATATTCTTTCTGCCCGAAATGCCCACTTATTTTATCTGCAATAGGAGTGGGCATCTCTTGGTCTTCACAGCAGAGCACTTCTGTGAAGATGCCCAGCTACCAAACATCAAGGTAGGCCACCCATCAGCTGCGTCCCGATTCTAAAACATAAGTGCCAGACTAGGTTTCTTTTATATAAAGTGCACGGCCTAAACTGGCTTCCTATAATTAAGGTGTAATCCCAAATCAATGTGCAGGAAATCATCAAGATCAGGGATGGAAGGAGGAAAACAGGAATTAAAAATAAATAAATAAACTAGTACTGCTGTATCTGAGCTCTCAACTAGCACTCAACGGGAGTCCTGTATCCGAGCTCTCAATAGACACTCAGCCCCACATCGTCCCTAGTAAAATAATGTGTTAGATCAGGTAGCTGCTCAATACCGCGTGTGAATAACAGCATGATGAAATCCGCGTGGAGATAACAGCATGAGTGAAAGCAGCTACAGGGAAACTATTGCGCTGTACCTGTAGCTGTTTTCACTATTGCTGACCACGGTTAGTTCGTGGCTGTCTGATGGTGAAGTGCACTGCCTTCATGGCTTGGCGGTTAGAGTGACAGATTCTGCAAGGCAGTGCATGTCAAGCTGACAGCAGTTCGAGTCTGAGTCCTTCATTTTGCATTTATTTTTGTTTTTTTTGTCTTGGATATCAGCATGTTTATTATGTTTGTTTTTGATGTTGCACCCACCCCTTGCAGGTCCCCCACCAACCTTGCTCCCCAAGACAAAATCCACCCCTACCCGACTTTCTCCCCATCCCCAAGTTTGACACTCCCCCCCAGTTGATTATATATTTTAAGGGGGGTGTGGCGGAGAGATTCCTCAACTAGTTCCATTATCCTCCCAATCATGCCCCAACTCAGGTACCCCACCCCCAGAGTGCAAAGCCCACTCTTGTGTGTTGTGTGGTTTCTTGGGTAGTGAGACGTGTGCATACCTCTCAACCTCTTTACTCATAAATCAAGGACAAAGCTTAGAAAATTCGTGACAAAGACCCAAAATCAGGGACACATCTTAAAAATTGGTACTATTCACTCAGAAAGCAGAAGAATAAGTGAATTAGTGTAAAATGCATTTTCTGAAGAAGAACAAGTCTGTAACTTTAATGTTGGGCATTATTTTGTACTTTTAATCCCCACTGTTCTGTCACAGAAACACAAATTTTACGAGGGACAGAGGAAAATGTTGAGTCAAAATCAGGGACCTCCCTGAAAATCAGGGACAGTTGAGAGGTATGGACGTGTGGAGCTGCTTTGTGGAATGAGTGCTCATTTGGCTCACTTTTTTTCCCCGCCACTGTCTTTCCCCATGCTCTTTTGATTGTGCTGTTTTCAACTGCGTTATTAAAGGGACACATTCATGTACTACATGAATGTGCCCCTTCAATAGCAGTGACAGACATAGTTTGAAAGCCCATGAAAAGTTCTTTTAATTGAGGTATTGGGCATACCTGTTGATGGAAGCAGTCCAGAGATATAGATGACTGAGTCCGTGCAATATAAATACTACAGTAGAACCATTCTTAGAACCTTGTGATGTCAGTGATGATCAAGCAGTGCTTAACTCAATGCAGTTAGGCACTGTTTGATCGTCACTGACATCCCTTTAATATTTAGTGGTTTTGACCAAGATCCATTCAATCAGTAGGTGGTATCTTCAGGAATTTGAAACCACGTTACACACTACTGTGTATTAGCTTCCCTGTGCAGGGAGCACCTTTTCCCTAAGCACTTGAAGTTTCCAGTTATAGAGTGCCCACCCATTAGACTTACCAGTTGTTGTGCTACCCTGAGTCTTTATTTTCCACGGTTATAAACATGTAGGATATTATAAAATGGACAATTACTGTTTGTTGTGGTTTAGGAGCACCCTCTTGAGTTTTTAGGTAAGAAATCCATGTAAGCAAAATTGAGCAGTTCTGGCATAGGAAAGTCCAAGGAGAAACTCTTACCTAACCACAAGAGACACAGTATCTGAACGTATAAACATGTTATAAATCATGCTGAAGACTTTGAAATGGAACTTAAAAACTTAAAATTATACTATTGTACTTAGTAGAAAATGAGGGAAACCCATGTGTGGGCGAGGACTTCAGAATTTTGGGACTGTTGGTATAGGGCACCCTCTTATAAGTGTAACTGCAACGTTTTTATATAATAAAGCCCTGACTGGCTATGAACAACACTTTTAGGGTATAGTGAGCAGATACACTGTGCTTGAATTGTGTTAAACACAGTGGCTTTCTATATCTAGAGTTGCACTGTAAATATAACACTGTAAAAAACTGCCATTACTTCAGTTCATACTAACGATGAAACCATAGAACTCTGTGCTGTTAAAATACTTACCTTGGTTTCAGGGACCAGTTGATTCTCAGCTTGGAAGCAACTTAAAAAAAACATTTATTTAATTAATCTGTCACTTAACCCAGAGCACAGCAGTTATGAGGATATAGCTCGAGAGAGTCTGTGACCTGGGATAGTCAGCATAGAGAGGAGAGGTAACACATTCTATTTCAGATTGAAACAATGTTGCTGATTTATGGACATATGACTATCATAGCTTGTGACTTGCACTTTGGCAGTCCTCAGTTCTAACCCCTAGATTTTTTTTAAATACAGATCTGTGTTGCTGAAATCAGTTCAATGGAACCAGAAGAGCACATCTACTTTTCTGAACATGCTGACGCCCACAACTGGACTGATCTTTTGAGCCTCTTCAACTACTCGTTCACTCTGTGTCATGTGGAACTCAATGAGAAACACAAAGTGGTTGTGCTATTATCATGTACCTCATCATCTTTGTGGCAGGTCTGATTGGAAACCTCATTGTGATCTGGGTCAACTGGCAATCGAGACGCACCAAGAAATTCATCAACCTCTACATCCTCAACATGGCAATAGCGGACTTGGGCGTTGTGCTCACCACTCCCATCTGGATGTTGGAGGCCATCCTTGAGTACACGTGGCTGTGGGAGAACTTTATGTGTAAGCTAACACACTACTTTTACCTTGTCAACATGTACAGTAGCATCTTCTTCTTAACCTGCTTGAGCATCGATAGGTACTTCTCAATGACCTTGCTGGGGCTTCCATGGCAACAGCACCATCACCGTATCCGTATATCCATCTGCATTGGAATCTGGGTGTTGGCACTGGCAGCTCCCATTCCTGAGGTGATGCACATGGGAGTGATAGATGCCAGTGAACCAATATGCTTTTTCATGGCACCAATGGAGTCCTATGAGACCTGGGCCCTAGGTGTCGTCCTGGTTGTCACCATTTTGGGTTTTGCTATCCCATTTCCAATCATTGTGGTTTTGAACATACTAACAGCCATGAAGATTCGATCTTCAAATAAATCAGATGGTCAGAAGCACTGTGTTTTAATTTCTGCTTACATTGCAGTCTTTCTAGTAAGTTGGCTTCCTTTTCATATAACAGTAATCCTTCTTACGCTGCATGGTACGCACATTACTCTTAACTGTTACCTTCTGCATTATTTATATTTCTTCTATGATGTCATAGACTGCATCTCCCTATTCCACTGTGTAGCAAACCCTATTCTGTACAACTTCCTGAGCAAGAACTTTCAAAGCAAGCTCATCAACTCAGTGGTGAGGTACCTGCCCAAACAGCGGGCCAACAAGGAAGGGGACGCCTCCACTTCCAGCACCAGGCACTCCATAGTCATCGCTAATGCGGATAACTGAGCATGTGTTATGACCCACACAAGCAGCAGCAAACAGCAGCACACGCTCCCTTCCAAGGCTATGACTCAGTCTGACATCGGTGAATAACTGCATCACCAAGTTGGCTCCTCAAAACTAAATGTTTTAGGGTGCAATCTTTTCAAATATTGCAAGCTGGGCTTAAATTTGTGTCAAAATCTGTCACTCATCTTCCTTTCTGGAAGTGATAGCAGAAATGATTCCAGTTGACTTCCATGACATTCCGTGGTCAATCAGTGGAGCCTTCACCCTCAACTCAAAACTTCATGCCACCTCTGTGATGCGACTTCTGCAGCACTGGTAATTAAGACTCAGTTATAGTCTTCTATGGCAGGATAATCCTTTCCACAGTAACAGACTGTCACATCATCAGCAAAGAACTGTGATATCAAGTGTAGGAAAGCAGCTAGAACAGATGAAGATGAGAGGATGGGGATCCTGTTTTCACGTTACTATACATCATTATAAAGAGAAAGTCAAAACAATAATAGGAAAAAGATATGAACTATAAACAGGAATGGGTCTTAAAATTTTTTCACAAATGTCCCTATGATGTCTGGACATATTTAAATATTTGTTTCATGCACATGTATGAGGAGGTCCAAACTGTGCCCTACCATGGGGAGTGGGGGCCAGTCAGTGGGGGGAGGAAGGTAGCCTAAAGAGACTTATGGGAGGGACACTGTTGGCATGTTGCTAGTTCAGAATCGTTTCCATGGCCGGTAGTGGACCAGCAGTCAGAAGAAGAACTGCCTGGATACTCTTGGAAGGGATAAAACAGAGTTGAGGTGGAAAATATATACATAGATACATAGACAGTGTCGGCAGATAAGGACCTATGGCCCACCTAGTATGCCCATTTGAGCTTGTAAGTTCAGTTTGTTTTCCTAGAAGTCTATTTCCCCTTACCCCTGACCTCTAGAATTCCTTTATGTCTATCCCATGCGTTCTTAAATCCCATGATTGTTTCAGCCCCCACCACTTCCTCTGGCAGGGTGTTCCACTTGTCCACCACCTGTTCTGTGAAGAAATTGTTTCTCATGTTTCCTCTGAATCGTCCTCCTCCAACTTCATCCCATGCCCTCTAGTCCTGAAACATCTTTTTCGCCAAAATAGTGTTTTCCTGCACCCTGTTCCTCCCTGTAAGATACTTGTATGTCTCTATCATCCCCTCTCTCCTCCTCTCCTCCAGGGAGTACATGTTCAGTTCCTTCAACCTGTCTTCATAGGACTTGTGATGCAACCCATGCACCATCTTTGTTACCCTCCTCTGAACCCTTCTCTACCCTGTCTATGTCCTTATGTAGGTATGGTCTCCAGAACTGTACACTGTACTCAGGTGAGGCCTCACTAGTGTCTTGTATAGTGAATTATGACCTCCCTTTTCCTGCTGGTGATGCCCTGCCTATACATCCCAGCATCCTATTTGCTTTACCTGATGCCTTGTCACACTGTTTCCTACCTTGAGGTCATCAGAGATGACAACCCCAAGATCCCTTCCTGCTTGGTGCATGCTATATCCTCACCCCCAACTGATATATTGTGCTAGGGTTTTTGTGCCCCATATGCATTATCTTGCACTTCTTTGCATTGAATTTCAACTGCCAAACCCTTGACCATTCTTCAAGTTTCTGCAGGTCCCTTCTCATTCTGTCTACACCCTCTGGTGTGTCTACTCTGTTACAGAGCTTTGTGTCATCAGCGAACAGTGAAATTCTGCCTTCTAGATCCTGTGCAATGTCACTGATGAAGATGTTGAATAGGACGGTCCCAGCACTGATCCTGTGGTACCCCACTGGTCACTCTTCCCTCTGTGGAGTGACGGCCATTTACCACCACCCTCTGTTGTCCTGCCACCCAGCCAGTTACCTAACCCACCACACTGCCGTCCTGCCCACACCCATATTCCCCAGTTTGTGTAATAGTCTTCTATGTGGCACAGTGTCAAAGGCCTTGCTGAAGTCCAGATAGGCCATGTCACTGCCCTCCCTGATCCACCTCCTAGTCACCTAGTCAAAAATTCAATGAGGTTGGTCTGACATGACCTCCCCCTGGTGAAACCATGCTGCCTTGGGTCCTGTAGTCCATTGACAACCAGATGTTCCACCAATCTCTCCTTCAGTAGTGCTTCCATGATCTTTCCCACTACAGAGGTCCCTAAATTGTTTAATCATTATCTCTCAATTGTTTACTCGTTTTTCCTCAATCATTTAATCGTTATCCCTCAATCATTTAATCGTTATCCCTCAATCGTTTAATCGTTTAATCATTATCCCTCAATCTTTCAATCGTTATTGCTCAATCGTTTAATCGTTCAATCGTTATCCCTCAATCGTTCGATCATATCCATCAATCGTTTAATCGTTATCCCTCAATCGTTTAATCGTTACCCTCAATTGTTTAATCGTTATCCTTCAATCATTTAATCGTTATCCCTCAATCGTTTAATCATTATCCCTCAATCATTTAATCGTTATCCCTCAATCGTTCGATCGTATCCATCAATCGTTTAATCTTTATCCCTCAATCGTTTAATCGTTATCCCTCAATCATTTAATCGTTATCCCTCAATCGTTTAATCATTATCCCTCAATTGTTTAATTGTTATCCCTCTCGTTATCCCTCGATCATTTAATCATTTAATCGTTATCCCTCAATCGTTTAATCGTTATCCCTCAATCGTTTAATCGTTATCCCTCTCGTTATCCCTCAATCGTTTAATCGTTATCCTTCAATCGTTTAATCATTATCCCTCAATCGTTTAATCGTTATCCCTCTCGTCATCCCTCAATCATTTAATCATTATCCCTCAATCGTTTAATCGTTATCCCTCAATCATTTAATCATTTAATCGTTATCCCTCAATCGATTAATCGTATTCCTCAATCGTTTAATCGTTTAATCGTTATCCCTCAATCATTTAATTGTTATCCCTCAATCGTTTAATCATTATCCCTCTCATTATCCCTCAATCATTGAATCGTTATCCCTCAATCGTTTAATCGTTTAATCGTTATCCCTCAATCGTTTAATCGTTATCCCTCAATCGTTTAATCATTATCCCTCAATCATTTAATCGTTATCCCTCTCGTCATCCCTCAATCATTTAATCATTATCCCTCAATCGTTTAATCGATATCCCTCAATCATTTAATCATTTAATCGTTATCCCTCAATCATTTAATCGTTATCCCTCAATCGTTTAATCGTTTAATCATTATCCTCAATCTTTCCAATCGTTATTGCTCAATCGTTTAATCGTTCAATCGTTATCCCTCAATCGTTCAATCATATCCATCAATCGTTTAATCGCTATCCCTCAATCGTTTAATCGTTACCCCTCAATTGTTTAATCGTTATCCTTCAATCATTTAATCGTTATCCCTCAATCGTTTAATCATTATCCCTCAATCATTTAATCGTTATCCTCAATCGTTCGATCGTATCCATCAATCGTTTAATCTTTATCCCTCAATCGTTTAATCGTTATCCCTCAATCATTTAATCGTTATCCCTCAATCGTTTAATCATTATCCCTCAATTGTTTAATTGTTATCCCTCTCGTTATCCCTCGATCATTTAATCATTTAATCATTATCCCTCAATCGTTTAATCGTTATCCCTCAATCGTTTAATCGTTATCCCTCTCGTTATCCCTCAATCGTTTAATCGTTATCCTTCAATCGTTTAATCATTATCCCTCAATCGTTTAATCGTTATCCCTCTCGTCATCCCTCAATCATTTAATCATTATCCCTCAATCGTTTAATCGTTATCCCTCAATCATTTAATCATTTGATCGTTATCCCTCAATCGATTAATCGGTATTCCTCAATCGTTTAATCGTTTAATCGTTATCCCTCAATCATTTAATTGTTATCCCTCAATCGTTTAATCATTATCCCTCTCATTATCCCTCAATCATTGAATCGTTATCCCTCAATCGTTTAATCGTTTAATCGTTATCCCTCAATCGTTTAATCATTATCCCTCAATCATTTAATCGTTATCCCTCTCGTCATCCCTCAATCATTTAATCATTATCCCTCAATCGTTTAATCGATATCCCTCAATCATTTAATCATTTAATCGTTATCCCTCAATCGTTTAATCATTATCCCTCAATCGTTTAATCGTTTAATCGTTGTTCCTCAATCGTTTAATCGTTATCCTTCAATCGTTTAATCATTATCCATTAATCATTTAATACTATCCTCTCATCCTCAATCATTTAATCATTGTATCCTCAATCGTTTAATCGTTATCCCTCAATAGTTTAATCGTTATCCCTCAATCGTTTAATCGATATCCCTCAATCATTTAATCAT
Organism: Neoceratodus forsteri; assembly: GCA_016271365.2. Taxonomy (NCBI): domain Eukaryota; kingdom Metazoa; phylum Chordata; order Ceratodontiformes; family Ceratodontidae; genus Neoceratodus; species Neoceratodus forsteri. The sequence goes on along the minus strand of JADMNL010000036.1, from coordinate 2,911,534 downwards.
TTAATCGTTATCCCTCAATCGTTTAATCATTATCCCTCAATCGTTTAATCGATATCCCTCAATCATTTAATCATTTAATCGTTATCCCTCAATCGTTTAATCATTATCCCTCAATCGTTTAATCGTTTAATCGTTATCCCTCAATCGTTTAATCGTTATCCTTCAATCGTTTAATCATTATCCCTTAATCATTTAATCGTTATCCCTCTCATCCCACAATCATTTAATCATTATCCCTCAATCGTTTAATCGTTATCCCTCAATAGTTTAATCGTTATCCCTCAATCGTTTAATCGTTATCCCTCAATCGTTTAATCGCTATCCCTCTCATTATCCCTCAATCATTGAATCGTTATCCCTCAATCGTTTAATCGTTTAATCGTTATCCCTCAATCGTTTAATCGTTATCCCTCAATCGTTTAATCGTTATCCCTCAATCGTTTAATCATTATCCCTCAATCATTTAATCGTTATCCCTCTCGTCATCCCTCAATCATTTAATCATTATCCCTGAATCGTTTAATCATTATCCCTCAATCATTTAATCGTTATCCCTCTCGTCATCCCTCAATCATTTAATCATTATCCCTCAATCGTTTAATCGTTATCCCTCAATCACTTAATCATTTAATAGTTATCCCTCAATCGTTTAATCGTTATCCCTCAATCATTTAATCGTTTAATTGTTATCCCTCAATCGTTTAATCATTATCCTTCAATCGTTAAATAGTTATCCCTCAATCGTTTAATTGTTTAATCGTTATCCTTCAATCATTTAATCATTTAATCGTTATCCCTCAATCGTTTAATCGTTATCCCTCAATCATTTAATCATTTAATCATTATTCCTCAATCATTTAATCGTTATCCTTCAATCGTTTAATCATTATCCCTCAATCATTTAATCGTTATCCCTCTCGTCATCCCTCAATCATTTAATCATTATCCCTCAATCGTTTAATCATTTAATCATTATCCCTCAATCATTTAATCGTTATCCCTCTCGTCATCCCTCAATCATTTAATCATTATCCCTCATTTAATTGTTTAATTGTTATCCCTCAATCGTTTAATCGTTATCCCTCAATCGTTTAATCGTTTAATCGTTATCTCTCAATCATTTAATCGTTATCCCTCAATCGTTTAATCATTTAATCGTTATCCCTCAATCATTTAATTGTTATCCCTCAATCGTTTAATCATTATCCCTCATATCCCTTAATCATTGAATCGTTGTCCCTCAATCGTTTAATCGTTATCCCTCAATCGTTTAATCGTTATCCCTCAATCGTTTAATCGTTATCCCTCAATCACTTAATCGTTTAATTGTTATCCCTCAATCGTTTAATCGTTATCCCTCAATCGTTTAATCGTTATCCCTCAATCATTTAATCATTTAATCGTTATCCCTCAATCGTTTAATCGTTTAATCGTTATCCCTCAATCGTTTAATCGTTTAATCGTTATCCCTCAATCGTTTAATCATTTAATCGTTATCCCTCAATCGTTTAATCGTTATCCCTCAATCGTTTAATCGTTCAATCGTTATCCCTCAATCGTTCGATCATATCCATCAATCGTTTAATCGTTATCCCTCAATCGTTTAATCGTTACCCCTCAATCGTTTAATCGTTATCCTTCAATCATTTAATCATTATCCCTCAATCGTTTAATCATTATCCCTCAATCATTTAATCGTTATTCCTCAATCATTTAATCGTTATCCCTCAATCAATCATTAAATCGTTATCCCTCAATCATTTAATCGTTATTCCTCAATCATTTAATCGTTATCCCTCAATCGTTTAATCATTATCCCTCAATTGTTTAATTGTTATCCCTCTCGTTATCCCTCGATCATTTAATCATTTAATCATTATCCCTCAATCGTTTAATCGTTATCCCTCAATCGTTTAATCGTTATCCCTCTCGTTATCCCTCAATCGTTTAATAATTTATCCTTCAATCGGTTAATCATTACCCTCAATCGTTTAATCGTTGTCCTCCGTCATCCTCAATCATTTAATCATTGTCCTCAATCGTTTAATCGTTGTCCCTCAATCGTTTAATCGTTTAACGTTATCTCAATCGCTTAATCGATATCCCTCAATCGCTTAATCATTATCCTCAATCATTTAATGTTATCCTCTCACAATCCTCAATCATTTAATCATTATCCTCTCATTATCACTCAATCATTGAATCGTTGTCCTCAATCGTTTAATCATTTAATCGTTATCCCTCAATCGTTTGATCGTTATCCCTCAATCGTTTAATCATTATCCCTCAATCATTTAATCGTTATCCCTCTCGTCATCCCTCAATCATATTTAATCATTATCCCTCAATCGTTTAATCGATATCCCTCAATCATTTAATCATTTAATCGTTATCCCTCAATCGTTTAATCATTATCCCTCTCATTATCCGTCAATCATTGAATCGTTATCCCTCAATCGTTTAATCGTTTAATCGTTATCCCTCAATCGTTTAATCGTTATCCTCAATCGTTTAATCATTATCCTCAATCATTTAATGAATTAATCCTCCGTCATCCTCAATCATTTAATCATTGTCCTCAATCGTTTAATCGATATCCTCAATCATTTAATCATTTAATCGTTGTCCTCAATCGTTTAATCATTGTCCTCAATCGTTTAATCGTTGTCCTCAATCATTTAATCATTTAATCGTTATCCCTCAATCATTTAATCGTTATCCTCAATGGTTAATCATTTAATCGTTATCCTCAATCGTTTAATCGTTATCCCTCAATCATTTAATCGTTTAATCGTTATCCCTCAATCGTTTAAATAATTTAATCGTTATCCCTCAATCGTTTAATCGTTATCCCTCAATCGTTTAATTATTTAATCGTTATCCCTCAATCGTTTAATCGTTATCCTTCAATCGTTTAATCATTTAATCGTTATCCCTCAATCGTTTAATCGTTGTCCCTCAATCATTTAATCATTTAATTGTTATCCCTCAATCCTTTAATCGTTTAATTGTTATCCCTCAATCGTTTAATCATTATCCCTCAATCATTTAATTGTTTAATTATTATCCTCAATCGTTTAATCGCTATCCGCCAATTGTTTAATCGCTTAATCGTTATCCTCAATCGTTTAATGTTTAATCGCTATCTCAATCGCTTAATCATTACCTCAATCGTTTAATAACTATCCTCAATCGTTTAATCATTATCCTCTCGTTGATCCTCAATCGTTTAATCGTTATCCTTCAATAACTTAATCATTATCCTCAATCATTTAATCGTTGTCCTCTCATCATCCTCAATCATTTAATCATTATCCTAGATAGCGTTTAATCGTTATCCTCAATCATTTAATCATTTAATCGTTATCCTCAATCATTTAATCATTTAATCGTTATCACTCAATCATTTAATCATTTAATCGTTATCCCTCAATCGTTTAATCGTTATCCCTCAATCGTTTAATCGTTTAATCGTTATCCCTCAATCGTTTAATTATTTAATCGTTATCCCTCAATCGTTTAATCGTTATCCTCAATCGTTTATCGTTATCCTCAATCGTTTAATCATTTAATCGTTGTCCTCAATCGTTTAATCGTTGTCCTCAATCGTTTAATCATTGTCCTCAATCGCTTAATCATTTAATCGTTATCCTCAATTCGCTAATCGTTGTCCTCAATCGCTTTAATCATTTAATCGTTGTTCCTCAATCGTTTAGTTGTCCTCAATGCGTTAATCGTTGTCCTCAATCATTTAATGATATCCTCAATCGTTCGATCGTGTCCATCAATCGTTTAATCATTATCCTCAATCGTTTAATCGTTATCCTCAATCATTAAATCGTTGTCCCTCAATCATTTAATAGATATCCTCAATCGTTTAATCACTGTCCTCAATTGTTTAATTAATTATCCTCTCATTATCCTCGATCATTTAATCATTTAATCGTTATCCTTCAATCATTTAATCATTATCCCTCAATCATTTAATCGTTATCCCTCTCGTCATCCCTCAATCATTTAATCATTATCCCTCAATCGTTTAATCGTTATCCCTCAATCATTTAATCATTTAATCGTTATCCCTCAATTGATTAATCGTTATTCCTCCATCGTTTAATCGTTTAATCGTTATCCCTCAATCATTTAATTGTTATCCCTCAATCGTTTAATCATTATCCCTCTCATTATCCCTCAATCATTGAATGAATTTATCCTCAATCATTTAATCGTTTAATCGTTGTCCTCAATCGTTTAATCAGTTATCCTCAATCGTTTAATCATTATCCTCTCATTGTCCTCAATCATTGAATCATTGTCCTCAATCGTTTAATGGTTTAATCGTTATCCTCAATCATTTAATCGTTGTCCTCTCGTCATCCTCAATCATTTAATCATTATCCTCAATCGTTTAATCGATGTCCTCAATCATTTAATCATTTAATTTGTCCTCAATCGTTTAATCATTATCCACCAATCGTTTAATCGTTTAATCGTTATCCTCAATCGTTTAATCGTTATCCTTCAATCGTTTAATCTAATATCCTCAATCATTTAATCACTATCCTCTCATCCCACAACATTTAATCATTATCCTCAATCATTTTAATCGCTATCCTCAATTGTTTGTCCGCTGTCCTCATTATCCTCAATCATTGAATCGTTGTCCTCAATCGTTTAATCGTTTAATCATTGTCCTAAAATCGTTTAATCGTTGTCCTCAATCGTTTAATCATTATCCCTCAATCATTTAATCATTTAATCGTTATACCTCAATCGTTTAATCGTTATCCCTCAATCGTTTAATCGTTTAATCGTTATCCCTCAATCGTTTAATCGTTATCCCTCAATTGTTTAATCGTTTAATCGTTGTCCCTCAATCGTTGTCGTTGTCCTCAATTTGTTTAATCGTTTAATGTTATCCCTCAATCGTTGTCGTTTGTCGTTGTACCTCAATAGTTTATTCGTTAATCGTTGTCCTCAATCGTTTAATCGTTATCCTCAATCGCTTAATCGTTATCCTCAATCAAGCTAATCGCTTAATCGTTATCCTCAATCGCTTAATCACTATCCTCTAGTTATCCTCAATCATTTAATCGTTATCCTTCAATCGCTTAATCATTATCCTCAATCATTTAATGAACTATCCTCAGTCATCCTCAATCATTTAATCATTGTCCTCAATCGTTTAATTTATCCTTCAATCGTTTAATCATTGTCCTCAATCGTTTAATCGTTATCCCTCTCGTCATCCCTCAATCATTTAATCATTATCCCTCAATCGTTTAATCGTTATCCCTCAATCATTTAATCATTTAATCGTTATCCCTCAATCGATTAATCGTTATTCCTCAATCGTTTAATTGTTTAATCGTTATCCCTCAATCATTTAATTGTTATCCCTCAATCGTTTAATCATTATCCCTCTCATTATCCCTCAATCATTGAATCGTTATCCCTCAATCGTTTACTCGTTTAATCGTTATCCCTCAATCGTTTAATCGTTATCCCTCAATCATTTAATCGTTATCCCTCTCGTCATCCCTCAATCATTTAATCATTATCCCTCAATCGTTTGATCGATATCCCTCAATCATTTAATCATTTAATCGTTATCCCTCAATCGTTTAATCATTATCCCTCAATCGTTTAATCGTTTAATCGTTATCCCTCAATCGTTTAATCGTTATCCTTCAATCGTTTAATCATTATCCCTCAATCATTTAATCGTTATCCCTCTCATCCCACAATCATTTAATCGTTATCCCTCAATCGTTTAATCGTTATCCCTCAATCGTTTAATCGCTATCCCTCAATCGTTTAATCGCTATCCCTCTCATTATCCCTCAATCATTGAATCGTTATCCCTCAATCGTTTAATCGTTTAATCATTAACCTTCAATCATTTAATAGTTATCCCTCAATCGCTTAATTGTTTAATCGTTATCCTTCAATCGTTTGATCATTTAATCGTTATCCCTCAATCGTTTAATCGTTATCCCTCAATCATTTAATCATTTAATCGTTATTCCTCAATCATTTAATCGTTATCCTTCAATCGTTTAATCATTATCCTCAATCATTTAATAATTATCCTCTCATCATCCCGCCAATCATTTAATCCATTATCCTCAATCGTTTGTCGTTGTCCTCAATCGTTTAATCATTTAATCATTATCCTCAATCATTTAATCGTTATCCTCGCCATCCTCAACCTTCAATCAATTATCCCTCAGCTAAATCGCTTATCCTCAATCGTTTAATCATTTAATCATTATCCCTCAATCATTTAATCGTTATCCCTCTCGTCATCCCTCAATCATTTAATCATTATCCCTCAATCGTTTAATCGTTATCCCTCAATGGTTTAATCATTTAATCATTATCCCTCAATCATTTAATCGTTATCCCTCTCGTCATCCTCAATCTTAATCATTATCCTCAATCGTTTAATCATTATCCCTCAATCGTTTAATCATTTAATCATTATCCCTCAATCATTTAATCGTTTAATCATTATCCCTCAATCGTTTAATCGTTCAATTGTTATCCCTCAATCATTTAATCGTTATCCCTCAATCGTTTAATCATTATCCTCAATCATTTAATCATTTTAATCTTATCCTCAATAATTTAATCATTGTCCTCAATCGTTTAATCGATTTAATCATTATCCTCAATCGTTTATTCGTTTAATCAGCTATCCTCAATTGTTAATCGCTAATCATTTATCCTCAATCGTTTAATCGTTTAATCATTATCCCTCAATCGTTTATTCGTTTAATCATTATCCCTCAATCGTTTAATCGTTATCCCTCAATCGTTTAATCGTTTAATCGTTATCCCTCAATCGTTTAATCGCTATCCCTCTCGTTATCCCTCAATCATTTAATCGTTATCCTTCAATCGTTTAATCATTATCCCTCAATCATTTAATCGTTATCCCTCTAGTCATCCCTCAATCATTTAATCATTATCCCTCAATCGTTTAATCGTTATCCCTCAATCACTTAATCATTTAATCGTTATCCCTCAATCGTTTAATCGTTATCCCTCAATCATTTAATCGTTTAATTGTTATCCCTCAATCGTTTAATCATTAACCTTCAATCATTTAATAATGTCCTCAATCGTTTAATTGTTTAATCGGTATCCTTCAATCGTTTGATCATTTAATCAATATCCTCAAATCGTTTAATCGTTATCCTCAATCATTTAATCATTTAATATTATTCCTCAATCATTTAATAGTCAGCCCAATCGATTAATCATTGTCCTCAATCATTTAATCGTTGCCTCTCGTCATCCTCAATTATTTAATCACTTATCCTCAATCGCTTAATCGTATCCTCAATCGTTTAATCATTTAATCATTATCCTCAATCATTTAATCGTTATCCTCTCGTCATCCTCAATCATTTAATCATTGTCCTCAATGGTTTAATAGTTGTCCTCAATCGTTTAATCATTTAATCGTTATCCCTCAATCATTTAATCGTTTAATCGTTATCCCTCAATCATTTAATCGTTATCCTTCAATCATTTAATCGTTATCCCTCAATCGTTTAATCATTTAATCGTTATCCCTCAATCATTTAATTGTTATCCCTCAATCGTTTAATCATTATCCCTCTCATATCCCTTAATCATTGAATCGTTGTCCCTCAATCATTTAATCATTTAATTGTTATCCCTCAATCCTTTAATCGTTTAATTGTTATCCCTCAATCGTTTAATCATTATCCTTCAATCATTTAATTGTTTAATTGTTATCCCTCAATCGTTTAATCGTTATCCCTCAATTGTTTAATCGTTTAATCGTTATCCCTCAATCGTTTAATCGTTTAATCGTTATCCGTAAATCGTTTAATCATTTAATCGTTATCCCTCAATCGTTTAATCGCTATCCCTCTCGTTATCCCTCAATCGTTTAATAGTTATCCCTCAATCATTTAATCATTTAATCGTTATCCATCAATCGTTTAATCGTTATCCCTCAATCGTTTAATCGTTTAATCGTTATCAGTCAATCGTTTAATCGTTATCCCTCAATCGTTTAATCGTTTAATCGTTATCCCTCAATCGTTTAATCATTTAATCGTTATCCCTCAATCGTTTAATCATTATCCTCAATCGTTTAATCATTGTCCCCAATCGATTAAATTATTTAATCAGGATCCTCAATCGCTTAATAGCTGTCCTCAATACGTTTAATTGTTTAATCGCTATCCTTCAATTGTTTAATCATTTAATCGTTATCCCTCAATCGTTTAATCGTTATCCCTCAATCGTTTAATCATTTAATCGTTATTCCTCAATCGTTTAATCGTTATCCTTCAATTGTTTAATCATTATCCCTCAATCATTTAATCGTTATCCCTCAATCATTTAATCATTTAATCGTTATTCCTCAATCGTTTAATCGTTATCCTTCAATCGTTTAATCGTTATCCTTCAATCGTTTAATCATTATCCCTCAATCATTTAATCGTTATCCCTCAATCGTTTAATCGTTATCCTTCAATCGTTTAATCATTTAATCGTTATCCCTCAATCGTTTAATCGTTATCCCTCAATCGTTTAATCATTATCCCTCAATCGTTTAATCGTTTAATCGTTATCCCTCAATCGTTTAATCATTTAATCGTTATCCCTCAATCGTTTAATCGTTATCCCTCAATCGTTTAATCGTTTAATCGTTATCCCTCAATTGTTTAATCATTTAATCGTTATCCCTCAATCGTTTAATCGTTATCCCTCAATCGTTTAATCATTTAATCGTTATTCCTCAATCGTTTAATCGTTATCCTTCAATCGTTTAATCATTATCCCTCAATCATTTAATCGTTATCCCTCAATCGTTTAATCGTTATCCTTCAATTGTTTAATCATTTAATCGTTATCCCTCAATCATTTAATCGTTATCCTCAATCATTTAATCATATCCTCAATCATTTAATCATTTAATCAAGTATTCCTCAATCAGTTAATAATTTATCCTTCAATCGCTTAATCGTTATCTTCAATCGTTTAATCGTTATCCCTCAATTGTTTAATCGTTGTCCTCGCAATTATCCTCAATCATTAATTGTTATCCTCGTTATCCTCAATCATTTATTATTGTCCTCCTCGTTGTCCTCAATCATTTAATCGAATATCCCTCAATCACTTAATTGTTATCCTCTCGATATCCTCAATCATTGAATCATTATCCTCAATCGCTTAATTGTTTAATTGTTATCCTTCAATCATTTAATCGTTTAATTGTTATCCTCAATCATTTAATCGTTGTCACTCAATCGTTTAATCATTATCATTCAATCGTTTAATCGTTATCCTCTCATATCCCCAATCGCTTAATCATTATCCTCAATCGCTTAATCGTATATCCTCAATTGTTTAATCATTATCCTCCCGTTATCCTCAATCATTTAATCGTTATCCTCTCGTTATCCTCAATCGTTTAATCATTGTCCTCAATCGTTAAATTGTTGTCCTCAATCGTTTAATCGTTGTCCTCAATTGTTTAATAATTATCCTCTCATTATCCTCAATCATTTAATCGTTGTCCTCAATCATTTAATACATTATCCCTCAATCATTTAATTATTATCCTCAATCATTTAATGTTATCCTCAATCGTTTAATCATTTAATAGTTATCCTCAATAATTTAATCATTTAATCGTTGTCCTCAATCGTTTAATCGTTGTCATACAATCGTTTAATAGTTGTCCTCAATCGTTTAATCATTTAATACGTTATCCTCAATCGTTTAATCATTATCTTCAATCGTTTAATAGTTGATCCTCAATCGTTTAATCATTTTAATCGTTATCCTCAATCGTTTAATCATTGTCCTCAATCGTTTAATACGTTGTCCTCAATCGTTTAATCATTATCCATCAATCATTTAATCGTTTAATCATTATCCTCAATCGTTGTCGTTTAATTGTCCCTCAATCATTTAATCGTTGTCAAATTGTTTCTCATGTTCCTCTGAACGTCTCCCTCCAACTTCATCCCATGCCCCAGTCCTGAAACATCTTTCGCTAGTGTGTTTTTCCTGCACCCTGTTCTCCCTAAGATACTTGTATGTCTCTCATATCCTCTCCTCCTCTCCTCCAGGAGCATGTTCGTTCTTCAACCTGTCTTCATAGGACCTGTGATGCAACCCATGCACCATCTTGTTTCCCTCCTCTGAACCTTCTACCCTGTCTATGTCCCATGTAGGTATGGTCTCCAGAACTGTACACTGTACCCAGGTGGGGCCTACTATGTCTTGTATAGTGGAATTATGATCTCCTTCCTGCTGGTGATGCCCCTGCCTATACATCCTGCATCCTATTTGCTACCTGATGCCTGTCACACTGTTTCCCCACCTTGAGGTCAGAGATGACAACCCCAAGATCCCTTCCGTTTGGTGCATGCTATATCCTCAAATTCCAACTGATACATTGCCAGGGTTTTGTTCCATATGCATTATCTTGCACTTTGCATTGAATTTCAACTGCCAAACCCCTGACCATCTCAAGCTCTTCGGTCCTTTCATTCTGTCACACCTCTGGTGTGTCTACCTGTTACAGAGTTTGTGTCATCAGCGACAGTGAAATTCTGCTCTAGATCCTGTAATGTCACTGATGAAGATGTTGAATAGGACCGTCCCAGCACTGATCCTGGTACCCCACTGTCACCTTCCTCTGTGGAGGACAGCCATTTACCACCACCTCTGTGTCCGCCACCCAGCCAGTTACCCACCCACCACACTGCCTGTCCTGCCCACAATCCATCTTCCAGTTTGTGTAATAGTCTTATGGGCACAGTGTCAGCGTCTTGTTGAATCCAGATAGTCCGTGTCCACTGTCCCCTGATCCACTCCCCAGTCACCTAGTCAAAAATTCAATGAGGTTGGTCTGACATGATCTCCCTGGGAAACCATATGCTGCCTTGGGTCCTGTAGTCCATTGACAACCAGATGTTCCACCAATCTCCTTCAGTAGTGCTCCATGATCTTCCCACTACCGAGGTCCCCAATTGTTTAATCATTATCCTCAATTGTTTACCGTTTTCCTCAATCATTTAATCTTATCCTCAATCATTTAATCGCTATCCTCAATCGCTAACGTTTAATCATTATCCCTCACTTCAATCGTATGTTCAATCGGTTAATCGCTCAATCGCTATCCTCAATCGCTCGATCATCCATCAATGCTTAATCGTTATCCCTCAATCGCTTAATCGCTATTCTCAATTGTTTAATTGCTATCCTTCAATCATTTAATCGTTATCCTCAATCGCTTAATCATTATCCTCAATCATTTAATCGTTATCCTCAATCGCTCATCGTATCTATCAATTGCTTAATCTTTATCCTCAATCGCTTAATCCTATCCTCAATCATTTAATCGCATCCTCAATCGCTAATGGTTATCCTCAATTGTTTAATTGTTATCCTCCTTATCCTCGATCATTTAATCATTAATTGTTATCCTCAATCGTTTAATCTTATCCTCAATCGTTTAATCGTTATCTCTCTATTGTTTATCGTTAATCGTTATTCTTCAATCGTTTAATCATTATCTCAATCGTTTAATTTATCCTCTCGCCATCCTCAATCATTTAATCATTATCCTCAATCGCTAATCGCTATCCTCAATCGTTTAATCATTTAATCGTTATCCCTCAATCGATTAATCGGTATTCTCAATCGTTTAATCGCTTAATCGCTATCCTCAATCATTTAATTGTTATCCCCAATGCTTAACTGTTATCCCCATTATCCCTCAATCATTGAATCGTTATCCTCAATCGTTAATCGCTTAATCGCTATCCTCAATCGCTTAATCGTTATCCCTCAATCGCTTAATATTGTCCTCAATCATTTAATCGTTATCCTCTCGTCATCCTCAATCATTTAATCATTATCCTCAACGTTTAACGATATCCTCAATCATTTAATCATTTAATCGCTATCCTCAATCATTTAATCGTTATCCTCAATCGCTTAATCGCTTAATCATTATCCTCAATTTCAACGTTATTGCTCAATCGTTTAATCGCTCAATCGTTATCTCAATCGTTCGATCATATCCATCAATCGCTTAATCGCTATCCTCAATCGCTTAATCGTTACCCTCAATTGTTTAATCGTGTCCTTCAATCATTTAATCCTATCCTCAATCGCTTAATCATTATCCTCAATCATTTACCGTTATCTCAATCGTCAGCGTATCCATCAATCGTTAATCTTATCCCTCAATCGTTTAATCGTTATCCTCAATCATTTAATCGCATCCTCAATCGCTTAATCATTATCCTCAATTGTTTAATTGTTATCCTCTCGTTATCCCCCATCATTTAATCATTTAATCATATCCTCAACGTTTAATCGCTATCCTCAATCGTTTAATCGCTATCCTCTCGCTATCCTCAACGTTTAATCGTTATCCTCAATCGTTTAATCATTATCCTCAATCGTTTAATGCTATCCTCTCGTTATCCTCAACTTAATCATTATCCTCAATCGTTTAATCGTTATCCTCAATCATTTAATCATTTAATCGTTATCCTCAGTTGATTAATCGTATTCTCAATCGTTTAATCGTTTAACGTTATCCTCAATCATTTAATTGTTATCCTCAATCGTTTAATCATTATCCTCTCATTATCCCTCAATCATTGAATCGTTATCCTCAATCGTTTAATCGTTTAATCGCTATCCCTCAACGTTTAATCATTATCCTGAATCATTTAATCGTTATCCCTCCTCGTCATCCCTCAATCATTAATCATTATCCTCAACGTTTAATCGATCCTCAATCATTTAATCATTAATCATATCCTCAACTTTAATCATTATCCCTCAATCGCTTAATCGTTTAATCGTTATCCTCAATCGCTTAATCGCTATCTCAATCGTTTAATCATTATCCCTTAACATTTAATGCTATCCTCTCATCCCACAATCATTTAATCATTATCCTCAATCGTTAATTGTTATCCTCAATAGTTTAATCGCTATCTCAATCGCTTAATCGATATTCTCAATTATTTAATCATTTAATCGTTATCCTCAATCGTTTAATCATTATCCTCAATCGCTTAATCTATATCCTCAATCATTTAATCATTTAATCGTTATCCTCAATCGCTTAATCATTATCCTCAATCGCTTAATCGTTTAATCGTTATCCTCAATCGTTAATCGTATCCTCAATCGCTTAATCATTATCCTTAATCATTTAATCATATCCCCATCCTACAATCATTTAATCATCCCCAACTGCTTAATCGCTATCCCCACAGTTTAATCGCTATCCTCAATCGCTAATCGCTATCCCTCAATCGCTTAATCATATCCCTCTCATTATCCCTCAATCATTGAATCATATCCTCAATCGTTTAATCGTTTAATCTTATCCCTCAATCGTTTAATCGTTATCCTCAACGTTTAATCGTATCCTCAACGTTTAATCATTATCCTCAATCATTTAATCATATCCTCTGCCTCCTCAATCATTTAACTATCCTTGAATCGTTAATCATTATCTCAATCATTTAATTTATCCTCTCCATCCTCAACATTTAATCATTATCCTCAATCGCTAATCGCTATCCCTCAATCACTTAATCATTTAATCGTTATCCTCAATCGTTTAATCGTTATCCTCAATCATTAATCGCTTACTGTTATCCTCAATCGCTAATCATTATCCTTCAATCGCTAAATAGTTATCCTCAATCGCTTAATTGTTTAATCGTTATCCTTCATCATTTAATCATTTAATCTTATCCCCAATCGTTTAACGCATCCTCAATCATTTAATCATTTAATCATTATTCCTCAATCATTTAATCGTTATCCTTCAATCGCTTATCATTATCCTCAATCATTAATCGTTATCCTCCTGGCCATCCTCAATCATTTAATCATTATCCTCAATCGTTTAATCATTTAATCATTATCCTCAATATTTAATCGCTATCCTCCTGTCATCCTCAATCATTTAATCATTATCCTCATTTAATTGTTTAATTGTTATCCTCAATCGTTAATCGTTATCTCAACGTTTAACGTTTAATCGTACCTATCATTTAATCGTTATCCTCAATCGCTTAATCATTTAATGTTATCCTCAATCATTTAATTGTTATCCTCAATCGCTTAATCATTATCCCTTATCCCTTAATCATTGAATCTGTCCTCAATCGTTTAATCGTTATCCTCAATCGTTAACGTTATCCTCAATCGCTTAATCGTTATCCTCAATCACTTAATCGTTTAATTGTTATCCTCAATCGTTTAATCGCTATCCTCAACGCTTAATCGCTATCCTCAATCATTTAATCATTTAATCTATCCTCAATCCTTAATCGTTTAATCGTATCCCTCAATCGTTTAATCGTTTAACGCTATCCCTCAATCGCTTAATCATTTAATCGCATCCTCAATCGTTTAATCTTATCCTCAATCGCTTAATCGCTCAATCGTTATCCTCAATCGTCGATCATATCCATCAATCGCTTAATCGTTATCCTCAATCGCAATCGTTACTCTCAATCGCTTAATCGTTATCCTTCAATATTTAATCATTATCCTCAATCGTTAATCATTATCTCAATATTTAATCGTTATTCCTAATCATTTAATCGTTATTCCTCAATCAATCATTAAATCGTTATCCTCATCATTTAATCGTTATTCCTCAATCATTTAATCCTATCCCTCAATCGCTAATCATTATCCTCAATTGTTTAATTGTTATCCCTCCTCATCTCTATCATTTAATCATTTAATCATTATCCTCAATCGCTTAATCGTTACCTCAATCGCTTATTCGCTTCCTCTCATATCCCTCAATCGCTTAATCGTTATCCTCAATGCTTAATCATTATCCTCAATCGCTTAATCGTATCCTTCTCGCTATCCTCAATCATTTAATCATTATCCTCAATCGTTTAATCGCTATCCTCAATCTTTAATCTTAATTGGTATTCTCAATCGTTTAATCGTTATCCTCAATCGTTTAATCATCCTCAATCATTTAATCGTTATCCCTGGCCATCCTCAATCATTAATCATTATCCTCTCATTATCCTCAATCATTGAATCGTATCCCTCAATCGCTTAATCATTTAATCGTTATCCTCAATCGTTAATCGTTATCCTCAATCGCTAATCATTATCCTCAATCATTTAATCGTTATCCTCTCGCTATCCTCAATCATGTTTAATCATTATCCTCAATCGTTTAATCATATCCCCAATCATTTAATCATTTAATCGTTATCCTCAATCGTTTAATCATTATCCTCTCATTATCCCTCAACTGAATCGTTATCCTCAATCGTTAATCGCTTAATCGCTATCCCTCAATCGTTTAATGTTATCCTCAATCGTTTAATCATTATCCTCAATCATTTAATCGTTATCCTCTCTCATCCTCATTTAATCATTATCCTCAATCGTTAATGATATCCTCAATCATTTAACATTTAATCGTTATCCCTCAATCGCTTAATCATTATCCCTCAATCGCTTAATCCTATCCCCAATCATTTAATCATTTAATCGTTATCCTCAATCATTTAACGTTATCCCTCAATCGTTTAATCATTTAATCGTTATCCTCAATCGCTTAATCTATCCCTGATTCATCGTTTAATCGTTATCCTCAATCGCTTAACAATTTAATCGTTATCCTCAATCGTTTAATCGTTATCTCAATCGCTTAATTATTTAATTTTATCTCAATCGCTTAATCGTTATCCTTCAATCGCTTAATCATTTAATCGCTATCTCAATCTTTAATCGTTGTCCTCAATCATTTAATCATTACTTCAGTTATCCCCAACTTTAATCGCTTAATTGTTATCCTCAATCGCTTAATTATCCTCAATCATTTAATTGTTTAATTGTTCTCAATCGTTTAATCACATCTCCAATTGTTTAATCGCTAATCGTATCCTCAATCGTTTAATCGTTTATTCATCCTCAATCGTTTAATCGTTATCCTCAATCGCTTAACGCTATCCTCAATCGCTTAATCGCTATCCTCTCGTTATCCTCAATCGCTTAATCGTTATCCTCAATCGTTTAATCATTATCCTCAATCATTTAATCGTTATCCTCTCATCATCCTCAATCATTTAATCATTATCCTGAATCGCAATCGTATCCCTCAATCATTTAATCATTTAATCGTTATCCTCAATCATTTAATCGTTTAATCGTTATCCTCAATCATTTAATCATTTAATCGTTATCCTCAATCGTTTAATCACATCCTCAATCGCTTAATCGCTTAACTTATCCTCAATCGTTAATTATTTAATCGCTATCCCTCAACGCTAATCGTTATCCCCCAATCGCTTAATCGTTATCCTCAATCGTTAATCATTAATCCTATCCTCAATCGTTTAATCGCTATCCTCAATCGTTAATCATTATCCTCAATTGTTTAATCATTTAATCGTATCCTCAATCGTTTATCGTTATCCTCAATCGTTTAATCATTTAATCGTTATTCCTCAATCGCTTAATCGTATCCTCAATCGCTTAATCGTTATCCTCAATCATTTAATCGTATCCTCAATCGCTCGATCGGATCCATCAATCGCTTAATATTATCCCTCAATCGCTTAATGTTATCCTCAATCATTAAATCGCTATCCCTCAATCATTTAATCGCTATCTCAATCGTTTAATCATTATCCCTCAATTGTTTAATTATCCTCTATCTCTATCATTTAATCATTTAATCGTATCCTTCAATCATTTGGTCATTATCTCAATCATTTAATCGTTATCTCGTCTATCCTCAATCATTTAATCATTATCCTCTATCGTTTAATCGTTATCCTCAATCATTTAATCATTTAATCTATCCTCAATTGATTAATCGTTATTCCTCCATCGTTTAACGTTTAATCGCTATCCTCAATCATTTAATTGTTATCCTCAATCGCTAATTGTTATCCTCTCATCCTCAACTATGACTGTTATCTCATCGCTTAATCGTTAATCGCTATCCTCAATGCTTAATCGCTATCCTCAATCGCTTAATCATTATCCCTCTATTATCCCTCAATCATTGAATCGTTATCCTCAATCGTTTAATCGCTTAATCTTATCCCAATCATTTAATCACGTCCTCCCGGTATCCCTCAATGTTTTAATCATTATCCTCAATCGCTTAATCGATATCTCAATCATTTAATCATTTAATCGTTATCCTCAATCGCTTAATCATTATCTCAATCGCTTAATCGTTTAATCGCTATCTCAATCGTTTAATCGCTATCCTTCAATCGCTTAATCATTATCCTCATCATTTAATCGCATCCTCCTGGTCCCACAATCATTTAATCATTATCCCTCAATCGCTTAATCCTATCCTCAATTGTTTAATCGCTATCCTCATTATCCTCAATCGTTGAATCGTTATCCTCAATCGCTAATCGTTTAATCATTATCCCTAAATCGCTTAATCGTTATCCTCAATCGCTAATCATTCTCCTCATTTAATCATTTACTGTTATACCTCAATCGCTTAATCGTATCCTCAATCGTTTAATCGTTTAATGCTATCCCCAATCGTTTAATCGTTATCCCTCAATTGTTTAATCGTTTAATCGTCATCCCTCAATCGTTTAATCGCTATCCCTCAATTGTTTAATCGTTTAATCGTTATCCCTCAATCGTTTAATCGTTTAATCGTTATACCTCAATCGTTTATTCGTTTAATCGTTGTCCCTCAATCGTTTAATCGTTATCCCTCAATCGTTTAATCGTTATCCCTCAATCGTTTAATCGTTTAATCGTTATCCCTCAATCGTTTAATCGCTATCCCTCTCGTTATCCCTCAATTATTTAATCGCTATCTCAATCGTTTAATCATTATCCTCAACATTTAATCTTATCCTCTAGTCATCCTCAATCATTTAATCATTATCCTCAATCGCTTAATGTTATCCTCAATCGCTAATCATTATCCTCAACGCTAATCGTATCCTCTGGCTATCCTCAATCATTTAATCATTATCCTCAATCGCTTAATCGCTATCCTCAATCATTTAATCATTTAATCGTATCCCTCAACGATTAATCGTTATTCCCAATCGTTTAATTGTTTAATCCTATCCTCAATCATTTTAATTATCCTCAATCGCTTAACTATCCTCTATTATCCCTCAATCATTGAACTATCCCTCAATCGCTTATCGTTTAATCGCATCCTCAATCGCTTAATCGTTATCCCTGAATCATTTAATCGCTATCCTCCTCGTCGTCCTCAATCATTTAACTATTATCCTCAACGTTTAATCGATATCCTCAATATTTAATCATTAATCGTTATCCTCAATCGCTTAATCATTATCTTCAATCGGTTAATCGTTTAATCGCTATCCTCAATCGTTAATCGCTATCCTTCAATTTTTTAACTATCCTCAATCATTTAATCGTATCCTCTCATCCCACAATCGTTTAATCGTTATCTCAATCGTTTAATCCTATCCTCAATCGCTTAATCGTATCCTCAATCCTTCACCTATCCTCTCATTATCCTCAATCATTGAATCGTATCCTCAATCGCTTAATCGCTTAATCATTAACCTTCAATCATTTATTGCTATCCTCAATCGCTAATTGTTTAATCCTATCCTCAATCGTTTGACTTTAATCTATCCTCGTTCGCTTATCTTTATCCTCAATCATTTAATCATTAATTATTCCTCAATCATTTAATCGCTATCCTCAATCCTTAATCATTATCCCTCAATCATTTAATCGTTATCCCCTGTCATCCCTCAATCATTTAATCATTATCCAATCGTTTAATTATCCTCAATCGCTTAACTATTTAATCATTATCCTCAATCATTTAATCGTTATCCTTCGCTATCCTCAACTATTTAATCATTATCTCAATCGTTAATCGCTATCCTCAATCGCTTAATCATTTAACTATCCTCAATCATTTAATCGTTATTCCTCGCTATCCTCAATCATTTAATCATTATCCTCAATCGTTTAATCGTTATCCTCAATCGCTTAATCATTTAATCGTTATCCTCAATCATTTAATCTTATCCTCCTGCTATCCCTCAATCATTTAATCATTATCCTCAATCGCTTAATCGTTATCCCTCAATCGCTTAATCATTTAATCGCTATTCCTCAATCGTTTAATCGCTTAATCGTTATCCTCAATCATTTAACTATCCTCAATCATTTAATCGCTATCCTAATCGTTAACTATCTCCCTCATTTAATCATTTAATCGTATCCTCAATCGTTTAATCATCTCCTCAATCGTTAATCGCTTAATCGTTATCCCCAATCGTTTATCGCTTAACTTATCCTCAATTGTTTAATCTTGACGTTATTCTCATCGTTTAATCGTTTAATCGTTATCCTCAATCGTTTATCTTTAATCTTATCCTCAATCGTTAATCTTATCTCAATCGTTTATCGCTAATCGTTATCCTCAATCGCTGATCGCTATCCTCTCGCTATCCTCAATCATTTAATCGCTATCTTCAACGTTAATCATTATCCTCAATCATTTAATCTTATCCTCTCGCCACTTCAATCATTTAATCATTATCCTCAATCGTTTAATCCTATCCTCAATCACTTAATTATTTAACTTATTCCTCAACTGCTTAATTGCTATCCCTCAATCATTTAATCGTTTAATTGTTATCCTCAATCGCTAATCATTAACCTCAATCGCTTAGTGTTATCCCTCAATCGCTTAATTGTTTAATCGTATCCTTCAATCGCTTGATCATTTAATCGCATCCCCAATCGTTTAATCGCTATCCTCAATCATTTAATCATTTAATCATTATTCCTCAATCATTTAATCCTATCCTTCAATCGCTAATCATTATCCTCAATCATTTGATCGTATCCTCTGGCTATCCCTCACTATTTAATCATTATCCTCACCGCTTAATCGTTATCCTCAATGCTTAATCATTTAATCATTATCCTCAATCATTTAATCGTTATCCTCTCGCTATCCTCAATTGTTTTAATTATTATCCTCAACGTTTAATCGTTATCCTCAATTGTTTAATCATTTAATCGCTATCTCAATCATTTAATCGCTTAATCGTATCCTCAATCATTTAATCGTTTCCTTCAATCGTTTAATCGTTATCCTCAACGTTAATCATTTAATCGTATCCTCAATCATTTAATTGTTATCCTCAATCGTTTAATCATCCTCTTGTCTCCCTTAATCATTGAATCGTTGTCCCTCAATGTTTAATATTTAATTGTTATCCTCAACTTTAATCGCTAATTGTTATCCTCAACGTTTAATCATCCTTCAATCATTTAATGTTTAATTGTTATCCTCAATCGTTTAATCGTATCCTCAATTGTTTAATCGTTAATCGCTATCCCCAATCGTTTAACGCTAATCGCATTCAGAATCGCTTAATCATTTAATCGTTATCTCAATCGTTTAACTGGTATCCTCCGTTATCCTCAATCGTTTCATAGTTATCCTCAATCATTTAATCATTTATCGTATTCATCAATCGTTTAATCGCTATCCTCATCGTTTAATTTAATCATATCAGTCAATCGCTTAATCTATCCTCAATCGCTTAATCGCTTAATCGTTATCCTCAATCGCTTAATCATTTAATCGTTATCCCTCAATCGTTTAATCATTATCCTCAATCGTTTAATCATTATCCTCAATCGCTTAATTATTTAATCATCCCTCAATCGCTTAATAGTTATCCCTCAATCGTTTAATTGTTTAATCGCTATCCTCAATTGTTTAATCATTTAATCGCTATCCTCATCGCTTAACGCTATCCCCAATCGCTTAATCATTTAATCTATTCCTCAATCGTTTAATCACATCTCAATTGTTTAAATTATCTCAATATTTAATCGCTATCTCAATCATTTAATCATTTAATTATTCCTCAATCGCTTAATCGTTATCCTTCAATCGTTAATCGTTATCCTTCAATCGTTAATATTATCCTCAATCATTTAATCGTATTCTCAATCGCTTAATGCTATCCTTCAATCGTTAATCATTTAATCCTATCCTCAATCGCTTAATTCGTATCCTCAACGCTTAATCATTATCCCTCAATCGCTTAATCGCAATCGTTATCCTCAATCGTTAATCATTTAATCATATCTCAATCGTTTGATCTATCCTCAATCGCTTAACGTTAATCATATCCTCAATTGTTTAATCATTTAATCGTTATCCTCAATCGCTAATCGCATCCTCAATCGCTTAATCATTTAATCGTATTCCTCAATCATTAATCGTTATCCTTCAATCGCTAATCATTATCCTCAATGGTTTAATCGCTATCCTCAATCGCTTAATCGTTATCCTTCAATTGTTTAATCATTTAACGCTATCCCTCAATCATTTAATCGTTATCCTCAATCATTTAATCCTATCCTCAATCATTAATCATTTAATCGCTATTCCTCAATCGCTTAATCGCTATCTTCAATCGCTTAATCGCTATCCTTCAATCGCTTAATCGTATCCTCACTTGTTTCGTTATCTCCTCTCGTTATCCTCAATCATTTAATTGTTATCTCTCTATCTCCTCAATCATTTAATTGTTATCCCTCCGTTATCCTCAATCATTTAATCGTTATCCTCAATCATTTAATTGTTATCCCTCGTTATCCTCAACTGAATCATTATCCTCAATCGCTTGATTGTTTAATTGTTATCCTTCAATCATTTAATCGCTTAATTGTTATCCTCAATCATTTAATCGTTATCCTCAATCGTTAATCATTATCCTCAATCGCTTAATCGCTATCCCTGCTATCCCCAATCGCTTAATCATTATCTCAATCGTTTAATCAATATCCCCAATTGTTTAATCATTATCCTCCCGTTATCCCTCAATCATTTAATCGTTATCCTCTGTTATCCCTCAACGTTTAATCATTATCCCTCAATCGCTAATTGTTATCCTCAACGCTAATCGTTGTCCTCAATTGTTTAATCGTTATCCTCTCATTATCCTCAATATTTAATCGTACCTCAATCATTTAATTATCTCAATCATTTAATTGTTATCCTCAATCATTTAATCGTTCTCCCTCAATCGCTTAATCATTTAATCGTTATCCTCAATCGCTTAATCATTTAATCGCTATCTCAACGTTTAATCGTTATCCTTCAATCGTTTAATAGTTATCCTCAATCGTTTAATCATTTAATCTATGCCTCAATCGCTTAATCGCTATCCTCAATCGCTTAATAGTTATCCTCAATGCTTAATCATTTAATCGTTATCCTCAATCGCTTAATATCCTCAATCGCTAATCGCATCCTCAATCGCTTAATCATTATCCTCAATCATTTAATCGTTTAACTATCCTCAACGTTAATCGTTAATTGTTATCCTCAATCATTTAATCGCATCCTTCAATCATTGAATTGTTATCCTCAATGCTTAATCATTTAATCCTATCCTGAATCGTTTAATCATCCTTCAATTGTTTAATCGTTATCCTCTCTGTTTCTCAATCATTTAATCATTATCCTCTTATGCTCTTCTCAATATTGAATCATTATCCTCAATCGTTAATTGTTTAATTGTTATCCTCAATCATTTAATCGCTATCTCAATCGTTTAATCATTATCCTTCAATCGTTTAATCGCTATCCTCTGTTATCCTCAACTTTAATTTATGCTTCAATCGCTTAATCTTATCCTCAATTGTTTAATCATTATCCTCCGTTATCCCTCAATCATTTAATCGTTATCCCTCAATCGTTTAATCGTTATCCTTCAATCGTTTAATCATTATCCCTCAATCATTTAATCGTTATCCCTCTCGTCATCTCTCAATGATTTAATCATTATCCCTCAATCGTTTAATCGTTATCCTTCAATCGTTTAATCATTTAATCGTTATCCCTCAATCGTTTAATCGTTATCCCTCAATCGTTTAATCATTTCATCGTTATCCCTCAATCATTTAATTGTTATCCCTCAATCGTTTAATCATTATCCCTCTCGTATCCCTTAATCATTGAATCGTTGTCCCTCAATCATTTAATCATTTAATCGTTATCCCTCAATCGTTTAATCGTTATCCTTCAATCGTTTAATCATTTAATCGTTATCCCTCAATCGTTTAATCGTTATCCCTCAATCGTTTAATCGTTTAATCGTTATCCCTCAATCGTTTAATCATTTAATCGTTATCCCTCAATCGCTTAATCGTTATCCTCTCTTTATGTCTCTCAATCATTTAATCGCTATCCTCAATCGCTTAATCGCTATCCCCAATCATTTAATCGTTATCCTTCAATCATTTAATCGTTATCCTCAATCGCTAATCATTTAATCGTTATCCTCAATCATTTAATTGTTATCCTCAATCGCTTAACTATCCTCTCATAATCCTTTTTAATCATTGAATCGTTGTCCTCAATCATTTAATCATTTAATTGTTATTCCCGTCCCTTTAATCAAGCTTAATTGTTATCCTCAATCGCTTAATCATTATCCTCAATCATTTAATTGTTTAATTGTTATCCCTCAATTATTTAATCGCTATCCCTCAATCGCTTAATCATTTAACTCATGTATCCCTCAATCGTTTAATCGTTATCCCTCAATCGTTTAATCATTTAATCATTATCCCTCAATCGTTTAATCGTTATCCCTCAATCGTTTAATCGTTATCCCTCAATCGTCTAATCGCTATCCCTCTCGTTATCCCTCAATCGTTTAATCGTTATCCTTCAATCGTTTAATCATTATCCCTCAATCATTTAATCGTTATCCCTCTCATCATCCCTCAATCATTTAATCATTATCCCTCAATCGTTTAATCGTTATCCCTCAATCGTTTAATCGTTTAATCGTTATCCCTCAATCGTTTAATCATTTAATCGTTATCCCTCAATCGTTTAATCGTTATCCCTCTCGTCATCTCTCAATCATTTAATCGTTATCCCTCAATCGTTTAATCGTTATCCCTCAATCATTTAATCGTTATCCTTCAATCATTTAATCGTTATCCCTCAATCGTTTAATCATTTAATCGTTATCCCTCAATCATTTAATTGTTATCCCTCAATCGTTTAATCATTATCCCTCTCATATCCCTTAATCATTGAATCGTTGTCCCTCAATCATTTAATCATTTAATTGTTATTCCTCAATCCTTTAATCGTTTAATTGTTATCCCTCAATCGTTTAATCATTATCCCTCAATCATTTAATTGTTTAATTGTTATCCCTCAATTATTTAATCGTTATCCCTCAATCGTTTAATCATTTAACCGTTATCCCTCAATCGTTTAATCGTTATCCCTCAATCGTTTAATCATTTAATCATTATCCCTCAATCGTTTAATCGTTATCCCTCAATCGTTTAATCGTTATCCCTCAATCGTTTAATCGCCATCCTCTCAAGTTATCCCTCAATCGCTTAATCGTTATCCTTCAATCGCTTAATCATTATCCTCAATCATTTAATCGTTATCCTCTTATCATCCTCAATCATTTAATCATTATCCTCAATCGTTTAATCGTTATTCCTCAATCATTTAATCATTTAATCGCTATCCTCAATCGCTTAATCGTTATCCCTCAATCGCTTAATCGTTATCCTCAATCGCTAATCGCTATCCTCAACGCTTAATCGCTTAATCGCTATCCCTCAATCTCTAATCATTTAATCGTTATCCTCAATCGCTTAATCGCTATCCCTCAATCGCTTAATCATTTAATCGTTATCCCTCAATCGCTTAATCGCTATCCTTCAATCGCTAATCATTTAATCGCTATTCCTCAATCGCTTAATCGTTATCCTTCAATCGCTTAATCATTATCCCTCAATCATTTAATCGTTATCCTCAATCATTTAATCATTTAATCGTTATTCCTCAATCGCTTAATGATATCCTTCAATCGTTTAATCGTTATCCTCAATCATTTAATCGTTATCCCCAATCGCTTAATCGCTTAATTGTTATCCTCAATCGCTTAATCATTATCCCTCAATCATTTAATTGTTTAATTGTTATCCCTCAATTATTTAATCGTTATCCCTCAATCGTTTAATCGTTATCCCTCAATCGTTTAATCGCTATCCCTCAATCGTTTAATCGCTATCCCTCTCGTTATCCCTCAATCGTCTAATCGCTATCCCTCTCGTCATCCCTCAATCGTTTAATCGTTATCCTTCAATCGTTTAATCATTATCCCTCAATCATTTAATCGTTATCCCTCTCATCATCCCTCAATCATTTAATCATTATCCCTCAATCGTTTAATCGTTATCCCTCAATCATTTAATCATTTAATCGTTATCCCTCAATCGTTTAATCGTTATCCCTCAATCGTTTAATCGTTTAATCGTTATCCCTCAATCGTTTAATCATTTAATCGTTATCCCTCAATCGTTTAATCATTTAATCGTTATCCCTCAATCGTTTAATCATTTAATCGTTATCCCTCAATCGTTTAATCGTTATCCCTCAATCGCTTAATCATTTAATCGTATCCTCAATCGTTTAATCGCTATCCTTCAATCGCTTAATCATTTAATCGTTATTCCTCAATCGCTTAATCGCTATCCTTCAATCGCTAATCATTATCCTCAATCATTTAATCGCTATCCCTCCAATCATTTTAATCATTTAATCGTTATTCTCAATCGCTTAATCGCTATCCTTCAATCGCTAATCGTTATCCCTCAATCATTTAATCGTTATCCTCAATCGCTTAATCGTTATCCTCAATCGCTTAATCGCTATCCTCAATACTGCTTAATCATTATCCTCAATCGCTTAATCATTTAATCAAGCTATCCTCAATCGCTTAATCGCTATCCTTCAATCGCTTAATCATTATCCTCAATCATTTAATCGCTATCCTTCGCCATCCCTCAATCATTTAATCATTATCCCTCAATCGCTTAATCGTTATCCTTCAATCGCTTAATCGCTATCCCTCAATTGTTTAATCGCTATCCCTCGTTATCCCTCAATCATTTAATTGTTATCCTCCTCGCTATCCTCAATCATTTAATCGCTATCCTCAATCATTTAATCGTTATCCCTCAATCGCTTAATCATTATCCTCAATCGCTTAATCATTATCCTCAATCGCTTAATCGTTATCCCTCACTCCTTAATCATTATCCTCAATCGTTTAATCTTATCCCTCAATCGCTAATCATTTAATCGTTATCCTCAATCGTTTAATCGTTATCCTCAATCATTTAATCGTTTAATCGTTATCCTCAATTGTTTTAATCATTTAATCGCTATTCTCAATCGCTTAATCGCTATCCTTCAATTGTTTAATCATTTAATCGTTATCCTCAATCATTTAATCGTTATCCTCAATCATTTAATCATTTAATCGTTATTCCCTCAATCGCTGGAACGCTATCCTTCAATCGCTTAATCATTATCCCTCAATCATTTAATCGCTATCCTCCTCTGGCCATCCCTCAATCATTTTAATCATTATCCCTCAATCGTTTAATCGTTATCCTTCAATCGCTTAATCGTTATCCTCGTTATCCCTCAATCATTTAATCATTATCCTCCCGGTATCCTTCTCAATCATTGAATCATTATCCTCAATCGTTTAATTGTTTGAATTGTTATCCTCAATTACTTAATCGTTATCCCTCAATCGTTTAATCATTGTCCTTCAATCGTTTAATCGTTATCCTCTCGTTGATCCCTCAATCGTTTAATCGTTATCCTTCAATCGTTTAATCGTTATCCTCAATTGTTTAATCATTATCCTCTCGTTATCCCTCAATCATTTAATCGCTATCCCTCAATCTTTAATCGTTATCCTTCAATCGCTTAATCATTAGTCCTCAATCATTTAATCATTTATCCTCTTCGTCATCTCTCAATCATTTATTATCATTATCCCTCAATCGCTTTAATCGTTATCCTCAATCGCTTAATCATTTCCATCGTTATCCCTCAATCGTTTAATCATTTAATCGTTATCCTCAATCATTTAATTGTGTATCCCTCAATCGTTTAATCATTATCCTCTCTCTTATCCCTTAATCATTGAATCTGTCCCTCAATCATTTAATCATTTAATCGTTATCCTCAATCGCTTAATCGTTATCCCTCAATCGTTTAATCGTTTAATCGTTATCCTCAATCGCTTAATCATTTAATCTATCCTCAATCGTTTAATCGTTATCCCTCAATCTGCTTAATATTATCCTCAATCGTTTAATCGTTATCCCTCAATCGTTTAATCGTTTAATCGTTATCCCTCAATCGTTTAATCATTTAATCGTTATCCTCAATCGTTTAATCGTTATCCCTCAATCGTTTAATCGCTTAATCGTTATCCTCAATTGTTTAATCATTTAATCGTTATCCTCAATCGTTTAACTGTTATCCTCAATCGCTTAATCGCTATCCCTCAATCGCTTAATCGTTATCCCTCAATCGTTTAATCGTTATCCTCAATCGCTTAATCGTTTAATCGCTATCCTCAATCGTTTAATCATTTAATCGTTATCCCTCAATCATTTAATCATTTAATCGTTATCCTCAATCGTTTAATCTTATCCCTCAATCGTTTAATCGTTATCCCTCAATCGTTTAATCGTTATCCTTCAATCGTTTAATCATTTAATCGTTATCCCTCAATCGCTTAATCGCTATCCTCAATCGCTTAATCGCTTAATCGCTATCCTCAATCGTTTAATCGCTATCCTCAATCGCTTAATCGCTTAATCATTATCCCTCAATCGTTTAATCTGTTTAATCGTTATCCCTCAATCGTTTAATCATTTATCGTTATCCCTCAATCGCTTAATCGTTATCCTCAATTGTTTAATCATTTAATCGTTATTCCTCAATCGTTTAATCGTTATCCTTCAATCGTTTAATCATTTAATCGTTATCCCTCAATCGTTTAATCGTTTAATTGTTATCCCTCAATCGTTTAATCGTTATCCTTCAATCATTTAATAGTTATCCCTCAATCGTTTAATCATTTAATCGTTATCCCTCAATCGTTTAATCGTTATCCTTCAATCGTTTAATAGTTATCCCTCAATCGTTTAATCATTTAATCGTTATCCCTCAATCGTTTAATCGTTATCCTTCAATCGTTTAATAGTTATCCCTCAATCGTTTAATCATTTAATCGTTATCCCTCAATCGTTTATTCATTATCCCTCAATCGTTTAATCGTTATCCCTCAATCGTTTAATCATTATCCCTCAATCATTTAATCGTTTAATCATTATCCCTCAATCGTTTAATCGTTTAATTGTTATCCCTCAATCATTTAATCGCTATCCTTCAATCATTGAATTGTTGTCCTCAATCGTTTAATCATTTAATCGTTATCCTGAATCGTTTAATCGTTATCCTTCAATTGTTTAATCGCGTATCCCTCTCGTTATCCCTCAATCATTTAATCATTATCCCTCTCGTTATCCCGCAATCATTTAATCGTTATCCCTCAATCATTTAATCGTTATCCCTCAATCATTTAATTGTTATCCCTCAATCATTTAATCGTTATCCCTCAATCATTTAATCATTTAATCGTTATCCCTCAATCGTTTATTCATTATCCCTCAATCGTTTAATCGTTATCCCTTAATCGTTTAATCATTATCCCTCAATCATTTAATCGTTTAATCATTATCCCTCAATCGTTTAATCGTTTAATTGTTATCCCTCAATCATTTAATCGTTATCCTTCAATCATTGAATTGTTATCCCTCAATCGTTTAATCATTTAATCGTTATCCCTGAATCGTTTAATCGTTATCCTCAATTGTTTAATCGTTATCCCTCCTCGTTATCCTCAATCATTTAATCATTATCCTCTCGTTATCCTTCAATCATTGAATCATTATCCTCAATCGCTTAATTGTTTAATTGTTATCCTCAATCATTTAATCGTTATCCTCAATCGCTTAATCATTATCCTTTCAATCGTTTAATCGCTTATCCTCTCGTTATCCCCTCAATCGTTTAATCGTTATCCTTCAATCGTTTAATCGTTATCCTCAATTGTTTAATCATTATCCTCTCGCTATCCCTCAATCATTTAATCGTTATCCTCTTGTCATCTCTCAATCATTTAATCATTTTCCCCTCAATCGCTTAATCGTTATCCCTCAATCGTTTAATCATTTCATCGCTATCCCCTCAATCGTTTAATCGCTTAATCATTCCTCAATCATTTAATCGCTATCCTTCAATCATTTAATCGTTATCCTCAATCGCTTGAATCATTTAATCGTTATCCTCAATCGCTTAATCATTATCCCTCAATCATTTAATCGTTATCCCTCAATCGCTTAATCGCTATCCCTCAATCATTTAATCATTTAATCATTGTCCTCAATCGTTTAATCGCTATCCTTCAATCGCTTAATCATTATCCCTCAATCATTTAATCGTTATCCTCTCGCTATCTCTCAATCATTTAATCATTGTCCTCAATCTTTAATCATTTAATCGTTATCCTCAATCGCTTAATCGTTATCCTTCAATCATTTAATCATTTAATCGTTATCCTCAATCGCTTAATCGCTATCCTCAATCATTTAATCGTTATCCCTAATCGCTTAATCGCTATCTCTTAATTGTTTAGTCGCTTAATCGTTATCCCTCAATCATTAAATTATCCCTCAATCGCTTAATCATTATCCTCAATCGCTTAATGCTATCCTCAATCATTTAATCATTATCCCCTAATCGCTCAATCGCTATCTTTGATTGTTTAGTCGTTTAATCGTTATCCCTCAATCATTAAATTGTATCCTCAATCGTTTAATCGCTATCCCTCAATCATTAAATTGTATCCTCAATCATTTAATCATATCCCTCAATCGCTTAATCGCTTGTTATCCCTCAATCATTTAATCGTTATCCCTCAATCGTTTAATCGCTATCCTCAACTCGCTTAATCATTATCCCTCCAATTATCCTCAATCGCTAATCGTGATCCTCAATCGCTTAATCATTATCCTCAATCGTTTAATCGTTATCCTCAATCATTTAATCGCTATCCTCAATCATTATCCTCTCGTTATCCCTCAATCGTTTCATCATTATCCTCAATCGTTATCCTCAATCGCTTAATCATTGTTCCTCAATCGTTTAATCATTTAATCATTATCCCTCAATCGTTTAATCGTTATCCCTCTTGTTATCCCTCAATCATTTAATCGCTATCCTCCTCGCTATCCCTCAATCATTTAATCGTTATCCTCCTCGTTATCCCTCAATCGTTTAATCGTAATCCCTCAATCGTTTAATCGTTATCTCAATCAGTTTACTCATTTAATCAGCTATCCCTCAATCGTTCAATCGTTATCCTTCAATCGTTTAATAGTTATCCCTCAATCGTTTAATCATTTAATCGTTATCCCTCAATCGTTTAATCATTATCCTCAATCGTTTAATCGTTATCCCTCAATCGTTTAATCATTATCCCTCAATCATTTAATCGTTTAATCATTATCCCTCAATCGTTTAATCGTTTAATTGTTATCCCTCAATCATTTAATCGTTATCCTTCAATCATTGAATTGTTATCCCTCAATCGTTTAATCATTTAATCGTTATCCCTGAATCGTTTAATCGTTATCCTTCAATTGTTTAATCGTTATCCCTCTCGTTATCCCTCAATCATTTAATCATTATCCCTCTCGTTATCCTTCAATCATTGAATCATTATCCCTCAATCGTTTAATTGTTTAATTGTTATCCCTCAATCATTTAATCGTTATCCCTCAATCGTTTAATCATTATCCTTTCAATCGTTTAATCGTTATCCCTCTCGTTATCCCTCAATCGTTTAATCGTTATCCTTCAATCGTTTAATCGTTATCCCTCAATTGTTTAATCATTATCCCTCTCGTTATCCCTCAATCATTTAATCGTTATCCCTCAATCGTTTAATCGTTATCCTTCAATCGTTTAATCATTATCCCTCAATCATTTAATCGTTATCCCTCTCGTCATCTCTCAATGATTTAATCATTATCCCTCAATCGTTTAATCGTTATCCTTCAATCGTTTAATCATTTAATCGTTATCCCTCAATCGTTTAATCGTTATCCCTCAATCGTTTAATCATTTCATCGTTATCCCTCAATCGTTTAATCGTTTAATCGTTATCCCTCAATCATTTAATCGTTATCCTTCAATCATTTAATCGTTATCCCTCAATCGTTTAATCATTTAATCGTTATCCCTCAATCATTTAATTGTTATCCCTCAATCGTTTAATCATTATCCCTCTCGTATCCCTTAATCATTGAATCGTTGTCCCTCAATCATTTAATCATTTAATCGTTATCCCTCAATCGTTTAATCGTTATCCTTCAATCGTTTAATCATTTAATCGTTATCCCTCAATCGTTTAATCGTTATCCCTCAATCGTTTAATCGTTTAATCGTTATCCCTCAATCGTTTAATCATTTAATCGTTATCCCTCAATCGTTTAATCGTTATCCCTCTCGTTATCTCTCAATCATTTAATCGTTATCCCTCAATCGTTTAATCGTTATCCCTCAATCATTTAATCGTTATCCTTCAATCATTTAATCGTTATCCCTCAATCGTTTAATCATTTAATCGTTATCCCTCAATCATTTAATTGTTATCCCTCAATCGTTTAATCATTATCCCTCTCATATCCCTTAATCATTGAATCGTTGTCCCTCAATCATTTAATCATTTAATTGTTATTCCTCAATCCTTTAATCGTTTAATTGTTATCCCTCAATCGTTTAATCATTATCCCTCAATCATTTAATTGTTTAATTGTTATCCCTCAATTATTTAATCGTTATCCCTCAATCGTTTAATCATTTAACCGTTATCCCTCAATCGTTTAATCGTTATCCCTCAATCGTTTAATCATTTAATCATTATCCCTCAATCGTTTAATCGTTATCCCTCAATCGTTTAATCGTTATCCCTCAATCGTTTAATCGCTATCCCTCTCGTTATCCCTCAATCGTTTAATCGTTATCCTTCAATCGTTTAATCATTATCCCTCAATCATTTAATCGCTATCCCTCATCATCCCTCAATCATTTAATCATTATCCTCAATCGCTTAATCGCTATCCTCAATCATTTAATCATTTAATCGTTATCCTCAATCGTTTAATCGTTATTCCTCAATCGTTTAATCGTTATCCTCAATCGCTTAATCGCTTAATCGTTATCCCTCAATCGCTTAATCATTTAATCGTTATCCTCAATCATTTAATCATTTAATCGCTATCCCTCAATCGTTTAATCAAGTTATCCCTCAATCGTTTAATCGCTATCCTTCAATCGCTTAATCATTTAATCGTTATTCTCAATCGTTTAATCGCTATCCTCAATCGCTTAATCATTATCCTCAATCATTTAATCGCTATCCCTCAATCAAGCTTAATCATTTAATCGTTATCCTCCCAATCATTTGAATTGTTATCCTCAATCGCTTAATCATTATCCTCTCGTATCCTTTAATCATTGAATCGTTGTCCTCAATCATTTAATCATTTAATCGTTATCCCTCAATCGTTTAATCGTTATCCTTCAATCGTTTAATCATTTAATCGTTATCCCTCAATCGTTTAATCGTTATCCCTCAATCGTTTAATCGTTTAATCGTTATCCCTCAATCGTTTAATCATTTAATCGTTATCCCTCAATCGTTTAATCGTTATCCCTCTCGTCATCTCTCAATCATTTAATCGTTATCCCTCAATCGTTTAATCGTTATCCCTCAATCATTTAATCGTTATCCTTCAATCATTTAATCGTTATCCCTCAATCGTTTAATCATTTAATCGTTATCCCTCAATCATTTAATTGTTATCCCTCAATCGTTTAATCATTATCCCTCTCATATCCCTTAATCATTGAATCGTTGTCCCTCAATCATTTAATCATTTAATTGTTATTCCTCAATCCTTTAATCGTTTAATTGTTATCCCTCAATCGTTTAATCATTATCCCTCAATCATTTAATTGTTTAATTGTTATCCCTCAATTATTTAATCGTTATCCCTCAATCGTTTAATCATTTAACCGTTATCCCTCAATCGTTTAATCGTTATCCCTCAATCGTTTAATCATTTAATCATTATCCCTCAATCGTTTAATCGTTATCCCTCAATCGTTTAATCGTTATCCCTCAATCGTTTAATCGCTATCCCTCTCGTTATCCCTCAATCGTTTAATCGTTATCCTTCAATCGTTTAATCATTATCCCTCAATCATTTAATCGTTATCCCTCTCATCATCCCTCAATCATTTAATCATTATCCCTCAATCGTTTAATCGTTATCCCTCAATCATTTAATCATTTAATCGTTATCCCTCAATCGTTTAATCGTTATCCCTCAATCGTTTAATCGTTTAATCGTTATCCCTCAATCGTTTAATCATTTAATCGTTATCCCTCAATCATTTAATCATTTAATCGTTATCCTTCAATCGTTTAATCATTATCCCTCAATCATTTAATCGTTATCCCTCAATCATTTAATCATTTAATCGTTATTCCTCAATCGTTTAATCGTTATCCTTCAATCGTTTAATCGTTATCCCTCAATCATTTAATCGTTATCCCTCAATCGTTTAATCGTTTAATTGTTATCCCTCAATCGTTTAATCATTATCCCTCAATCATTTAATTGTTTAATTGTTATCCCTCAATTATTTAATCGTTATCCCTCAATCGCTTAATCATTTAATCATTATCCTCAATCGTTTAATCGCTTAATCGTTATCCCTCAATCGTTTAATCATTTAATCATTATCCCTCAATCGTTTAATCGTTATCCCTCAATCGTTTAATCGCTATCCCTCAATCGTTTAATCGCTATCCCTCTCGTTATCCCTCAATCGTTTAATCGCTATCCCTCTCGATATCCCTCAATCGTTTAATCGTTATCCTTCAATCGTTTAATCATTATCCCTCAATCATTTAATCGTTATCCCTCTCATCATCCCTCAATCATTTAATCATTATCCCTCAATCGTTTAATCGTTATCCCTCAATCATTTAATCATTTAATCGTTATCCCTCAATCGTTTAATCGTTATCCCTCAATCGTTTAATCGTTATCCTCAATCGTTTAATCGTTAATCGTTATCCCTCAATCGCTTAATCATTTAATCGTTATCCTCAATCGCTTAATCATTTAATCGTTATCCCTCAATCGTTTAATCGCTGTCCCTCAATCGTTTAATCATTTAATCGTTATCCCTCAATCGTTTAATCGTTATCCCTCAATCGTTTAATCGTTTAATCGTTATCCCTCAATCGTTTAATCGTTATCCCTCAATCGTTTAATCGTTATCCCTCAATCGTTTAATCGTTTAATCGTTATCCCTCAATCGTTTAATCGTTTAATCGTTATCCCTCAATTGTTTAATCATTTAATCGTTATCCCTCAATCGTTTAATCGTTATCCTTCAATTGTTTAATCATTTAATCGTTATCCCTCAATCATTTAATCGTTATCCCTCAATTGTTTAATCATTTAATCGTTATTCCTCAATCGTTTAATCGTTATCCTTCAATTGTTTAATCATTTAATCGTTATCCCTCAATCATTTAATCGTTATCCCTCAATCATTTAATCATTTAATCGTTATTCCTCAATCGTTTAATCGTTATCCTTCAATCGTTTAATCATTATCCCTCAATCATTTAATCGTTATCCCTCTCGTCATCCCTCAATCATTTAATCATTATCCCTCAATCGTTTAATCGTTATCCTTCAATCGTTTAATCGTTATCCTCAATTGTTTAATCGTTATCCCTCTCGTTATCCTCAATCATTTAATTGTTATCCCTCCGTTATCCTCAATCGCTTAATCATTATCCTCAATCGTTTAATCATTATCCCTCAATCGTTTAATCGTTATCCCTCAATCGTTTAATCATTATCCTCAATCGCTTAATCATTATCCCTCAATCGTTTAATCATTTAATCGTTATCCCTCAATCGTTTAATCGTTATCCCTCAATCGTTTAATCGTTTAATCGTTATCCTCAATTGTTTAATCATTTAATCGTTATTCCTCAATCGTTTAATCATTATCCTTCAATTGTTTAATCATTTAATCGCTATCCCTCAATCATTTAATCGTTATCCCTCAATCATTTAATCATTTAATCGTTATTCCTCAATCGTTTAATCGTTATCCTTCAATCGTTTAATCATTATCCCTCAATCATTTAATCGTTATCCCTCTCGTCATCCCTCAATCATTTAATCATTATCCCTCAATCGTTTAATCGTTATCCTTCAATCGTTTAATCGTTATCCCTCTCGTTATCCCTCAATCATTTAATCATTATCCCTCTCGTTATCCTTCAATCATTGAATCATTATCCCTCAATCGTTTAATTGTTTAATTGTTATCCCTCAATCATTTAATCGTTATCCCTCAATCGTTTAATCATTATCCTTTCAATCGTTTAATCGTTATCCCTCAATTGTTTAATCATTATCCCTCTCGTTATCCCTCAATCATTTAATCGTTATCCCTCAATCATTTAATCGTTATCCTTCAATCGTTTAATCATTATCCCTCAATCATTTAATCGTTATCCCTCTCGTCATCTCTCAATCATTTAATCATTATCCCTCAATCGTTTAATCGTTATCCCTCAATCGTTTAATCATTTCATCGTTATCCCTCAATCGTTTAATCGTTTAATCGTTATCCCTCAATCATTTAATCGTTATCCTTCAATCATTTAATCGTTATCCCTCAATCGTTTAATCATTTAATCGTTATCCCTCAATCATTTAATTGTTATCCCTCAATCGTTTAATCATTATCCCTCTCGTATCCCTTAATCATTGAATCGTTGTCCCTCAATCATTTAATCATTTAATCGTTATCCCTCAATCGTTTAATCGTTATCCCTCAATCGTTTAATCGTTTAATCGTTATCCCTCAATCGTTTAATCATTTAATCGTTATCCCTCAATCGTTTAATCGTTATCCCTCAATCGTTTAATCGTTTAATCGTTATCCCTCAATCGTTTAATCATTTAATCGTTATCCCTCAATCGTTTAATCGTTATCCCTCAATCGTTTAATCGTTATCCCTCAATCGTTTAATCGTTATCCCTATCCCTCAATCGTTTAATCATTTAATCGTTATCCTCAATCATTTAATCATTTAATCGTTATCCCTCAATCGTTTAATGCTTATCCTCAATCGTTTAATCATTTAATCGCTATCCTCAATCGTTTAATCGTCTATCCTTCAATCGTTTAATCATTTAATCGCTATTCCTC
The DNA here is from genome assembly GCA_016271365.2 of Neoceratodus forsteri. NCBI lineage: Eukaryota > Metazoa > Chordata > Ceratodontiformes > Ceratodontidae > Neoceratodus > Neoceratodus forsteri. Next base: position 2,875,206 of record JADMNL010000036.1, on the reverse strand, counting down.
AATTGTTTAATCGCTATCCTTCAATCGTTTAATCGCTATCCTCAATCGTTTAATCGCTATCCCTCAATCGCTTAATCGTTATCCTCAATCATTTAATCGTTATCCCTCAATCGCTTAATCATATCCTTCAATCGCTTAATCATTTAATCGTTATCCTCAATCGTTTAATCGTTATCCCTCAATCGTTTAATCGTTTAATCGCTATCCCTCAATCGTTTAATCATTTAATCGTTATCCTCAATCGTTTAATCGCTATCCTCAATCGTTTAATCGTTTAATCATTATCCCTCAATCGTTTAATCGTTTAATCGCTATCCCTCAATCGTTTAATCATTTAATCGTTATCCCTCAATCGTTTAATCGTTATCCCTCAATCGTTTAATCATTTAATCGTTATCCCTCAATTGTTTAATCATTTAATCGTTATTCCTCAATCGTTTAATCGTTATCCTTCAATCGTTTAATCATTTAATCGTTATCCCTCAATCGTTTAATCGTTTAATTGTTATCCCTCAATCGTTTAATCGTTATCCTTCAATCATTTAATAGTTATCCCTCAATCGTTTAATCATTTAATCGTTATCCCTCAATCGTTTAATCATTATCCTTCAATCGTTTAATAGTTATCCCTCAATCGTTTAATCATTTAATCGTTATCCCTCAATCGTTTATTCATTATCCCTCAATCGTTTAATCGTTATCCCTCAATCGTTTAATCATTATCCCTCAATCATTTAATCGTTTAATCATTATCCCTCAATCGTTTAATCGTTTAATTGTTATCCCTCAATCATTTAATCGTTATCCTTCAATCATTGAATTGTTATCCCTCAATCGTTTAATCATTTAATCGTTATCCCTGAATCGTTTAATCGTTATCCTTCAATTGTTTAATCGTTATCCCTCTCGTTATCCCTCAATCATTTAATCATTATCCCTCTCGTTATCCTTCAATCATTGAATCATTATCCCTCAATCGTTTAATTATTTAATTGTTATCCCTCAATCATTTAATCGTTATCCCTCAATCGTTTAATCATTATCCTTTCAATCGTTTAATCGTTATCCCTCTCGTTATCCCTCAATCATTTAATCGTTATCCCTCAATCGTTTAATCGTTATCCTTCAATCGTTTAATCATTATCCCTCAATCATTTAATCGTTATCCCTCTCGTCATCTCTCAATCATTTAATCATTATCCCTCAATCGTTTAATCGTTTAATCGTTATCCCTCAATCGTTTAATCATTTAATCGTTATCCCTCAATCGTTTAATCGTTATCCCTCAATCGTTTAATCGTTTAATCGTTATCCCTCAATTGTTTAATCATTTAATCGTTATTCCTCAATCGTTTAATCGTTATCCTTCAATCGTTTAATCATTTAATCGTTATCCCTCAATCGTTTAATCGTTATCCCTCAATCATTTAATCATTTAATCGTTATTCCTCAATCGTTTAATCGTTATCCTTCAATCGTTTAATCATTATCCCTCAATCATTTAATCGTTATCCCTCAATCGTTTAATCGTTATCCTTCAATTGTTTAATCATTTAATCGTTATCCCTCAATCATTTAATCGTTATCCCTCAATCATTTAATCATTTAATCGTTATTCCTCAATCGTTTAATCGTTATCCTTCAATCGTTTAATCATTATCCCTCAATCATTTAATCGTTATCCCTCTCGTCATCCCTCAATCATTTAATCATTATCCCTCAATCGTTTAATCGTTATCCTTCAATCGTTTAATCGTTATCCCTCAATTGTTTAATCGTTATCCCTCTCGTTATCCCTCAATCATTTAATTGTTATCCCTCTCGTTATCCCTCAATCATTTAATCGTTATCCCTCAATCATTTAATCGTTATCCTTCAATTGTTTAATCATTTAATCGTTATCCCTCAATCATTTAATCATTTAATCGTTATTCCTCAATCGTTTAATCGTTATCCTTCAATCGTTTAATCATTATCCCTCAATCATTTAATCGTTATCCCTCTCGTCATCCCTCAATCATTTAATCATTATCCCTCAATCGTTTAATCGTTATCCTTCAATCGTTTAATCGTTATCCCTCAATTGTTTAATCGTTATCCCTCTCGTTATCCCTCAATCATTTAATCGTTATCCCTCAATCATTTAATTGTTATCCCTCTCGTTATCCCTCAATCATTGAATCATTATCCCTCAATCGTTTAATTGTTTAATTGTTATCCTTCAATCATTTAATCGTTTAATTGTTATCCCTCAATCATTTAATCGTTATCCCTCAATCGTTTAATCATTATCCTTTCAATCGTTTAATCGTTATCCCTCTCGTTATCCCTCAATCGTTTAATCATTATCCTTCAATCGTTTAATCGTTATCCCTCAATTGTTTAATCATTATCCCTCTCGTTATCCCTCAGTCATTTAATCGTTATCCCTCAATCATTTAATCGTTATCCCTCAATCGTTTAATTGTTATCCCTCAATCGTTTAATCGTTATCCCTCAATTGTTTAATCGTTATCCCTCTCATTATCCCTCAATCATTTAATCATTATCCCTCTCGTTATCCCGCAATCATTTAATCGTTATCCCTCAATCATTTAATCGTTATCCCTCAATCATTTAATTGTTATCCCTCAATCATTTAATCGTTATCCCTCAATCATTTAATCATTTAATCGTTATCCCTCAATCGTTTGTTCATTATCCCTCAATCGTTTAATCGTTATCCCTTAATCGTTTAATCATTATCCCTCAATCATTTAATCGTTTAATCATTATCCCTCAATCGTTTAATCGTTTAATTGTTATCCCTCAATCATTTAATCGTTATCCTTCAATCATTGAATTGTTATCCCTCAATCGTTTAATCATTTAATCGTTATCCCTGAATCGTTTAATCGTTATCCTTCAATTGTTTAATCGTTATCCCTCTCGTTATCCCTCAATCATTTAATCATTATCCCTCTCGTTATCCTTCAATCATTGAATCATTATCCCTCAATCGTTTAATTGTTTAATTGTTATCCCTCAATCATTTAATCGTTATCCCTCAATCGTTTAATCATTATCCTTTCAATCGTTTAATCGTTATCCCTCTCGTTATCCCTCAATCGTTTAATCGTTATCCTTCAATCGTTTAATCGTTATCCCTCAATTGTTTAATCATTATCCCTCTCGTTATCCCTCAATCATTTAATCGTTATCCCTCTTGTCATCTCTCAATCATTTAATCATTTTCCCTCAATTGTTTAATCGTTATCCCTCAATCGTTTAATCATTTCATCGTTATCCCTCAATCGTTTAATCGTTTAATCGTTATCCCTCAATCATTTAATCGTTATCCTTCAATCATTTAATCGTTATCCCTCAATCGTTTAATCATTTAATCGTTATCCCTCAATCGTTTAATCATTATCCCTCAATCATTTAATCGTTATCCCTCAATCGTTTAATCGTTATCCCTCAATCATTTAATCATTTAATCGTTATCCCTCAATCGTTTAATCGTTATCCTTCAATCGTTTAATCATTATCCCTCAATCATTTAATCGTTATCCCTCTCGTCATCTCTCAATCATTTAATCATTATCCCTCAATCGTTTAATCATTTAATCGTTATCCCTCAATCGTTTAATCGTTATCCTTCAATCATTTAATCATTTAATCGTTATCCCTCAATCGTTTAATCGTTATCCCTCAATCATTTAATCGTTATCCCCGAATCGTTTAATCGTTATCTCTTAATTGTTTAGTCGTTTAATCATTATCCCTCAATCATTAAATTATCCCTCAATCGTTTAATCATTATCCCTCAATCGTTTAATCGTTATCCCTCAATCATTTAATCATTATCCCCGAATCGTTCAATCGTTATCTCTTGATTGTTTAGTCGTTTAATCGTTATCCCTCAATCATTAAATTGTATCCCTCAATCGTTTAATCGTTATCCCTCAATCATTAAATTGTATCCCTCAATCGTTTAATCGTTATCCCTCAATCGTTTAATCGTTTGTTATCCCTCAATCATTTAATCGTTATCCCTCAATCGTTTAATCGTTATCCCTCAATCGTTTAATCATTATCCCTCTCATTATCCCTCAATCGTTTAATCGTATCCCTCAATCGTTTAATCATTATCCCTCAATCGTTTAATCGTTATCCCTCAATCATTTAATCGTTATCCCTCAATCGTTATCCCTCTCGTTATCCCTCAATCGTTTCATCATTATCCCTCAATCGTTATCCCTCAATCGTTTAATCATTATTCCTCAATCGTTTAATCATTTAATCATTATCCCTCAATCGTTTAATCGTTATCCCTCTTGTTATCCCTCAATCATTTAATCGTTATCCCTCTCGTTATCCCTCAATCGTTTAATCGTAATCCCTCAATCGTTTAATCGTTATCTCAATCGTTTACTCATTTAATCGTTATCCCTCAATCGTTCAATCGTTATCCTTCAATCGTTTGATCGTTATCCCTCAATCGTTTAATTGTTATCCCTAAATCATTTAATCGTTATCCCTCAATCGTTTAATCGTTATCCCTCAATCGTTTAATCATTATCCCTCTCATTATCCCTCAATCGTTTAATCGTATCCCTCAATCGTTTAATCATTATCCCTCAATCGTTTAATCGTTATCCCTCTCGTTATCCCTCAATCGTTTAATCGTTATCCCTCAATCGTTTAATCGTTATCCCTCTCGTATCCCTCAATCGTTTAATCATATCCCTCAATCGTTTAATCGTTTAATCGTTATCCCTCAATCGGTTAATCATTATCCCTCTCGTTATCCCTCAATCGTTTAATCGTTATCCTTCAATTGTTTAATCGTTATCCCTCAATCGTTTAATCATTTAATCGTTATCTCTCAGTCGTTTAATCGTTATCCCTCAATCGTTTAATCATTTAATCATTATCCCTCAATCATTTAATCGTTATCCCTCAATCGTTTAATCGTTATCCCTCTCGTTATCCCTCAATCATTTAATCATTATCCCTCAATCGTTGAATCGTTATCCCTCAATCGTTTAATCATTATCCCTCAATCGTTTAATCGTTATCCCTCTTGTTATCCCTCAATCATTTAATCGTTATCCCTCTCGTTATCCCTCAATCGTTTAATCATAATCCCTCAATCGTTTAATCGTTATCTCAATCGTTTACTTGTTTAATCGTTATCCCTCAATCGTTTAATCGTTATCCTTCAATCGTTTGATCGTTATCCCTCAATCGTTTAATCGTTTGATCGTTATCCCTCAATCGTTTAATCGTTTGATCGTTATCCCTCAATCGTTTAATCGTTATCTCTCAATTGTTTACTCATTTAATCGTTATCCCTCAATCATTAAATCGTTATCCCTCTCGTTATCCCTCAATCGTTTAATTGTTATCCCTCAATCTTTCAATCATTCAATCGTTATCCCTCAATCATTTAATCATTATTCCTCAATCATTTAATCGTTATCCCTCAATTGTTTGTTATCCCTCTCGTTATCCCTCAATCGTTTAATCGTTATCCCTCAATCGTTTAATCGTTATCCCTCTGGTTATCCCTCAATCGTTTAATCGTTATCCTCTCAGGCTGAGGGTCAGGTGTCACCCCAAGGTATTTGATGGAGTCTGTGATGAGGACAGGGGCACCATCAAGACCAGTGATACACAAAGGAGCAGGGGAGGCCTTTAACTTGGCCAGGAACCCAAAGAGCATGGCCTGAGTCTTTTTAAGGTTGAGGACCAGCTTGTGGGACATAATCCAGGATTGGATACTCCTAAAATCCTCACTCAGTTGGTGGTTTAAGACCCCAATGTCCCGAGAATGAGTGAGGATGACCTGATCGTCAGCATTCAGGATGGATCTGCAGTAAGAAGAGGTAGAGGGTAGACAGCTGACAAAAATGGAGAAGAGCAGGGGCCCCACGACTGAACCCTGGGGGACTCCTGAGGACATGGTAGTGGTGTCCGAGAGCACCTTACTATATTTGATAACCTGCTGTCTGCCCCGTAGGTAACTGGAGAACCAATTGAGCACAGGAGGGGACAAGCCAAAGGACCTGAGCTGAAAGCAAAGTAGGGCATGGTCAACTATGTCAAAGGCCTTGGATAGGTCTATGAAGATGGCACCTGAGAGTTTACCGTGGTCCATAGCTGCTCTGATCCCAGAAGAGACAGTGATGAGGGCAGAGGATGTACTGAGCCCTTTCCGAAAGCCATGCTACACAGGAGACAGCAGCTCATGAGACTGAATATACTCAGTTGCCCAGTCACAACTTTCTCAAGAAGTTTACTGACAGCAGACAATATGGCTATTGGTTGGTAGTTGTCAATGAAAAAGTAAAACTTTCACTCTGCACACTATTGGAAATACATTATGAGGAAAACTTTACCCAGAAAAGCACTAGGAGGCTGTCAACAAGGAAAGTTGAGACACACCTCAGGGGCAATGTTGCTCAGTCCAGCGGAGAAAAAATTCTGAAGCCTTCAACAGCTCTCACTCAGCTCACCTGCTTCCTGTCTTCTGATTGGCTTGGCCCTACGCACATTTAAATATCTCTTAAAGGCACACCTCCGGGGCAGCTGCACGTAGCTAGCTAAGTGCAAAAAAGTTACTGATGCTAAAGGACTCTGGGGTAAGAATCTGTATTACAGTGTCTATACTGACCCATTAAATTGGGCAGACTGGGTAGGGCAAGTGGCCCTTATCTGCCATCAAAGTCTATGTTTCTATGATCAGTTTTACAGTTCAGTTTACACAGAACCCATGGGAGTTAGAACCATTCTCCAGAACATTTATTTTCACATTCCCTTACAAGACAACTAACTGCAGCAGTGGTACCGCTTGTGATGTCAGCGACCTGGGTTCAGGAATGAGCCAAGGTCACTGTGGGCTGACTAGGGGAAGAGGAGCATAAAGCGTCATAGAGGATGGTCTTCTCTGCTCCATGGTCACCTGGGAGCACCGGACCTGAGACACTCTTGTTCCCTCCCACTCCCCCTTCGGGAGTGGAGCATGTACTATGGCCGCTCAATCCACTCCCACCCCAGCCGGCCCTCAAGCACCCTGAGTCCGTTCTCAAACCCGCGATGCCTGTGTCGCAGCGGTAAATCTTTCCACTGCACCAGCAGGCTGGCCAGGAGAATTTTCCTTGATGGTTCATCAGCTCCTATTGCTTCTTCCGGACCCATCATAATATTTTGCTTGTGACATTGGTTATTCCCATTGTATCAAGTTGTGATGTCACAACAAAGTATTATGATTTCAATGAGGAAATAAGCTAAAGAGACAGAAGAACTCCAAGGGATAAAGATCTAATTTTGGTGAGAATTTCTTCATTAATAAATCATGGAAGAGAAATCTATGTAAGATACATGAAACACAAGTTGAACTATGTCAGTCTATTATGTTTTCCAAAGTTTTCCCAATGGCATCAGCTGTCTTTAATGGATTAGTAACATGGGACAGAGAGAGGTCCTCCTAATTCCATTTTTCAGATAGGCCTTTAGTGCCTCTCAAATAAATGCAAAACACACAGCTTAAAAACATTACTCTTTTTATTCTATGCAAAACCACACTATTTTCAAGTTATATAATAAGAGTATAAAAGAAAAGATCCGTACGACAGTCGATCTAGACAACAAAGCACTTCCAAGTGTTTCTGAAATGTACAAAACGTAAGCACGACACACACCTCCATACTAAAAATGTGGATTAGCAAGTTTTTAGTCTTTCTTTTTAATTCTTCTACCACTAAATTAGACATGACACCATCTCTCATACAACTACAGCAGTTATTTTAAAGGTCAAACAGGGCATCACAAAACTGTGCAGTCAACTTTGAAGGACATGGGCCTCTTCCAATCGAAAAGCCACTGTGGAATTCAACACGGCCCAAACTCTTTTACCATGCTGTGAATGCAGCCAGGCATGATTTATATAGCAAATAATATCAGGGCTTGTATATTCCAGTGGTCCAGAGATCAGAATCTATGTTTTTTGTCATGGACTACTAAGACTTAACTCTTACTTGTCCAGTGGACCATTAATTCTCATAATGACAACAGCTTCAGTTTACTTAATTTTCAAAACAGACCAGTGAAAGCATTTCTAGGAATAATGATTTTTTTTTGAGATATTGAGGGGATAGGAGCTGTTCAAGATGCTGATGTCAGAGGACACCCATCTTTCTGAAAATGGCGCTGTCCAGCCCGAGTACTTCTATGTTACAATAACAACACAAAATTAAATCAGACCTGGCTGCCTCCATAGCATGACTGGGAAGTTTGGACAGGGTGGCATCTCATACTGGACTTTCAGTTTGAAGGTACACATGACCCTTTAACTGATACCTACAAAGTGGGAGATGACTGCTGCTCCTGTGGTAGCCCAGCAGAACACTGCCCTATGGGACACTGGGGTTTGTGTCCGGACGCGGATTTCTGATCCTGGTAAACAGCAGGTGAGAAGAATGCTGCTTTTGGGGTTGGGGATGCACGCTACCACCCAGTAATCCAGTACCCTATTCTGGCCATTCAGGGAGTGGCAATGCTGGTAGCGTTTATGAATGTAGCTGCTCACCCTTTCTCCCTACTGCAGAAATGATGTGATTGCAGTGGCCCACAAAAGGTGGAGGAGCACTTGGGGGAGGGGGGACGGTCAGACACATTGACCCGATACAACAAAATAAAGAGAAGTTCCTGAGTTATACCCGTAAGGCACTACACCATGGTATCAAACTCTATGATGGACAGAAGCACAATAATTCACCAACACACGGGCGACCGCAAAACGTACATCTGTTTGGCCACAAACATGGACTCCGCCAGCCATTGACTGTTGGTAAAGGTTGAAAACATAACAGAAGTTTTCAACTAATACACAGGATTTAAAGAAAAAAAAATCACTTAACACTTTTCTTTCTACACTTGCCTCCGTTTTACACTGACTACAGGACAGCTCTGAAATGCTGGGTTGTTGAAAATGTAGTTTACAAAGCTATGTTCAACCCTGGGTGAATAATTGTCCCCACCATTCTGAAAATGATAAGTCTTCATTTAAACAGAAAACACCTCCATGGCCTACTTCCTCCGCACTTATGACCATATCATATTTCTAAGTAAATAAGCTCTTTTTTTTAAACCTGAGAAGACCAAAGAGACAGACAGGCTGCTTCTATTTCTGTGGAATGGACCAAAATTGATGCATCCATGAAAATAGATTTTTTTTTAACATTATAAATCACAACTGCTTATTTCTAAACATTTCAGGTGCTCTTGCAGTCTTAATTACAAAACGCATGAATGCAGCGGACTAGCACCGGGGCATGGCCAGGGTGCAAACACTGTGGCTGAAATTATAAAAAAAGAAACACTGCATTGCACCCACAGCAAAGACCCACACAACTACAGTGTAGGGAATGCAGACGCAAGTCACAATCATCTTAAAGTATATACACACGCCTGCCTCAAATTGTGACGTCAAACTGAATTTAATTACAGACACGTAATGTTTCATTTGAGAGGAAGCTTGGGCAACAAGGGTGAGTTGTTTAATTCCCTATACCGTTGTTGTGTGAGTCTCTGCTATGGGTGCAACTCCATTTTAACTTTTTTAATCCTAATTATAGAACAGCTGTGTGGCCATGTTAGGGACAGAGGAGAAAACAGTGAATTATAAAATTGTTTTAGCTGAAATTCAGCCCTCTGATTGGCTGAGGACCCATGACAATATCACACAATATCTAAATGGGAGTCATGAATGCAGAGCCGGCGTCAGCACCCAAGCAAATGCCCCAGGGCCCAGACACCAGAGGAAGGCCCAACAGTGGCTCAAAAAAAGCGACCAAACTAACTCTGCCATGGGTCCGCTCTGTGTGGACCGCACTGGCAGCATGCTCCTCCCCCCCCAACAATCGGCAGCACTCCAATTCGACCACTATCTGTATACCTTGCCTGCTGGAGAAGCTAGGACCTTCAGCATTCACTGCTGCTGCGCTGCCACCTGCTGAGCGAGATGACTAGCCAAGAAACTAACAAATGCCCCCCCTTTACAGCTGCCTGTGCAGTGCAAGGCTGCAAGGTGAGCCCAGCCCTGCTTGTTGACTGGCAAGGCCCTAAACCATTGCGTTCCATGTGGCAGAATGTAGGACATGCAGGCAGTGGCCAATGGCTGGAGAGGAGTGTGATGGAGGGGGTGGACTTAAGCCATGGCCCACCCCTGTCAGCCAGCTTTAGCTTAGTTAGCTCAGTGTTTGTGCTGTTGGGAAGAGGCACAAGCATCAAAGCAAGGAGGGAGTTCTTCCGAGTTCAAAAAATAGGGCACAGCCAGCCCAGGCAGAGAGATGGCAGTGGCAGACTGAGCACTGGTGGGACTGAATACTGTAGAGCAATTAGCATAAGTCCAGTGAATTGCTTGATGGTTTTCTGTGTGCGTCATTGTGTCAGGACTTGGCAGTGGAGCTCTGACTTTAAACAGCACCAGAGACAGTCCAGAACGAGTCGACAGCACAGCAAGCAATGGATCAGGATGTTGTCCTGGAGTTGAATGAAGCTCCCCTGGTGCCCGTGGTGAGAGTCGTGACCCTGTCCAGCACTGCACCAGTGCCACACCAGGTAGGACAGAGTCCTTTTATCTCCCTCCCATTCATTGGGAAGCTGGGGTGTTTGTCCTGACTGACTCCATCTCCCTGGCTAAGATAGAGAGCGTACCCTGCAACTGTGTTTGGACTGGAATAAGTCCTGTATTTGGGAGGGGGGTTGGGACCAGAAGCGTTTCACATTTGGTAGTTAACTGCAGGTACCTACAAATTTTCTGCATTGTGTAAATCCAGATTCCTCTCGGGGGGGGGGGTTGATGGCGATGCTTGCATCTGTAATAAGACTGTGCCAAGTTGGCTGTTTTTTTTTTTTTCTTTACAGACGAGTCTGAGCCAGGGGCCCACTAGAGGTCCATTGCCCAGGGCCCACAAGAACCTGACGCCAGCCCTGCATGCAAGTCCTGCCATTGGGTGATGCAAGGGTGCATGCACAAAATCCACCACTGAGGTCTTAGGATAGCTTTGCACTTTAAAATGATGCCATAACACCATACTATTTTATAACAGTAGTATAGGAACTCCAAAAGTTGGTCACCAATGGTAATCCTGCCCCCAAGGACCACTGCAGTCGCCTAAGCCTTGTGCGCTTTGGCACATGGGGGTTGGATGATATCACGGGAATCCACCTCCTGTTGTTCCCTACGGCTTAAAAAAAGTTTGGCACTTTTGGGACAACTGTGGAAAACATACAATTTAGACAATTCGGCTTATATCTTATAGATTTCCCGTCCTTTTGCTCATCACTAATCAGTTCATTTGCATGGAAACAGGATCCTTCTTCCCTACAGTTGATCTGCTCCTGCTGTTTAATCCAAATCACAGTCCTTTATGACATAATTATTTCCACAGCAACAGACTGTGATGTCACAACAGAAGATTGTGACTTAAAGAGCTAGTGCACTGCCTGAAACTATCAACTTTCAAAAGTAGCAAACTACTGTAATACTTTTTATAATAAAGTATCCCACCTTTGCTAAGTTGAAGATTTTGTACCTGAGACTAGGTGTGATGTGTGGAACAGCACTCTACGTGGAGGCTGACATAGCTAGTTCTGTTCTTCCTAATACATCATCAGCCCTGTGATCATGCTGCCTGTGACATCACAGCTAACCAAGAAGTGCTAATCAGCTGCTGTCAGATCGGTCACTTGTGAGGTCACAATGAATGAGGTATGAAGAGGAACAAAACTAGGTGTGTCAGTCTCTGGGTAATGTACAGGGGTCTGGTTTTTAAAGGGCCTGACATGGCCCAGAGACTAAATCCTTGTGCTGAACTCCCTGGTGCAGGGGGAAAAAAAAAAACAGCACCTGCGAAAATGCTATTTTCAGCATTTTATGTGGACAGGCTGCATCTGCCCCCCACTCCAAACTGCACAAAAATGCTATGCCTGGTTAAGCAAAAATTATCCACCGTAATAATGTTGTTTCTTCTTAAGGGATCCCTCACTATGTTTACATTTTATACAGTCATCGTGACTGTGAGCGACACCCCGGGGACTGAATCTATGCAAATTGGAGAATTTGGAATGTGGGTTCGAACTCTGCATTTGCGCTCCACTCTGGCCATCACTCAGATCTGTTTCCAAGCCAGAGTGGAGCAGCGGCTAATGAAACTAGCTAAGAGGCTTCCTAAAATCTTAGAAACATTTTTATAGAATTTTTTAAAAACACCAAACAGAAGCAGACTTGTGAAAGTTTATCATTGTACAATAAGAACACATTTATGCTCAAGCAACCTCAACTAAAACATAAATTCCTGAGTGATCATATTTCAGATTCTGCAGGGGGAGGCAGAGTAGGGAATGTAAACATCATAAGGGATACCTTAAGAAGAAACAACATTACTATGGCGAGTAATTTGTTCTTCTAACCCCAGGAATCCCTCACTTAATGTTTACACCATGCAGACTCGGTAGCAGTACCTTGGGAGGCAGGGTCCAGAACCTAGTTAGGAAAAAGGTTCTGCAAGACAGCAGTTCCAAAACTGGCATCCCTTCTGGACTGTATATCCAGACAATGGTACTTTGTGAAGGTGTGTACTGCTTTCCAGGTAGCTGCTTTGCAAATGTCCCTTGACAATGCCACAGAGGCACCCATTGTGGAGTATGCCCTTAAGCCTCTTGGTTGTATTTGTCCAGTTTTTCATAGCAGAACTGAATGCAAGAGACTATCCAATGGGACCTAGATCTCTTTGTAGTTGGTTTGTCTTTGCCAACCTTCCCATGGGTAACAAAAGGCTGGGTGCTGTGGGACTGGACATTGTTTGTCCAGTCTATATAGACAGTCAGGACTCGCTTTATATCCAGGTTGTGCAACTGTTCCTCACATGGACTAGAATGCTCTGGACAGAGTACAGGGAGGGTCACTGACTGATTCAGGTGGAATTCAGACCACTTCAGGAAGGAATTTTCTGTTGGTTCTAGGAACTACTTTATCCCCGTGGGGAATTACGTAATTTGGCTCTCTGCAGAGGGTTTGCAATTCACTTCCCCTCCTAGTAGAGGTCACTGGAACCAGGAACATGGTTTTCCATGTGACATACTTCAGGTCAGCAGTTTCCATAGGATCAAATGTAGCCTCCGTAAGCTGGACAAGGCATATGTTGAGGTCATAGGGTGGGACAGGGTCCCTCACTAGTGGGTACACATGGTTTAGGCCTTTAAAAAACCTTTTTAAAATAGGCTGTGAGGCCAAAGAGTTTTCCTTGCCAGCTGCTATATATGCTGATACTGCTGTTAAGTGCACCTTTAAAACTGAAGGCTGTAGGCCTAACAACAGTAGATGTACTATGGGTATTGTAGAATTGTAGGCAATCCTATCTTTATTTGGTTCATTTTTCTGGGGAAACACCAGTAAGAAAACCTTTTCCATTTAGAGGAATAAGCTTTCTGGTAGTGGGTTTCCTTTAAATCTTAAGCACCTTCATGACTTCTTCGGAGAGGCCCAATATGGAAAATTCTAACTCCTCAAGCAGCATGTCCTCAGGTGCCCAATTGTGACTGAGTGGCAGGCTGATCAGATTCCTGCTGGACATAACCAGGAGCACAGAGTAACAAGCCTGTCTGGCGCAATCATGATCACTGTTGCAGGTTCCCTCCTGAGTTTCAGCAGTACTTTCTGAATGAGTGGAAATGGTGAAGGCATACAAAAACGTCCCTGTCCAGTCCAGTACCAGGGTATCCTCTGGGACTGTTCCTCCGGTTGGTGGTCTGCAACAAAACTGTGGAAGGTAACAGTTCTCCCAAGATGCAAACAGGACTGTATTGAGGGTGCCCCACCTTCTGAACACTGTGTCCAGAACCTGCCAGTTTAAGACCCATTCGTGATTTACCTGGCCAATTCTGCTTAAGGAGTCTGCCAGAACATTGTCTGTCTGACAGATGCATTGCAAATATGTTTGCTTCTAAAGAATATGCCAGGTCCCAGATCTCACTGGCTCTGTACAAAGTTTCTGAGAATCTTTTTCCTCCCCGCTTGTTTATGTAGTACATTGTTGTGGTGTCTGCTGTCCTGATTTGGACAGTCTGACCCTGTAGCTGGGAGAAAGACTGCTTTGTTAGCAGTACTACTCTGAGCTCCAGGATGATCATGTGTTCTAGTGATTCATGTGGGCTCCACGTGCCACTCACTGTGAGGTCCTTTGAGTAACTAGACTATTAATTTTTATCTTTCCACATTTTCATTCTCATGATCATAAATGGAGCGAGAATTAGAATCTACAGAAGATGCTGCCATCACTCAACAATTGTGCGCTGAGGGAATTAATGACAGGTCATCTGGCAGTGAGGAGGTGGCGGTCACCATGTATGAAGATTCCTGCTCTTAAAGTTCAAGGCGTAGACATATTAGTGTGTCTGAAGTCAGCGTAGGACCAACAAACATGGAAACAGATAATACCTGAAGTTGCCATAGTATTGAACGAATGGATGTCCTAGTACACAGGCAAGCTCCAGAAATGAATTTGGTGGTGGTGTACTGTTTGAGATGAACCAATGAGGACAGAATGAATTAATGAGAAATGTTCATAGTATACAATGAAATAAGAGAGTTAACTAATTTAATTATTATCCTCTAACCACTAAACCAATTTAGTGAACTAAAGGGAGCTGCATGTGGAATGGTTATAATTAACCAGTTCTAACGAATGTGCAATGTTTTCTGATGTTTTAATGATGTTGTTGGGGATATCAGCACTTTTTTTGGTGAAGCATATATTCATATAATTACTGGTAACCCCCTTTATCAACCTGATTTCAGATACCCTTCAAACGCTGTAATAACCCGATTTGAGTAGCTCCAAGTCACTGCTCACTTACACTGCCCACGACGATCACTTTCACTTTTCTCCAACACAGTAGCATTGCCGAGTGGTGTTCGTTTCGGTAAATTACATGCCCCCAAATCCACAAAGAGAGAAGTGCCTTGTATAAAAAAGTGTTACCTATGGGTGCTCAGCTAATTTTTGTCTCAGTTTTGAAAAACAGAAGCCGCCAGTGTAGACTAGAGGACAGCCCAGTATTTCGGCTTCAGAAGGAAAGATTCAAGCGTGAATGAGCATTGCTATAGCACTCGTTAAGCAATCACAGCTAAACGCCAAGTCACTCGCTCTCAATACACTTTCGGCAGCTTCTATTTTCATTCAGAACAAAAAAACTAGCTTACCTCATAAACTGCCCCTACAAAAACATAATAATTGAAGTATATATGCAAAGCTACCATAACCATACTCTCTCTCTCCTAAACCCAAGTACTTCTACACACAAAGTCCATGCACCAGTAATGATATAAAATAAAAGATATGGAAGTGTGTGCCTATGAATACTTTTTTTCACACCCTCGGTGTGTGTGATGACTACATAAACCTCTCGAGCATTGCTCCTGAGGTTTATGGGTCATCACACACCTCAGGTATGAAAAAAATATTCACAACACACACTTCCATATCCATTATTCTCTATTTATTAGTAGCTCATTTAATTGTTATGGCTATTTAAATGAAGATGTGTTTTGTACTCCAAACAGTCCTTCTGAGAAAGCACTTGTTCGTGCAAAACAGTAGAGGATTTTCTTTTTTACCATTCTCCTGTTTTTAAACTTTGTATATACAAATACATATTTTTTTATGGCACTGTGAGGTCCCACAGGTGGGCATACCACCCTAAGAGTGAGGCATCCGTAGCAAGAATACTTGTTGGTGATTGCTGAAGGAAGGGAATGCCCTCTCTGGGGTTGCTTTCTCCCTTCCACCACTAATGATTCTACTACTGCTTGTCACTGGCACTAGCTCTGAAAGTGGATCCCATCTTTGGGACCAGTTGCTGCTTAAGTGGTACTGGATATCTCTCATTTGGAACCTAGCCCATGGAACCACAGCTGTGGGTGCAGCCATGTGACCCAGTAACTTTAAGAAGTCTCCTGCAGGTCTTGGCTGATCTGCTGTTGCTATCAAAGCCATAACTCTGGGCTGTGGGAGGAAAGCTTCCCCTGCAGGGTGTTTCGCTCTGCTCCTATGAAGTCCAGTACTTACAGGGCACTAGCTGGGACTTCTGCAGGTTTATCAACAATTCCAGGTTCTTCAAGGTGCTTTTTGCCAACTGCACTGAGCAACTTGCCCCTTGTTCTGTTTCCCCTGAGACTAGCCAGTTATCCAGGTAGGTGAAAACCACCACACCTTTTCTCAGACAAGCTGCCACCAAAGCCAGGCACTTTGTGAAAACCCTTGTAGCTGAGGTGAGACCAAATGGGAGAGCCGTGAACTAGTACTGGCAGTTCCCCAGCTTGAACCTGAGGTATCTGCAGTGAGACTTTCTGACTGGGATATAAAAACAGGCATCTTTCAGATCCAGAGATCCCAGCCAATGGCCCTTCTGCAAAGATGGTATCACTGTTCTTAAGTGTGACCATCTTACATTTTTTCCTTTTTCAAATGTTCATTGAGAAACCTGAGGACTAAAATGGGGTGCCACTTCCCATTTTTCTTGTGGGTCATGAAGTACCTCAAGAACAGGCCCTTGCTCCACTGGGAGGCGGGCAGTTTTCCTTTAGCTTTTGATATTGGCAGGTTTTTTACTTCCAGTTCCAGCAGACGTTTTTCTGTGGAAGACTGTGCTAGAAAACTTTTGTGTTTCTGTAGGGTTGGAAAGTGTTGGAACTGCAGACACAACCAACGGCCCACTACTTCCATTACCCACTTGTCTGTGGTAATGTTTACCCATTCCTGGAAGCAATGTGCTAGTCTTCCTCCTACTGGTAATGGCTGGGCAACCTGGGCAAAATTGTCAGGAGTTGTGTTTTGGCTTAGGCGCTGGAAGTGCAGCACTAGAACTGAAAGCCCTTTTTCCCCTTCCCCTCCAGTAACCTCTTCGTGATTGGTACTCATAGGGAGCATAAGAGGAATGGCTCTTGGGAAGTATGCCCCACCTCCCCTTCCATTTGAGCTGTGGGAGCTAGAGGCCTTTTCCTTCTCACTGTTACTTTCGAAAGTAGTTTTGTACTCATTAACTTTTTTTCATGTAGGGCCTCTGTTCTGTCACCAAATAATGAGTCTCCCTCAAAAGACAAATCCATGGCCTTGATTTGAGTAGCCTGGGAAATGATGGCAGTCCTCAGCCAGGAACACGTTCCTAAGGACAAGGGGTAAGGGGCAACAGACTTCCTGGAAAACATAAACTGAACTTACAAACTTAAATGGGCAGACTGGGTGGGCCTTAGGCCCTTATCTGCCGACACTGTCTATGATTCTATGTATCTATGTATCTATGTAAGAGCCCAATAGTAAAAACTGGCTGATGTACCGCAGAAACTGTGCCAAAGGTCAAATCACGTCTCCTGTAACAGGAACCGATGAATTAAGGTGAAAGGGCAGAGACAGAAATGGAAGATGAAAATGCTTCATTACCTGTAAAATGGATAGCTAAAAATAGTAAATCATTAAACTTTAGCACAAGGAATGTGGTTTACCAGCTAATTAGTCACAGTTGCCAAGAAGCATATTCTCCAATTCCTGGGAATTAAATGGGAATCAGAGAAACCTTAATTTACAGAAACCCTAGCTAAACACAGAGTAATTGGAAAAAAGCTAACTAAAATACAGTCTTCTGATATAACTACAAAATAAAAACCCAAATGGAGAGCCAGCCATTACTGGAGTTCACTACAGGGTGACTGCTGTCTTCAGGCAAAGAAACAGATCTGAGCAACAGCCAGAGTGGAGCGCGGATGCAGAGTTTGAACCTACATTGCAAATTCTTCAATTTGCATAAGTTCTACTTCCAGGGCGTCACTCTCGGCCACAGACTGCATAAAATGTACACACTAAAGTGAGGGATTCCTGGGGTTAGAATAGCAGGTGTGGAATTTTTTATTTTTTTTTTTTGCAATTGCAGGGGGAGGGAAAAAATGCACAAGCTGCCGAAAATTGTGGAAAAAGTTGCAAAAAGGCAACCATTCTGAAAACAGAGTGCATGTGGAACAAACTGTGGATGTGCAAGGAAACCCTCCCCGACGTATCTTTTCCCCCACACGTCTGCAGTTATTTCCCTTTTGAAAGTCTGGCCCCAGCTCTTTGCATCCCACCTAATGGTACCAGGTAGCAAATGGAAAAAAGAAAATAATTCAGAGCTATAAAGGAACAAATGACTACCTCTACTTAAGCAATAAGGCACGACAAGGTGTGTGTTATCATGTAATAACGTCACTCCTGGGGTGGGTTGAAGCACGAGGCAAAGCAGAGTGCTTCCACCACCCCAGGAGTGATGTTATTACACAATAACACACCTTGGAGTGCCTTATTGCAATTATACAATGGCTCGATATTATACAAAATAAAAAAAATTAAAAATTAAAAAGGTTTTAGTAGCTTTTTTGGCTTCTGAAAGAGACAACAGGGGCCACTAGGAGGCATGGGTGGAAGCTGGAGGGAAGATTCAGGGAGAAAGGAGGAGGTGCTACTTCACTGGAGAGGGTGGTAGAGCCATGGAATGCACTACCTAGGGGCTGGTGGAGGCAGAGACAGTGGAGGGGTTCAAGAGGGGGTGGGACAGGTACAGGGGAAGGGTTCAGGAAGCAAAATCCAATGCAGCAAGAATATCCGGAACTGGGAAGGGAGAAGCCAGAGAAGGCGAGGGGGACAGCAAGGTCAGCACCCAGGGTGGGGGCTGACCAAACGAGCAGACACGAAAGACCATTAGGCCTATTCTGCTGGCATTTTAGTATGTTAGTATGATAGAAAGCTCCAATAAAACAATACAGTGATGTTATTGTGTAAAAACATCCCTGTCTCAGGCACCCACTGACCAATCAGAATACAGGAAATTTCCTTGCCATTGTATAATTGGTAATACCATCTTCTGCCTAGTATTTTTAGAGCCACTAGCGCTTTAAGAAAAGGATTACGCAGCAGGAGTAGATGCACTGAAGGGGACAGAGACCCTGTTTTCGTGCAAACTAACCTAGTAATGACAACAAAGGAACAAGAAGTACAGACCATATACAAAACATAAGCTGAACTGTGCCTAAACATCATAAATCACTAATGTGATGTCATCCAATACTGCAGACAGAGGCACTGCGCCTCTTATCCTGTGTGTTCCTGTGTGGGACGATTAGAAGGGAGCACTCCACTTCAGCAACAAGGGAAGATGGCATAATTATAAGAAAAAAAATAGATACATCTAAACTTACTTTTAGATTACTCGAGCTAAACTTGACAGTTTTATAATAAGATTATAGGGCCTTACAGGGTTGTTTCTTATGGTAAAAGACACTTCTCTCGTAAGGTTTGGGCAGACATAACTGCTCAGGTGCACTCTGCTGTCCTCTCGCCCAGACCTCACGCTTGAAGTCTTTTATACTGTAAGAGGCACCCCTTGGAGACCTAATAACTAATATTATCTTTTTCATAGTTTTCCACAAAAATGACAGGAAAAAAAAAAAAAGAAGAATTTAAGCAGGTGTCTTGCCAACAGTTCCAAAATTCTGAAGTTCTAAGTTTTCTTGGCATACTCTATTTCCCACACAGGGTGTTTCTTTAATTTTTTGCAGCATGAACCATCTTGATTTTCATTTAAACTTCTTTTAAAAAAACATAATTCTTTAATGTGATTTACAATATGCTTATATAAAGGTACTCTCTCTATTCTGGTTATGACAGTGTCTTCTCAAGTACTTTGATCATTTTCAGTTAGCAGCAGCCCCCCTTATGTGGCATACTTTTTGGCCATGAGAAAGACAGTGAACAGAACTGGGCCACTACAGCCCAGTATTTGGTTGTACAGCCTGCCAAGACAGTTTCATTACCTCTTTCTCACAACCTCTGCTGACTGGCCACAACATGATATTCTAAACAGCTCCACAATCTCAAATACCATGGTACACTGCCTACTGACAGGACATCTGTAGTGATTTATTAACAAAGCAAACATAATTCTGTACCACAAAATTGCAAATATTAAACTTAAATAAGAAATGCACTCTATGCTTGTATGTTTATACGTAAATGTTTGCCTATTTGTTTTTTAATTTTAATTTTTTTTAATGCGAGACCAGAACATGTTTTATTCAGATACCTGTGTATCTTCAGGAGTTATTTTGCAGCAGCTTCCATTGTCAAACAAAGGCATTACAACAAACTGCAAGGGATCCCAGACAGCCTTTTCTCAGGATGATACCGAAAACACCAAAAAGGGTTCCGGGTTTAGGAGTGTAAATGCTGCAACGATGACCAGTGGGAGCAAATGTCTACAGATCAAGCATGTGATTACACAACTCCGATTACGTAATGGATAACACATGACATGATGTGTATTTGTGAATGAATAATGCACACCTTGGGTGACTGTTAGGCACGAGGCATAGCAGAGTGCTGTAACCACCCCCGCAACCACCTAAGAATTGCACAATCCCCTTACAACTGCACACTCTGGAGCGTGTCATCCCACTTATAAAATGGGCTTTTGTGTGTTAAAAAACTAAATAGCTAAGGTCTACATAGTTCAGGTACGGTGTGCAGTTATAAGACAATAAGCAGCTGTCATGTGACGTGTTTTTCACCAATTAGGTTACATAATTTTGTCCAGTCTGTAACCTCTGAATAACTGTCCCTTTCACTTTAATGGGGCTACAAGAACTAAAGATAGAAGTTTGTGTTACAAAAGAAATTGCATACATACAACTTTGGATTCTATTTTAGGCTGTTCGGTCTCGTATCTTGCAAGATGCCCTTTTGGCACCCATTTTGAGTCTACTTTTGTAAAAATCTGAAATAAAGGAGGGCACCATTAAATATGGCTGCCCTAGGTTTTCATCAATATTCTCAGCAATATTTGAAAACTCACCAATTAATATCACTTTTTTTCAGACTTGATTAACCAGTAGGAGTCAGAATTACATGTTGCTGCCACTAGCCAGCAGGGCTACTGACTGGGAAAAATCCACTAGCCTCACAGATTTTTCCACTGACCCAGCTGGCCTATTTATTGAATTCTCCAGTACAAGCCCGCAGGGCTAGTTAAAGGAAAATCTCACTAGCCTGATACAAAAATCCACCAGTATCTGGCTAGTGGGCCAGTGACAATTTTGCTCCCCCTTACTAGGACACTACAGAAACTGCTCCCAAACTGCATGGGACACCGGGGGACATCAGGTCAATAGGTGCTGGGATGGTGAACAGAATTATAAACATAAATGAACTACAGGGAACGACATCAGGGGTTGAAAAATGGTGCACACTGAAGATTTTTTTTTTTTTTTTTAATATGAACTGTTTTTTGAAAAATAAGGATACAAAAACAACACTACCAGTCATTTAGATTTCCTTCCTCTTCCTAACTGGAAAACAACACTTGAGGTTGGCCATGGCAGTAGCTGAAACTGGGGGATGTTCTGGTGTTATTTTAGGTCAACTGACACTAGGAGACCTGGGTTCCTAATCCGGATTTCTGTGGTGGGCCAGTGGAGGGAGATCCATTCCTCAGTGGGAACACACTCCTTCCCCAGGGGTGTGTATGTGTGTGTGTGTGTGTGGGGGGGGGGGTGCTGTATCACTGGAAAACTGCACCATGGTGGCAAGGGAGGGGAGGGTAGCAGCATCAGCTAACCAGTGATGTGGCAGGTGGGACACCAGCTGGACACTCTACTGAGATCCTACGTGCAGCCATTCAGGGGTGGGAGTGGGAAGCACCCCCCCAAGCAGTGATGGTCCACAAGGTCTGTCCTCCACCCCCAGTTCTGGTACATACATTCCCCAAATATTTATCCAACCCTAGAACCACCCCAATTCCTAAAATTTTCAGTGATCGAAAGGGCCCAATTCAGCAACACAAACATGCAATTTATGCTCATGTTTCCTCGTTTCTCCCTATAAACAAGGAGTGCATAAAGTACATACATTGTGCTCCTGAATAAGGCTATCTAAAGGCAAAGGGACCCCTTACTAAAAAACAGTTCTAACAGCCATCTTAGCTGAAAAAAAGGTTTTCAGTGCAAGTCACTAAATTATAAAACTAAGTTTTGGGGCAGAAAAGGACTTCAAGGCAGTAACCACGTAATGGACATTTTTTGCTTACTTTAATGCTGACTTCTGTATTATTGAAATATGATAAAAATGTATGGACCTCACTGGGCAAACTTAGAATAACAGAACCACTACAGTATTAGTTCACATTTTATATATTAGTTTCACATATCTACCCCTGGTTTGTCCTTACTAAGGATCTACACAAAAACAGGATCTTTGCCCTAGAGTTCACTTACTCCTGCTGGTTGTCCACACACAAAGTTGTGTTTTGAGTCAAGCCTCTGGAGCAGGAACCCCACACTGGTGGCAGAGGGCACTGCTGAAGGGAGGTGCTCAGCTTCCAGGGGAAGGGGTGCCTGGCGGACGACAGTCTGTCCTCCATGTTGGAGGAAGGGCACAGGCAAGACAACCCCCACCCCACCCGATCAGTGCATAAGCTGGAAGTCAAAGCCTTTAGTATTTTGGTGGACTGTCACTTGAAATATCTAGTCACATGAAAAACTGTTAGCCAAACCATTAACAACAACAACAAAAAGTGAACTCAAACCTGCAGCTTATGGAACTGCAGAAGTAATACAACTGCTTATAATGTCATGAGTAGGAAAACACAAGAACTGCTCAGCAAAAGTGATTTGGCTAGTAGCAGCTTATCAACTGCTCAAATGTGGAGTGGGGGACGGGGCAATGAGCAAAATGCTGGGGTAGGGAGAGGAGCCTTTTAAAATGCTCTGCTTGTGACATCACAACCTTTTTCACAGCAAAGGACTACAATGTCACAGGCAGAGAATTACAACAACAAATGCAGACAAACAGAAGGAGCAGGTCCAAAGGGACGAAAAGAACTTTCCAGTCAAATGTCCACAGTAATAAAAGGAGGAGGAGGGGGAGATAAAATACAGATAAGGTGCAAAATGAGCTGAACTGTAGGACAGCATGCAGTCTGCAACAGAAATGTGGCCAATAATATACTGTTCAAATCCCGTTCTCCCCTTTTTTTCTTGTTTTTTACTGGGAAGTAGGGGGTGGGACAGGGGAAGATCATATTAACTTAAAGAAGGAAGGAAGGAAGGAAGAAAGGAAAGATGAACAAAATTAGCAAATCATGGAGGCCATATTGCTTCCTGTCACAAACTGCATTTGTACCGAATTTGGTTTAAAAAGTATGTTTTTTTTTCTCAAAATTTCTCCAAAGACATCAGTAGCCCTTTAAAACAGTCTAATAAACCACAATCTAAAACTATAATTAAAATGATGCTGCTTGACCATTAAAGAGTTTTTAATTATTATTATTATTAATAACCAGTCAGCTATCTGTGGGTTTCTCTGATTCTTTGGAATGAATAGTGTACATGAAGGTCTGTTCAATGGTGAAATCTGGGGGAAGGTTTCCCTTGTGCACCTCAATGTGTTTGGTCATGATGTTCAACGTTGGGCTGTAGTGACCACAAACGGTGCACCGGTACATGAGTGCACCAGCGTGAGTCTTCAGGTGACACTTGATAGTTGACCGGCCCCTAAAGAACCTGTGGCACACCTTGCACTGGTAAGGTTTCTCCCCAGTATGAATCCTTGTGTGGTAGCTAAACTCACTTGAGTGAGCGAACCGCTTGCCGCAGACTTTGCAGTTGTACCACCTGCTGTTGCTGGCCTGGCTTGGCTGAGAACTGTCTTCATTGATGGAGTCTTCAGGTAGCTTTCTTTTCTGCAGTCTCTGCTGATGCTCAGCCAAGCCCAACATACCATCGACACTGCCGCACTTACGCTGGTTCATGTGCTGATGTAATGCGGTCTCTGACCGGAAAGATTTGGGGGCAGAGCTGACACTTAAACAAATAACACTCAATGCCTTTATGGGTGACCATATGTTTCTCCAAAAGGTCTTTGTCTACAAAGCTATTGGCACAAGCAGAACATGAGAAGACAGTAATACCCATGTGAGACAGGGTATGCCACATTAGGCTACACAAGGTCCGATGCGGCTGGTCACACACTCCACAAATCAAGCACTTCATGTTAAGGTGATCTAGTATGTGCTCCCTCAGTGCCTGAAAGTCTCGAGCAAACGTCTTCCCGCATGCTGCGCACACCAGGTCCAAATCAGAGGACCCATTAACCAGATTTATGTCTCTGGACAGCACGTCATTCGGCTGCACCAAGATATTATTTGGGCACACCTTCTCTCTCCTGTGAAGGGTCAGTTGCCACTGAGTGAAGAACTTGGTCTCGCACATATCGCAGGAGAAAAGGAAGATTCCAATGTGTGACAACACATGAGTTACCCTGGAATTCCGGTCTTGGAAATGAGCCTTGCACACACTGCAATTTCCAGTTTTAGGGTCAACATGGTCTCTCGCGTGGTGCCGGATCAACTGTATATTGGGCTCCAGCACCTTCTTGCACACCTGGCAGGGCATTGCTTTGTTTCCACTGTGGCCATTTTCACCAAAACCCAGATCCTCTTCGCTGTCGTCACTCAGCTCGATGATTTCCTCCGGCACCATATCCTCCGATGGGTCATCGAAATGGAGATCTCCCTCCCCCAACTCTTCAAGACGAAGTTCGTCCATCTGCCCGAAGCCCTGGTCTTTGGAGCTTTCACTATTGCTGGGACACGAGTTGCTCCCAGCGGTATCATCTAGAGCCGTCTCCCCCATGAAAAAGTTGGCCTGATTGTAATGTCCATTGCTTTCAATCTTATATTGCTGGCCAGAGCTGCTGCTTGTCTGTACCATGTTTGTATTGCTAAGGCTCTGCTGGGCGATCATGTTGGTAGTGGAAGCCATCTGACTGTACTGAGTTAGTGTACCTTGTGCCTCCGGTTTTGTAGTCTGTGGGTACATCACCGGCACAGTTCGAGTGGCATCATCGCCTAGACTTTTTTCATGGCCTTTATACCCAGTTCCTACTTCAACCTTCATAATATAGTTCTTATCGGGATTGAAGAATGCACTGCTATTTCTATTCTCTCCTGTAGACTGGTTTTGATCAGTTGAAGGACCAACAGAATTAGTAGGGCCTTCACGTGGAGCAGAAGGAAGCTTCGCAGCTGCTGAACTTTCCAAATCGGGAAAGGTGGAATGGCAGGCCTTGAGGAGGTCGTTCATGCCCAGCCTCTCAGCCATCTCATAAATGACCCCCACATTGATCAGGTCCGTGAAAAGCTCAGATGTGTAAACAAAGTTCAGGATCTTCTCGAAATTGGCCGGGGTGATGAAGTCCACGACATAGGTCCGTGCTGAGTCCAGCCCGCTGTTCATGAACAGATTCTGAAAGTAACTTGCTGCACATGCAAGTACTGCCTTATGCGCAGTGAATGACCGGTTCCCAACCACGATGGTGACATCACACATGGTCTCCGAGAGCCTGCACTTGTTGAGTTCTTTAAGAAGGTTATTAGGATGCTCAGAGCTGTGAAGTTTGATTCTCATGCCCATTTTGTCTTCGTTTTTGAGGAAAATACTCGACTATAACCTCAACAATCCGGCATTACAAATCTGTGGCGATCCATTCAAGTAGTCTGCCACGTATGACACCTGTAAAAGTTAAACAAAACTTTGTTAGTACTTTTTTTTTTTTTTAAACTTCTTATTCAATGAAACAACAAATAAGTTATTAAGAGAAGGCATCCACAATACCCTACAACATCTTTACACAAATCAGGTATTGAACCACTTCCCTCTGAGTTACAAGATTAAGACGGGGTACATCTGATAATGTCTTCCCTTTTAAATAAAAGTACACAGAAACGAGAAGCCACAGAGCAACCAATAACGCCAGTAATCTGAAGATCCCGATAATTATTCACAACTAAACATTCATAACCGACCACTCAGTCATACTTTTTGTTTGCACGCTTTAGTGCAGAAATATGGAAATATGGATTTTACAACTCATAGTTATGGTCGGTTCCCAGGTTGCACTTGGAAATGAGCTCTGGCTCAGTGTGCCTTTCCTTGTTACCAAAATTTTAAATAAATATTTTGTTCCTTGTAAATGTTTACTGCTATGCACCTGTGGCTGTGTTTAATGAAGGAAATAAAGCAACAAGTTGTTTTGTGCTCCATCATTTAAAATCCTTCATTCAGCCTCTGCCTGTACATAAGAAATAAAGTACGACACGGCGTGGGTTATTTAAGCAAGAAGACATGACATGGTATGCGTTATTTAGAAACATAAAAACAGAGACAATGACAGCAGAAAAACCAAAAACTACTCACGTAATAGTGTTGTTTTTCCAAATGGATCCCTCACTATGCTTAATAACTGCAATAATTTCCCTGGAATGAGCCGTCCCCGAACTTAGAATGTTATGCTGATTGGAGAATCTTGGAATGAAATTCAAAACTCTGCTGTGTGGTCACGCTCACCCTCATATTCAAACAGCAGATTTATTTTTAAAGCTAGGGTAAGCAGTGACCACTAAACCAGCTAAATGGCTATCAAATATGTATAAAAAAAGGCCAGCTCAGTGGCATGGAGGTCTGAGGCGCTGGACACCTTACCTCCTTCCACGCCAGCAACCCGAGTTCGGGAACAAGCCTGAGTTGCCAGGAGCCTGCAAGGGGGAGGGGGGGGGCGCGATGAGGAGCTGGACTGAGCTTCTGCAAGGCGGCTCTCCTCTCCCAGGGAGGATGCTGGCTTCCCCAGCTCTTGGCTGCCACCCAGTGGAGGCTAAGTGGTAGCACCAAAGCGTAAAGAGAGCCGGGCATTAGGCCGGGTGGGAGGAAGGAGCAGTTACCAGAGCCACGGGGAGCATGCGCAACCAAGTTCTGGGGTCTTGGGATAAGGGGGGGGGGGAGAAACAGAAAATGGGGAAGGCTGAATGAAGTCCTGAGATCAGGGCGGACTGAGATCCTCCGTGGGAGGACCGCAGCTTGCCTGCCCCGGTGTCCCAACAGTTAAAAGCTATATAAAAAGAAAGAAAAATCTGCCTGGCCCAGTCTGGAGCCATGAGAATCATTGTTGCCGACTCCCTTCTTAGTTTTAGAAGTACTTTCAGCAAAATTGGGAAGACATACAGAAATTTTGTTGACCAGTTGAGGACTACAGCATCTTATGGGACTGCACCCACTGATGGAGGTCTGCAACAGAACGGTGGGAGCTGACTGTTTTCCCCAAGATGTAAACAGGTCCATCTCTGGTGTACCCACATTCTGAACACTGCTGACAGCATCTGCTGATTCAGTGTCCATTTGTGATTTCCTTGACTGATCCTGCTCAGATAGTCTGCCAGCACATCGCCCTTCCGTGGCAGGTGCACTGCCGAAAGCTGGACTTCCAGGGAGTACGCCAAGTTCCAGATATTCATTGCCTCTGTGCACAGTTTTGAAGATCTTGTTCCTCCCTGTATGTAATACATAGTTGTGGTACTATCTGTCCTGATCTGGACAGACTGACCTCTGATGTGGGAGGAAAAGGCCTGCATTGCTGGTTATACTGCCCTGAGCTCCAGGAAATGTCTGTGTTCCTGAGTCTCCTGTGTACACCACATACTGACAGTGAGATCCTCCAGGTGAGTGCCCCAGCCCAGGAAGTAGGCATCTGTTGTGGGTACAGCAGAAGGGGACTGCTGAAGGAAGAGAACTCCCTCTATGAGGCTGTCCTCTTCCTTTCACCACTCTAGTGCCCTTTGCAGAGACTCTGTGACAGGCACTAGTTCTGAAAGTGGATCCCACCTATGGGACCAATGGGTCCCTAGGTGGTACTGCACATCTCTCATTTGAAACCTAGCATCTGGTACCACTGCAGCGGATAATGCCATGTGCCTCAGCAAATGAAGGAAATCTCTTGCAAGTCTGGGTTAACCTGCCTTGACGGACTCTGCAGTTGCAATCAGATTTACTATGCTTGCCTGGGGAAGAAAACACCTTCCCTTGCAGGGAGGGTATCTAGCTCTGCACCTATAATGTCCAAAACCTGTATTGGTTCTGTTTGTAATTTGTGGACATTTCTGAGGAATCCTAGGTCCTCCAAGGTGCTCTGTCAGAGTAAGGGAGGACTTGACCTGGTGTGATCCCCGGAGTTTAGTCAGTTGACAAGATAGGGAAAAACAACACCCCCTGCCTCCTCAAATGTGTGGCTACTACGGCTAAGAACTTTGTGAACACTCTGGGTGCCAAGGATAGGCCAAAGAGAAGTGCTCTGAACTGGTAATGGCAATTCTCTATCCTGAACCTGTGGTACTTTCTGTGACTGGGGCTTACTGGAATGCGAAAGAAGGCATCTTTCAGATCCAATGACCCCTGCCACTCCTTTCTGCAGAGATGGAATCACTGAACCCAATGATAACCATCTTGAATTTTTCTTTAAGTGTTTATTCAGATATCTCAGATCTAAAAAGGGTCACCACCCCCCATTTTTCTTATGGGTCAGGAAGTATCTTGAGTAAAGCCCCTTTCCCCACTGTGAGTGGGGCACTTTTTCCACTGCATTGGACTACAGCAATTTTTTCACATCCAGCTCCAAGACAATTCTTTCTGTTGGGGTGTGATGTTGGGACCCTTTGTGGTTCTGCAGTCTTGGGAATTTTCTGAATTGTAGGGACAAACCCTGACCCACTATTTCCAGGACCCACCGGTCTGTGCTTATTCTTGTTCACTCCTGAAAATAGTGAGTCAGCCTTCCTGCCACTGGCACTGGACGGGTGACCTGTGCAAACCTGTCAGGGGGTTCGCTTAGCCTGAGCTCTGGGGGCTGGTTGAGCAGCTGCTTGCCTGGTGCCCTTTCTATCCTACCTCTAAAGTAACCCCTCTGAGGGTTGCAGTCATAGAAGATGTAAGCATGGGGGAAGTATCCCCTACCTCTACCTCCCCTTCCATAAGGCCTATTAGAAGTGGAGGCCTCTTCCTTCTCAGTGTTGTCGGGTCTTGTATTTGTCCACCTTTTTCATGTAAGCCTCAGTCTTGTCATCCAACAGTGAATTTCCCTCACAAGGAAAATCCGCTGCCTTGGTTTTTGTGTCTGGGGATAGCCTGGTAGTTCTAAGCCAGGCAAGCCATCTTAAGGACACTGTGTGAGCCATAACCCTGGATGCAGTGCCATTAGTGTCCACTGCCATGTGGAACTGGTACCTTGAGGCATCTATGGCTGTTTTCCCCAGTCAGCAAGGTCCGGTGCCAATCTCAAAATGGAGTTCCAAAGGACTTTTTAGTACTCAGCTGTGTGGGCCAAGTATGCCGCCTGAATTAGAAGCTGAGGTAGAAACTTTTTTGCCCATACTATCCAGTTTCCTGGAATCTTTCTCGGAGACTGAGAGGAAAGGGGCACCCCGGACTTGTCGCTGGCAGCAGTCTGAACCACCCCCTCATGACCAGGGTGGGAATAGAGGTATTCAGTGCTCTATTTCTCCAATTTCTCTCTCCAAACCCACCTGCAACACCAGAACAAGCTCGGATACATGTGACCTCAAGCTTCT
The DNA here is from genome assembly GCA_016271365.2 of Neoceratodus forsteri. NCBI lineage: Eukaryota > Metazoa > Chordata > Ceratodontiformes > Ceratodontidae > Neoceratodus > Neoceratodus forsteri. The sequence continues at coordinate 2,845,686 of JADMNL010000036.1, read as the reverse complement.
GTCTGTCACACTAGAGGAAGTCCTGGGGCCTCTCACCAGGATTTTTAATCTCTCCGTCTCACTCAGCCAGTTCCCTGACATATGGAAGTCTGCTACAGTCACTCCTATCCATAAAAGTGGTGCTAGGACCACACACGGAAATTTCCGCTAATCTCTATCGTTCCACCTCTAAGGCCCTGGAACGAATAGTAGCTGACCAGTTCACCGACTATCTGGACAAATATAACATTATCTGCCGGCAGCAACATGGGTTCAGAAAAGGTCACAGTACTGCCACTGCCCTACTTGAGTTCACGGGTGCCATTCACAACTCTCTGGACAGCGGTCTTCTAACCGGAGCAATATTTATAGACCTGACCAAGGCCTTTGATACCGCCCACCATCGATTCCAGCTGAGTCAACTACAGAACGCTGGGCTCTCCACTGAATCTGTTGCCTGGTTCAAAAGTTACCTGGGAAACCAGCCCCAATGTGTGAAAATTATGGATGTGCTCTCAGATACCAAAGAGGTCCGCTCTGGTGTTCCCCAGGGCTCCATCCTGGGCCCGCTACTCTTCAGCTTGTTTTTCAACTCACTCCCGGACTCCTGTGCCCAACAAATCATACTGTATGCTGATGACGCAGTCATTCTTGCCTCTCATCAGGACCCAAACCACCTACAACTGAACCTGCAACATGGCTTCACCTCGGTTGAAAACTGGTTAATAAAACATAAGTTAATCCTTAAACAGAAAAAAAACAAGACCATGGTTTTCAGCAGCTCCCATAACAAACATAAGCATCTCCAACTCTCCATAAACACCAGCCTAGGTGGCCCTCTGGATCAGGTCCAGTCCTTCAAATATCTCAGGATCACGCTCGAGTCCCACCTATCCTATGCAGCCCACATAAATAATGTTGCCAAAGCTGCAAACTCCAGACTGGGCCTGCTCTACTGCCTCAGGCAACACCTAACTCAAAAGACCCTTGCAGCCGCTGTTCAGAGCTCCATCATCTCCTCGATTGACTACGGCCTTGTCATCTACGGCTCCACCACTGCCACAGCACTTAGACGGGTAACTACCACACTAAACAAGGCTTGTCAACTCATCACGTCTCACTCACACCTGTGATTTCTACACTCAAACAAATTGGCTGCAACTGGAAAATAGAATAAAATACCAAACCTGTGTGGTTGCTAAGAAAATCCTGATGGGCCTTGCGCCCCCCCCCCCCCAAGGAGTCTGTACCCTCCTCCAACCGAAAACCAACAGTCGAACCACCAGGGGATCAAAGCCACAGCTGTTTCAAGTTCCTCGCTGCTGCACAACACAAGGTAAAAGATCCTTTGCCTGTAGGGCCCCCACCTGGCTCAATGGTCTTGCTAGCAACACTACCTCTACCACCCGGCTCTGTGCTTTCAAATCCAGGCTCCGAAACACCCTCGTTGCCTCTAACACCTGTGACTGCTCTGGCTAGCAAATCGGCACTCCTCCTGTTACCTGTTGTGTGGGGTTTTTTGGCCCCCTCTCGCACTTGCCTCCATGGGCCCCCCCCCTCAGGCTCTTATCCTCCAGACAACGCCGCCATGGCTGCTCTACCCACCTTTTCCCATCTCCTCACTATCCCTCCCTTTCCTCCCCGCACCCGCCATCCCATCCCGTCTCTTTCTTTTAACTCCTTCCACCCCGATTTCCTTTACCTCACTTCCTCTCCCTCTGCTATTCCCTTGTTTCCCTTCCCCCTCACAGTATGTGTTTGTGTCCTGTCTTTAAATCGACCCAAATGTTATTCGTCCTATTGCAATTTATGTGGTCTACTGTAACATTGGACGTGGAACCTTTGTAAAAGAGCCATGGCTCAAAGGTATTTGTAATCCTAGACTCAAATAAATAAAAATAAATAAATTTGTCCACCTGATACTTTTTTCTCAATCTTCTTATCTATGCCAGTAGCTGAGGTAGGGGCTGACATGATTCTACAGGTGGCCTTCTTGAGGGATTTGTGAACAGACAGTAGGAGTCTCTTTGCCGGAGTCAGATCCATCATATCCAGGAATTCCACCTCATCCTCATCAGTCTTTTGTGAGGCGATGTTGAGGGTATTAACCATGCGTCTCACAAAAGTATTGTGAAAGGTAAAGTCATCAGAGGGCCGAGGAGGGAAGCCAAACTCTTGTTCAGGAGAACCATCAGGCTCTATGGGCTCTCCTGCCACCTCATACTACATCTCAGACTCCTCATCCACAGGCACTGGGAAAGGAAACAGAACCTGTCGGGAGGGGGACAGGCATATTCATGAAATTCCCGATAGTCTGGAATGCCTGGAGGAATTGCCATGCCTCAGTCATGTCCTCTGTTGAAGGCATTTTATTTATGTCCAGTGGTGGCTCCTTTCCAGATTCAGAAGGAGGTACAACGATATATATATATATTTTTTTTCTTGGAAGGCACGGTCTCTGGTGTTTGCTCTAAGGCTGTTTTATTTTTGTTGGATTCAGGTTCCCCGTTCAGACACCCTGGTTTCTGAACCATTTTTCGCAGATTTTTCTTTCTTTGTTATCGTCCCCTTTGACAGGGACTGCTGCTTACTCCAAGGGGCTGGCCCCTCATCTTAGCCTTTATTTGGTGACATGGCGGCAGACTGAGAAGCCCTAATGTATTTTAATTTCTTAGCCCTTTTCTTTTGCATTTTAGGGCAAAACTTAATACAAAGCTCACACCTGACAAAATCATGATCAGGACCCAGGCACTTCAAACACAACTCGTGGCAGTCTGTCTTAGCCAGCAGCTGAAAATAGGTTTTGCAATTTTTAAAACCTGTGGGTCCCATCTTCTTCTTGGGCCTGTCAGTCATGCCAAACAGCGACAACCCTGGGAAGATGTTCTGTTCTCAAAAACAACACAACAGGGAGGAGAAGAAGCACTGTGGGTAAATTTGGAGACAGGCAATGGCACCACAATACCCACAGGGGTTGTATACAGACCCCCTTCTCAGGGGGAGGAAATGGATAGGGAAATGATAGAAAGTATACTTAGAATGGCAGAAAAAGGGGAGATATTGCTGATGGGTGATCTGAATATGCCAGATGTTAACTGGAGTGCAGTTGCAGCTGCCACTTCGAAGAGAGCAGTTATTCTAGATGCCCTACAGGGGGCATGCCTTAGACAACTAGTACTGGAGCCCACTCGAGAGGGAGCAATATTACACTTGATTCTCTCAAATAGAGATGGAGAGAGGATTACAGATGTAGAAGTGGGTAGCCATCTGGGAACTAGCGACCATCGAACAGTATGGTTCACAATAAACACAGCAATAGAGTCAAGCCATACAAAGACAAAAGTACTGGACTTTAGGACGGCTGACTTTGCCAAAATGGGTGAGTGCCTAAGGAATGCACTAGCAAATGGGCAGGAAGGAGGTGGAAGAACAATGGGGAATAATAAAACTGCCATCACAGAGGTAACAGCCTTTTGTGAAGCAAATAAACAAAACAAGACGATGTAAGAAACCACTATGGTTCTCAAAGGAAGTGGCAGTGAAGGTTCAAGAGAAAAGAAAGCATTCAGGAAGTACAAGGAATCACAGAAAGAGCAGGACAGAGAACTGTATCAGTTAAAGCAAAAGGAGGCTGGGAAGGCAGTCAGAACAGCAAAGGCCCAAACCGAGGAAAAGATAGCCAACTCAGTTAAGAAGGGGGATAAACCTTATAGGTACATCAGGGAGCGAAGGAAGACCAAGGAGGGATAGTGAGGCTTAATAAAGGGGAGGGAGGGTGGGCAGAGGGAGACTGTGAAAAGGCAGAGATACTAAACAAATATTTTTGCTCAGTATTTACAAAGGAAGAGGGGAGGTAATAAAACAAACAGTAGTAACACGCTGGATACAAGAAGTTGATACCGCCCATTTACAGAAGAAAGGTTCTGAAAGAACTCTAAAACTGAAGGTGGACAAAGCAATGGGGCCTGATGGGATTCATCCCAGAATTCTAAAAGAACTAAGGGTAGAACTAGTGACACCACTGACTACCCTTTTAACAAATCATGGGAGGATGGGTGGTACCCGAGGACTGGAGGAGGGCAGATGTGATTCCCCTCACAAAAGTGGGGAGTAAGGCAGAAGCAGGAAACTATAGACCTGTTAGTTTAACCTCAGTGATAGGGAAATGATGGAATCACTTCTAAAGGAAAGAATTGTCTTAGTATCTAGAGGCCAGAGGGCACATGACCCTAGGCAGCATGGATTCACAGCAGGAAGGTCATGCCAGACCTAATCTGATAGATTTCTTTGACTGGGTGACCAAAGTAGTAGATCAGGGAGGGGCTGTGGACATGGCCTACCTAGACTTTAGCAAGGCATTTGACACAGTCCCACACAAAGATTAATATACAAGTTAGCCAGCGGGAGTGGGTCCCAAGATGACAGCCTGGGTAAAGAATTGGCTGGAGAATAGGACACAGAGAGTAATAGTAAATGGAGTCCACTCAGAAGAAAGGAGGGTTACTAGTGGGTACCGCAGGGTTCAGTATTAGACTGTCCTCTTCAATGTCTTTATATGACATTGCAGAAGGACTGGAAGGAAAGTATGTCTCTTTGCAGATGACACTAAGATCTGCAACAGAGTTGATGCACAGGTGGGATGGAAAGGATGAGAAGGGACTTGGCAAGGTTAGAGGAATGGTCAAATGTTTGGCAGCTTAGATTCAATGCTAAGAAGTGCAAGGTAATGCACCTGGGAAACAAATACCCAGGGGAAGAGTACACAATGGGGGGTGAGATACTAACAACAACAAAAATGGAGAGGGACCTGGGGGTAGTCATATCAGTTGACCTAAAGATGGGCAAGCAATGTGAGAGGGCAGCAAGGAGGGCTGGGGGGATACTAGGATGCATAGGGAGAGGCATCACCAGTAGAAAACAGGAAGTTATTATCCCTCTGTACAGACAGTTGGTGAGACCCCATCTGAGTACTGTGTGCAGTTCTGAGACCCAATCTCCGAAAGACATAGACAGGATGGAAGCTGTCCAGAGGAGGGCACTAAAATGGTGCAGGGTCTGCACTGGAAGACATATGAAGAGAGACTTAAGGAGCTTAATATGTATAGCCTCGAGGAAAGGAGGAGAGGGGACATGATAGAAACTTTCAAGTACCTCAAGGGAATCAACAAAGTCCAAGAGGGTAGCATCTTTCAAAAAAAGAGGTGTGCAAGAACAAGAGGGCACAATTTGAAGATAGAGGGGGGCAGCTCAGAGGTAATTTAAGGAAGTATTTTTTCACAGAGAGGGTTGTGGATGCATGGAACGGCCTTCCGGAGGAGGTTGTGGAGTCAAAATCAGTGGTGGAATTCAAGCATGCATGGGATAGTCATAAGGCAGTTCTGGGGGGTTGGGGTAGGAAGAAGTAGGCTGCTGATTAACTAGGATCTGCAGCTTATCCAGTAGGTAGGGAAATGGGCAGACTGGGTGGGCCAAGCGGTCCTTATCTGCCGTCAAATTCTATGTTTCTATTTTTTATTTTTAAATAAAGGTTAGAATACGTAAATGTGGACCAGTTCCTTTATAAACAAGACCGCAACAGAAACTTTCTGTGCCAATTGTTTGTTCCTCAAACGAGAAACCAAGGATAAAATAGTGAAAATATCACAAAGTGGTACAATTTGAACCACAGAATAAGGATTTTTTTTAATGAAATTTGAAGTGGTTTCCAACAGTGGGAACTGCACCGCAAAATGGCTTTCTCTGATTCCTGAGAACCGATACTGAACCAGAGAAAAATCACAAAAACCACACAAAAGCACCCTAACAAATGTAGAGTTATTGATAAAGTAACTAAACAAATTAAACTTTATAAAAATAATAAAATAATACAATGATAAACCATGATTGGCTCAGAGATAAAGATAAGACTTCAGGGCAACTGCTTTCTTCAGGTGGAGAAATAAATCAGCTGTTAGAAGAATGTGAGGGTGAGCGAGACCACACAGCTGAGTTCTGAATTTCACTCTAAGATTCTATGACTAGCACAAAATTGTAAGCTTCAGGGCAGCTCATTTTAGGGAAACAGCTGCAGTTGTTAAGCATAAGTGAGGGATTCCTGGGAATTGAAAGACCACCGGTCAATCCAGTTTGCCCATAAACCCTAACAAACCCAGGACCAGGGTTTTATTTAACTCTAAATATTGATTAGATTTTGCTCATAAAAGTTTTAAAACATTGTGAAAATGCACAGCACTTGCCTCACTGTGTTTAACAAACATAACACTTCTAGAAAACCTATATAAATGCTTTCTGTATAGTAGTATTGTCCCAAGAAAAAAACTGCTAATCAATTATTTAAAACCCTGCAGGACCTATTGGCCATACTGGATTCTAACCCACACTATCCACCACCATGTTCCCCACCCTACTGCTATCATCCTGAGCAACCACTAAGCCCTTCACTCTGTCCCAGCCATGTCTGAAACCGCTGATAGTTTTGGTGCCCACTACATCAGCTGACAGATTGTTCCATAGCTCCACCACCACCACCCCCCTTTCCATAAAATAAAACTTTCTCACTTCCCTCTTGAATCACTCCCTCTACCAGTTTTCACTCGCGCCACTGTGTTCTTGATCCGCTACTTATGCTAAACAGTTCCTCACAGTTTACCTTGTTCATTCCTTTCATGAAGGTCTCTATCATAGCTTTCCCCTCTCGTTTAGCCTCCAGTGAGTACACATTCAGTGCCTTGAGACGATCCTCATAAGATCTGCCCTGCTGGCCCTGAATCACTTTGGTCACCTTACGTTGCACTGTCTCCAGCCGATCTTGATCTTTCCTTAGGTGAGGACTCCAGAACTGGGCACAGTACTCCAGGTGGGGCCTCACCAGTGATCTAGAGATCCTATAGAACAGAAGCACTCTGGATAGGAGGGTTGATATTAGTCCTTTCACAGAAGAAAGGGTTCTGAAAGAACTTTTAAAACTGAAGGTGGATAAAGCAATGGGGCCTGATGGGATTCACCCCAGAATTCTAAAAGAACTAAGGGAAGAACTAGTAACACCACTGACTACCCTTTTTAATAAATCATGGGAGGATGGTGTGGTACCTGAGGACTGGAGGAGGGCGGATGTGATTCCTACTTCACAAAAGTGGGAGCAAGACAGAGGCAGGAAACTAAAGACCTGTCTGTTTGACCCCAGTGGTAGGGAAAATGATGGAATCACTTCTAAAGGAAACAGTTGTTGAGTACCTAGCGGCCAGTGGGGCACAGGACCCAAGGCAGCATGGATTCACAGCGGGAAGGTCATATCAAACAAATCTAATTGATTTCTTTGACTGGGTGACCAAAGCAGTAGACCAGGAAGGGGCTGTGGTCATGGCCTACCTAGACTTTAGCAAGGCATTTGACACAGTCCCGCACAAAAGATTAATAAATAAATTAGCCAGCCTGGGAGTGGGTCCCAGGGTGGCAGCGCCTGGTAAAAACTGGTTGGACAACAGGACACAGCGGGTAATAGTAAATGGAGTCCACAGTGAAGAAAGGAGGGTTACTAGTGGGGTACCGCAGGGTTCAGTACAGGGGCCAGTCCTTTTTAATGTCATTGTAAGTGACATTGCAGAGGGACTGGAAGGGAAAGTATGTCTCTTTGCAGATGACACAAAGATCTGCAACAGGGTTGATACACAAGATGGGGTGGAAATGATGAAAAGGGACTTAGCAAGGTTGGAGGAATGGTCAAAAGTATGGCCGCTTAGATTCAATGCAAAGAAGTGCAAAGTAATGCACCTGGGAAACAAAAACCCAGGGTAAGAGAACACAATGGGGGGTGAGATACTGACAACAAAAATGGAAAGGAACCTGGGGGTAGTCATATCAGACGACCTAAAGGTGGGCCAGCAATGTAAGAAGGCAGTAATGAGGGCTGGGGGGATACCGGGATGCACAGGAGAGGCATCACCAGTAGAAAACAGGAAGTTGTTGGCCCTCCGTACAGACAGTTGGTAAGATCACATCTGGAGTACTGTGTACAGTTCTGGAGACCCCATCTCTGCAAAGACATAGACAGGGAGGAGGCTGTCCAGAGGAGGGCAACCAAAATGATGCAGGGTCTGCATCAGAAGACATATGAAGAAAGACTAAAGGAACTAAAGATGTATAGCCTCGAGGAAAGGAGGGAGAGGGGGACGTGACAGAAACTTTCAAATACCTCTAGGGACTCAACAAAGTCCAAGAGGGTAGCATCTTTCAGAAAAAGAGATGTGTAAAAACAAGGGGGCACAATTTGCAGATAAGAGGGGGGACGGCTCAGGGGTAATGTGAGGAAGTATTTTTTCACAGAGAGGGTTGTGGATACATGGAACAGCCTTCCTGAGGAGGTCGTAGAGTCAAAAACAGTGGGGGAATTCAAGAATGCATGGGAGAGACATAAGGCAATTCTAGTGGGGGGTAGGAGGAAGTAGGCTGTTGATTAACTAGGATTTGCAGCTTATCCGTTAGGTAGGGAACTAGGCAGACTAGGTGGGCCAAGCGGTCCTTATCTGCCGTCAAATTTTATGTTTCTTCTTTCTGTTGTCAATACCCCTTCCAATACACCCTAGCATCCCGTATGCCTTGCTGTAGGCCTTGTTACACCGGTTTGATTGTTTTAGGGAGCCACTGATGACTGCTAAGTCTCTTTCCTCAGAGGTTGCACACAGATTTAACTCCCCCCCTCCCCCATCCAGTACTCTGTCCTCGGTTGTTTTTCCCTATGTGTATCATCTTGCATTTTTTGGCACTTAATTTCAACTGCCAAAACCTTTGACCACCTCTCTAGCTTTTGCAAGTCTCTCTACATCTTCCTAGCCCCTTCCTTACTGTCTACCCTGCCACAGAGTTTAGTGGCGTCTGCAAAGAGACATCTTAGATTCTTTTTCCCCATTTCACTAACTGACATACTGAAAATGGCTGAACCCAGGACCGAACCTTGTGGCACACCACTGGTGACCTCCCCCTCTTCTGATTTGACTCCATTAAACATAACCCTCTGCAGTCTCCCTTCCAACCAGTTTCTCACCTATGTAACTGTGTCCTTCACTGCACCCAGATCCTCCAGCTTCTTCAGCAACCTTCTGTGAGGCACAGAGTTGAAAGCCTTGCTGAAATCAAAGCAGAGTAAATCCACAGCATGGCCTTTATCCACTACCCTCCTTACCCAGTCAGAGTACTATCAGGTTGGTCTGACAAGAACTTCTTGCCACAAACCCATGCAGTTTACTGTCTTGGAGTCCACTGCTCTCCAGGCAGTTCATGAGGTTCTCTTTGGCTAGTGTCTCTCTCAGTTTACCCACAAAAAAAAATGGCTGACAGGCCTGTAGTTACCCTACCTCCCTCTCTCTCTTAGTGTAGCAATTCCTCCATCCGCTTTTCTCCCCCCCCAATATATCTAAAGAACTGTCCCCCCCCGACCTCCTTTGCAATATGCAGTTGTGTGTCTGCGTTTGCTTCTCTGACTGCCCGATTTGGTTTCCCTTGTTCTCATTTGGTACTCTCTCCATTCTTCCTTCCCTTGTTTTTCCTTGTACCTGCTGAAGGCCTTTTTTTTGCTCTCACTACTTCCCTGACGTTTCCAGAGAACCATACTGGCCTCTTGTAGTTTTTTCTTTCGATTATCGTTCTCAAGCAAGACTTTATTGCCTCAAGAATGGCCCCCCTTGATTGCCCCCAATCTTTTTTTCCACATCCCTTATACTGTTCAGTCAACTAATTTGTCCCAGACCAGCTCCTTCAGCCGGTTGAAACCTACGACTCTGGCCTTTGATGAGGGCTTATTTGTCCCAAGGTCCAGGTCAAATCATACAGAGTTATGGTTGCTGGACCCTAGTCACTCCCCTACTCTCACTACACCTCCCACTTCAGAGTTGGTGAGCACCACATTGAGAATGGCAGTCTACATTTAAGCAATAAGGTACAACAGTGCGTGTGTTATTTAAGCAATAAGGCACGACAGGGCGTGTGTTATTTAAGCAATAAGGCACAACAGTGCGTGTGTTATTTAAGCAATAAGGTACAATATGGCGTGTGTTATTTAAGCAATAAGGCACGACAGGGCGTGTGTTATTTAAACAATAAGGCACGACAGGGCGTGTGTTATTTAAGCAATAAGGCACGACAGGGTGTATGTTATTTAAGTAATAAGGCACAATAGGGCGTGTGTTATTTAGGCAATAAGGCATGACAGGGCATGTGTTATTTAAGCAATAAGGCATGAGAGGGTGTTTTTTTGAAAAGAGATCCATATTATCTAGTTTATTTCTTTATGATCCCATCTCCAACTCCCCCCGCCTTCTGCCACCCCCCAGCACCATCAACCGTTTTTTCCTGGACTTATCTCACCTCTGTCCTTCATGACTTTGCCCCCTCCCGCCCCCAGTGTCGAAGCTGTCAGGGTCCCTCAAGCCCCCATGGAGAAATGGTGGTGCCTAAGTCACTGGTGTGGGACTTGTGGGGGCTGGCTTTATCATGCATCAGTTGGGGTGCTTTCTTGTTCTCTCCCAAGTACTCCCCAAACAAAGGATGTCATCAGCCAGGATGCACAAAGGTGTGTCCGCAAGGGTGCTTAGCATGGCATCAGCGGACAGCCCCTCCCTCTCTAATACCGCTGTCTGTGGCACCACCTGTGGTTAGCGCAGTGGTGGTGGCACAGCACCGATGGTCTCCCTCCCCCCCAAGAGGAGGACAGCACCCACTTGGACACTGGATCCTTCACCCTCGAACTGGCTCCTTCCCTCCCCGGAGGAGGAGAGTGCCTACTGGGAACCTCGATCCTCCACACCCTGGCTCACCTTGGCTTATTCCCGAAACCAGATGGCCAGCATTGCAAGTGGCAGCCCTACTGCTGTGCCAACAGGTAAGCATGTATCTTCCAGTTTAGGGGAATAAATGGGCTTCAAATGCCGATACCCACCGCTTCCCCTGATGTACAGACTGTGCTGCAAAAGCATGCTCTTCCAGATTTCCATGAGATGGGGGGGGGTGCTGAGTATTGATAAGAATAATTTTTTGTAACAGTACTTCTTTAACAATGGTGAATAAATTAGGCTGTCACTTATCTGGAGCACTGTCTGTACGTTAACTCTGTGTTCTAATTTTAGATGAAATTACCGCAGCTTTCTGACAGCTGGGTTACACGGCAACTTTAATTAAGCATATGGCCCACTTGTTTTCACTGTTATGCCTTTTTTGAACTCATTATTGTTAGTGGAAATTGCAGACTGCACAAATAAAATGAAAATACAAGATATCTACAATCCTTTCCAGTAAAACAGTAAATACGGGGTAGCCATCGAGCTGTAGGCAGCAAGAATCTGAGCTCTCCAGAGATTCTTCTGTTTTATGGCTTAAAACGGCAGATACTGAACTATGATCGAATTGTATATTACACAGCAAAACAGATCATTGCTTACTAAATAGATTGGTACAAAAAAATACACACTTCTACTTGACTTCTTTCCTGTAATGGTTCATCCAAACAGAGCTGCACAGGAGGTGAGAGAGCATGGCCTTAAAAAAAAAAAAGGGGAGACAACCACCAACTACAGCCAAATATTCTGACCTGCTGCTTCTTCCCCACAGCACCAGCAGCTGATGAACGCAGCTCTCCCCCAGGCCATACAAGCCATGGACAAGAAATGAGAGACCTTTTACAACAAAATACCAAGTCCTGGTTACCAGGGTAGGAACCATGGAGACCAAAGTGCAATCCATGAGCACAGCAGCAAATACAACCCTGACTACTACAACGGGGCTAGTAAAAGAACACATGTTCCTTCGCAGGCATCGGAACAATCTGGAGAATGGGGCAAGGTCTACAAAGGTGTGGATTCTCTGGCTTTCTGAAGGTGCTGAGGGAGAATCTCCAATAACCTTCTTTCAAACCTGGCTCCAGGAACTTTTATAAACGAAATGCTCCCTCCCTGTGCAACGAGCTTACAGTATTACGTCAAGGGATCCCCGAACCAACTTGGCTGCTGGATGGCAAAATGGTTGCATACTGCCTCCCAACCCTCAAATCAATGTCTTACTGGAGGTCAAACAAAAATGCCCATTAGCATGGAAAGAAGAAAAAAATCCATATTTTTTCCAGACTTTAATTTTGCCACTCGCCAACGCAGAAAGACATTTGACTGGGTGAGGGTGAGACTGAGATAGCTGGGAATATACCACCTAATGTCAGTGCCAGTGAGCTTCAAAGTTATCCATGGAGGTGATAAAGTGTACCAATTCACCGAGTCTGTTGAAACCTGGCAAACTTTTTTATTTATTGAATTTTGGTAACCAGGTAGGCCCACTGAGACAAGACAGTCCCTTTTTCACTGGCGACCCGGTAAGTGCAGTACATTGACAGTGCAACAGCTGACACAGGAAACATCACAGGTATCTCTTCCAAAAGCTGGAAAGGGCGTTCTCAGCACTTGAAGAGGACACTGAAGGCGAAGCGGGAACTGAAGAGCGAGGTGTATCTGCATAATTTTAATTTGACAAGAACAGGCATTAGATGAAGAGTACTGTATTTACAATTCTGGACTACATGATTTTTTTCTGCACGTAGGGGTCATGTCTAATAAGCACTGCTGAATCTCTAAAATGTTACGTAGGGCTCTTTATTCACTGTTAAAATTGCCTCTATGACAGCAAAATGGTGCCGTGTGGTGCAGTTACAAACGGACTCTCACAATGCTGCTCTATCCTCAGCAGACTTTCCCGCCACACAGCTCTACCTGGATGTTTTGTTACACCGCTGGTCGAGCACCGCCATTATTGCCAGGCTCTGTGCAATTTATAACAATTTGGACTGTGGGACTTATTGAACTCGGTATTTTAGCCCAAAACTTGCGAGTTCACAACATTTTTGCTTTATATGATGCTGGCATGTACCTTCAAATGCTTCTGCTTTAAAGAAGTATACTGCAGGCTGGAAGGTGCTTAGTAGCAAGCTTAACTTGGTTCAGAGTTGCTATCCATAGGATCAAGATTATTACCTAAATCAGAACTAATCAGACAAAGACGATCTATTGTCATCAACTACTGTTTGATCATATAGGTTTTTCTTAAAGGTGAGTTAATGGTAGAAACATTAATTTCGATGCAATATATTAATGTTTTAAACTCCTTATAAGTCATGAGGCTACTAGACCCAGTGGTAGGGTGCACTATGATAACGAATGGTCTATATTTACGGGAAGCTCTACTTACGGTAGCATTTGGCTTCTGCGGTCATAAAATATAAGTGGAAAGGTATTAAATAAGCCAAAAAAGTTGATTAGCAGTTTTGCATGCTAAAGTGCTAATCAGCTGTGAAAATGCATAGCACTTGGCACTGAACGGTTAGCAAAATATATATATACATATATACACACACACACACACACACATATACATACACACATATACTTTTTTTTATTAATTTTGTCTACTGTGCCCTGGACTCATTCAAAAAAAAAAAATGATTAGCAGTCTACTGCTACTCACTTCTGGAAATGGTTAGCATTACCCCTGTTTTGCATAGCATTTTGCTATGCCATCCTAGCTATTAAATACACTGTGTGGGCTTGAGTTCGATCACCCCCTACCGTTGCAACAACTCGCAACGGTGTAACGTCTCCCGATTGTTGAAATGATGTATAATGCACTGTCCATAAGCCTACTTGTGGCACAACTGTACTGTGATGTTTGATACAAAATGAATAAACTATAAATGAAAACAGTAAAATATTGGAAACACTGCCCCCTTTCTGGCACTAATGATCAGAGGGCTGTGGGTTCAGTTCCCACATCTGGCACTTGGGTTAACATCCCAATACTGACACTGTAGTGCAGCATGAGAGGGGTGCTGCACTTCTGAGGTGCCGTCTTTCGGATTAGACGTTAAACTGAGGTCCCATATGCCTGGATTGGTGGTAGTTCAGCTGGATGGTAAAGATCCCATGGCACTTATCGAAAAGAGTAGGGGAGTTTCTCCGGTGTCCTGGCCAAATTTCCCTTACTCACTAAAAATACCACCAACAGCTTAATCTGGTTCAATTTCAGTTTCTTACCATCTGTATCCCCGTCACCCCTGAAAAAGGGACTTCTAGGCCCAGTGAGTTTACCGGCTCAACAAAATTCAACAAACTACTGCTTATCTAGCGGAGCATGGTCTCCGGGTTGAGAGGCAGCATGGGTTCACTGGGGGGGGGGGATCGTGTCAAACAAATCTGACTGACTTTTTTGACTGTGTCAATAAGACAGTAGATAGGGACCAAGCAGTAGACATCCTCTATCTTGATTTCAGCAAGGCCTTTGACTATGTGCCCCACAAAAGGTTGATCAAGAAGTTAGTGGATCTTGGGATTGGGGAAAAGATGGCCAGATGGGTGGAAAACTGACTGAGGGACAGAACCCAGAGGGTGGTTGTGGGGGGGGGGGGAAGAGTTATCTGGCACCAGAGAGGTAACCAGTGGGGTCCCACAGGGCTCGGTGCTGGGGTCGGTGTTGTTCAATGTCTTCTTTGGAGATGGCATTAAGGGCAAAATGTGCCCATTCATGGATGACACCAAGCTCTGTGGGAGACAGGACACAGCTGAAGGGATACAGGACCTAGAGGAAGATCTGGAAAAGCTGGGGAGGTGGTCCAGGTTCTGGCAGCTTGGCTTTAATGCCAAAAAATGCAAAGTTATGCATATTGGAGCCAAGAATCACAGGACAGAGTACTACCTGGGTGGAGTCTGAGTATCTGCATCAGAGGAGGAAAAGCACCTGGGAATGATGATCACTAGAGACCTGAAGCACTCCACGCAGTGCAAGAAAGCAGCAGCAAAGGCAAACAAGATGCTGGGATGCATATCAAGGGGGATCAGTAGCAGGAGAGAGGAGGTTAGACTGCCCTTGTACAGGTCACTGGTAAGGCCGCATCTTGAGTATGGAGTTCAGTACTGGTGCCCACACCTCAAAAAGGACATTAATCTGCTGGAGAAAGTCCAGAGTAGGACTACAAAGATGATAGCTGGTCAGCAGGGAGGGTAAGGCATATGATGTGAGGTTGAAGGCACTGAACACATACTCCCTGGCAGACAGGAGAGAGAGAGAGAGAGAGAGAGAGGGGACATGACTGGGGACCTTCAAGTCCTTGAAAGGGATAAATAAGGTTGATAAAGAGAGCCTCTTTAAGCTGAGTGGCAACCATAACATGAGGGGGCACAGACTTAAGCTGGAAGGTGGGAGGTTTAGGAGGGAGGTCAGGCAGCACTTCTTCACAGAGAGGGTGGTGGACACTTGGAATGCACTGTCAGAAGAAGTAATCTCACTGAAGACAGTGGGCAGCTTTAAGAGAGGCTGGGATAGGCATATGGGACGGTAAGGATAATGGGTGGGGAGGGAGGGCAAGGACATTAGCTCAAGCTGTGGACCCTGCAATACGAGCAGACTTGATAGACCAAAAGGCCTTCTTCTGCTGGCTTCTTCATATGTTCGTATGCTTAAGAATTCAGACTGTCTTATCGTTTTCAGTCTTGGGTGTGCAGCTATTAATTTCTCACAGCAGAAGCACTGACACAGAAAATGCAGCAGCTGTTGCAGAGATCAGGGCTTCAGTACCCCGACCCCCCCCCCATAGGCAGAATCTTAATGCTAAACTCTACATATTGAAGCCCTCATAAAAACGGTTGCTCTTTCCCTAGCAGATAGGTATTTCTGACATACCTGTGCCCACCTCCCAAGATCCCACTCAAGCAGAGCGTGAACACGGTGTGATGATGATGCATGACAGCGCTTCTAACACTGTGCCCTATATATGGAGCTTTTACAATCTCTGCATCTCCAATGTCCTGCTATATCTGCAAAAGCTTAAGCCTAAATGCCATGTTTATTATAGGCATTACGAAGGGATTTTCCCTAGTGACATGGCCAATACTCCCAGCCAACAGGCTGCAGGGCATAAATTAGTTCTGGATATTTGATGAGCAGTCTTTGCTCATCAACAACATTTTAATCAGCAACCAGCCAGGTCTGAGGAGCAATTTTGCTAAATTGTTGTCTTTTTGTTTATAAAATACAGTCCAAAAGAGTGCAGTTGAAGGGAAAAGTGTCAGGCTGCAAGACGAATTACCGTAGTTTGGAACTTTTTACCACACTTGTGGGGAAACAATACCTCAGTTTGGAAATTTATACTGCAAGCCAGCAAATTCGTTGATTAACAAATTCTGCTAATCAAGGCAGCACTTGATTAACAAATAGCATTTTTGGGGTAGCAAACTGCAATGTGAACCCGTTTATTTCATGTCTTGGGCTGCCGTGCTGAGAAACGATTTTAAAATGTTTTCGTTCACGTCGGCCCGGTGGCGTGGAGGGTTGAGGCACTGGATGCCACACCTTGTGCCACGCCGGTGACCCAGGTTCAGGAGCGAGCTCGGGCCGCCGGGGGTCAGCAGGGGAGGCCAGGATTGAGTGCCCAGAGGACTGCTCTCCTGTCCTGGGAGGGAGGGGGGTTACAATACTGGCTCTGGTGGCTCCTGGCGGTGGTTGGGAGTACAGGAAGTTTGTGATCCAGCAACCACAGGGACTGGCTCCGGTGGCGATCCTGTGGGCATGCGCGGAAGCATGCACGTCTGTGTTGGACACACTGCATGTCAGAGCCTAGGGGGGGGAGAGACCAATACAAGGAAAAATCCCCATCCTTGGGGACAGGCGAAGGCACCTCTGCCCCCACCGAGCCACACTCCCGATACCGGATTCTCCTGTCCAGGGCCCAATTGCCCAACCTGGCTTACTAGATTGTAGATAGAGCGCCCTTGGTGGATAGGATGGCCCCACCTTGGGGGGGGGGGGCCGGGGTTCAAGGCCGGGAGGGGTGCGATGAAATGGGAGGGTCTCGGGTGGGAGGTAGAGCTTGGGGTGAGGCAGAGCATGCCGGAGAGAGTTCCCAGAGGAAGGAACATAAATAGAATAAAAAAAAATTGTTTTCATTCACCAAGTTTAAGTACAGATGTCATAGCGTCCCGACTTCACTCTGACATCGTGCTTGCGTCAGCGAGTTCCAGGCACCATTGCAGTACTACAGTAAAGCACTACAGGTATGGCAATGCATGATGGGATACTCGCGATTGGGTGAGAAGCCTCAAATGAAAACAAAGGTCAGAATATTATAAAATGGATCACTGTGAAGACAGAACAAACAAAAAGATGTTGTCTTACTCCGTGTTACAGCACCAATTACATCAGGGATCTTGGGCACGCAGGTACCCACATCCTTTATGCACATTTTGTGCATCAGGATGCTCGGGATGTTTTCCAAAAGTCCCCGAGACGCTCAGCCATCAAGCCATGGGAGTCACTTTAGAGAGCCGTGCGCCCGCACCAGCACTAGCTGTACTGTAATATTCTGTAGCGCACGAGGGCACGCTCTATTAGTTTCTATTAGGGCATTCTATTTTTTTTTTCCAACTTTATTTTTATTGTTTTCATCTGTTATACAGCAAATTATCAACTTATATTCAAGACAAGCCATATGTATCTTTACAATCCGCTGAGAGTCTAACGACTCCTTAATACAAGGATATGAGTGTCTTGGATATTTTGATACCTCATGTGAGGGGTTTACTAAAATACATTACAACAGTTATAGAACAAAATGTAAGGCTGTTAAAGGAGCCCATGAGCAGAGCGCCTGTTTTGTGCACTAAAGACAATACAGGTAATCCATATTTCCCCTCCCGGATGGGAGTAGTGGCGTCGCTCCACATCCCTATAAGTTGTAGAAGTACCCATAAACTAATTTTACTTAGCAGCAAATAACAATATTACCAGAAAATAAATGAGCAAAGACATCCCAAACACTACCACTGGTCTGCGCTAGGTTACCCTCCAAGTAACAATAACATTTGTTTTTGATGCAACCCTTTTAATCTACTGCATAGGAACGTGCAGGATTTGGTTTTAATATGTTGCTGAGAGATCCGTTAATCAATAGGCTAAAACTTTAAATAATTATTATTACAGACTTTTTGCCCAGTCTTACCTTGTTGTCAAGTAGCCCTAATCTACTTAAATCTAAGGCCCCGTCCACACTGCACTGCTCAGACCCCGTAATGGATAGAAACCGTTACAACTGGGGAGCGGTGCAGTGTGTCCACACTGCCGCAGTGTCAGTTACGGGACTGGCACCGCCGGTCCACACTTTGGGAGCCGGGTGACCATTGCCGTGGCACCCGATCCCAAAATGCAGCTCACGCTGCACTAGGGGACTGGTGCCACGTGTCCACACTATGCCCGGTAACGTTACCAAGGCATAACCGGTTTCATAACCATTGTTGAAACCACCTCATATGTGGTTTCAACAACGGTTACGAAAACGCCTTCTGTAATGTTACAGGTGTAAATGCAAACCGCTGCAGTAAAGGTTTGGGCACTCTGTAACGTTACAGAGGGGTAGTGTGGACAGGGCCACAGTCGACGTTTAGGATCTCAGCAATATCCCCAAATATTACACAGCAAAAATCAGAGGTAAAATCAACAGTTATTTTAAATTAAAGTCAGTCTCCCTCAGACTCATCCAGATCGCCATCTTCCGTGCCACAAACTCGAGAGTGTTTCCTCCGCTTTTCTAAAAATCGAGAAGCCCACTTGCCTGCTTCGCCAGGGTCCGAAAACATCCAGACTTTACCCTCAAACACCACTCCGAGACGAGCTGGAAATACTACCGAATGGGTAATTGAGGCCTCCCAGAGTTTCTTGCGAACCCCATCAAACCGTTTACGTCTCTCCCGGGTGGCATAACTAATATCCGGAAAGAGATAAACTGAACGGTCATCCTGTATGTTCGGGCTAGCTTGTCTCACCATACGAAGATTTTGTCCCGTGGTCCGATGCCATCCGTTATCACTAGCAAGGCGCGTGGGGTTTCAGAGTCCTCCCGATATCCCCTGGGAGTAATGCGGGTAAGCTGTTTGAAGACTAAAGCAGGTTGCTTAGTCATCTGGCATTAACTTCTCTCAAAACCATTCTTGTAAGAACATGAGGGGGTGATCCCCCTCAATCCCTCGGGCAAACCGAGACTC
The DNA here is from genome assembly GCA_016271365.2 of Neoceratodus forsteri. NCBI lineage: Eukaryota > Metazoa > Chordata > Ceratodontiformes > Ceratodontidae > Neoceratodus > Neoceratodus forsteri. The sequence continues at coordinate 2,826,652 of JADMNL010000036.1, read as the reverse complement.
CGAATATGGGATGATCAGTTTTGGTTCTCGATTGTCTCCAGCCTGGCTTTAAGATGAGAGATCTCTTTTATTAGAAGCATAGTGGCTGCAGACGTTGAATCACTGTTCCGTTTTACATCACTCATCTCTGTTTGTATAGTCTCCACCGTCTTTTTGGCAACATTTACTCTGGTGTTAAATTAATCTATCTTGGAGCTCAGATCAGCAACAGAAGAGATTATACTCTGCAATTTAAGCCCGATAGACGCCATAGTTTCTTCGGCATCAGACTGAGAGGAGGCCTGCATGCCTCTAGGCCACTCCGCAAGGGCTGCATAGAACCTGAGGATCCCGCCCGGCTGCACCAGTGCGATCCTTCCAGGGTTGCCCATTCTGGTTTCTGACCTTCCCAGTTCCAGTGGTAGATGTCTTTTGGCTGTAGAATGCCCCGAATTGATACGTTTTTACGTTTTATAAAAGGTCGTCGAGGAGCTAACGATTTTTGCTGCCACAAGCTCGGGCTCCACAGCATCCCCCCCCATTGAGGCATTCTAAACTACATTTTTTTATATGTTTCAGAGGGCGACTGCAAACAAATTACAACCACTGCTCAACTAACAAAGCCCTTGTTAACTGAGCAGTGGTCATAATTTGTTTGAATTCACCCTCTGAAACATAAAAAAATTTAGTTTAAAATGCCCCAATAGAAATTAATAGAGCGTGCGCCCCACGCCTACAGAATATTAGCGGCAAGCAGTGCTGATGCGGGGGTGGTCTATGTATTTGAATGGGAAGCCCTGAAATTTTCCCAGGGACTCCCACTTTTGGGCTGTGGAGCCCCCTTCGTCTTTTTGGGAACCGGTTCCGGACCTCCCAAACAAAGGGCCAGATATTCAAAACTTTGCCCCGGGGCAAAATTAGCACTGCCCGGCAGGCAAACTTAGCCCAGAGCACAGAGCAAGCTATATTCAAACGGAATAGTCCAGGGCAAACAGTTTCTGAATATAGCATGGGAATGAGGCCGGGCAAACTGGGCTGGGAGTGCAGGGCAAACTTAGCCCTGGAATAAGACAGCTCTGAATATGGCAACCAGGAAGTGCAAACCACAACAGTAACACAGTGCACAGCGATGTGAAGGTAGGTAGAGATGAACTATGTCGCCAATGTGTGTGCCAGCAAATGCGTGGACCCAGTACAGCTGCAGGCAGCAGTGTATGTGAAAGTACAGTGTGCAAAACTGTAAAATATTCCCCGAACTGTTAGCACAGAGCTAACACGTTTGCGCGGGTTTAGCGCAGAGCTAAACCGTTAGCCCGGAGCAAACACGTTTGCCCAGCGCTAAACTCTGCCATATTCAAAAGTGACATGCAAATGAGCCTACTTAGGTAGTCTGTGGGCAAACATCCAGATTAGCATCTCATTATGACCTGATTTGCATGCAGTTTGCACTGGGCTGTTTAGCCCTGTGCTAAACCCGCGAAAACGTGTTAGTGCTGCGCAAACAGCTTGGGGAATATTATACAGTTTTGAACACTACTTCCACATGCACTGCTGCCTGCAGCTGTACTGGGACAACACAGCATAGGCACAGATGGTGGTGGTGCTGCATGCAACTGTCACATTGTAGGTCATGCTACAGTGTACAGCAGAAACTACAGTAGCAAGGGGGCCAGTAGTGTGTGGACACAGCATTGCCTATGGTGTGTAGGGCACTGATGATGACTGCACTATACACAGTGAGAGGCCCAACCTGCAGGTGTTTACTGACAGTGGACATTACTGTACGCTGTTGTGTGACCCACAGATGCTGTACCTGTGGCATGGGATGCTCACAGTGACATGTACATTTCTGGCTTTGTGTGCTGTGGCAGTTGTACAGCTGTGCGCCGGGGGGCATATATTATCCACAAGGCACACTGGTGTTGGGGTATTCCCAATACTGGCCCATGTGCACTGCATGATGTGTCCCAGCCTTGCGGCACACCTGGTCTGTGGCACAGCCTCGCCACCCATACATACTCCCTCAACATCCTCCATGCCCACAGTGCTGCATGTGTGCTGGCATCTGTTGGTGTCCACAGAAATGTGGTCCGCAGGTGTGTTGTATGGCCACACTGCCATGCTGTCCATTGGCAGCAGGGTCACCACTTACTGCCTGGCATGGCTGGGACTGGTGCAGATGATGGCATCATTGTGATGCCATCAGTTAGCAGCATGCTTCCTCTATGTTTGGCTTTATCTATGTATCATATTTCTTTGTTAGGGTCGGCAGGCAAAACCAGCGCAAACACTACGCAAAGCCATATAGTATAAGCGCCAAAGCTGGTTTACCCAGGGTTAAGACAAGCTTTTCTGGGCGTTAATGTACACGCGCTAATGTCGTGCTAAGTCGCCAGAAACCACTTAGCGCGGCGCTAGTCGCTGAATATAGCATTGCGCTTGTATTCATGTCAGTTTGCCCCTTGCATACATTATAATTTTGCCCAGCGCTAATGCAGTTTGCCCACACTATTTGGCCTTTTGAATATAGCAGACCCGCGCTAATCCAGCGCTAAACCTGCGCAAACGGTTTTTGCCCGGCGCAAAGTTTTGAATATCTGGCCCATAAAATCCTACCGAGAGCCTTGTACATCCTTACTACTTGTCAACACGGGTTAAGGCAACCGTGTTGATTTAATCTGTGCTCTACCCTACCATCAAGCAGGGTTAGAGCACTGTTTCAGAACACGGATTGTAGCACTGTGTTTACTGCACTACAATCTGGAAACCAACCTTTTAAACCATTTGAACAGAGTTAAAATGGTTAAACGGCCTAGTGTGAACATGTGGTATGTCAGCGTAACTCATCCTCCCTGAACACACCTGGACATGAGCTGTCACAGCTCAATGTGTCTTTCCTGGTCAAAATGAAAAGTAAATAAATAAACTGAGACAGCCATAACCTGCTGACTTCTTTGATAAACCTAATGTGACTGTAACAAATGTTTTCTGTAGCCATCTGCCTTATTAATGCAGTATATCATTGCAAAGCTGTAAACCATGCAAGCATTACCATGATGAAAAGCAACAGCACTTGGGGAAAATGGTTCACAGGATACTATCCTCTGAAGTTGTGTTGGGATCATAAAAGGGAGCTAAAAAGCCAAGTTGACCAAGCAGCGCAGTGGTAGTGAAAGTGTTTGCTAGGCTGTCAATCCAGATTCTGGAATGACCTTAGGCCGCTCAGGGGTCAGCCACTGGAAGAAGATCAGGCATCCCAGAGACAGCTCTCCTCCCTCGTGGTGGGAGGATGCTGTGTCCTGCTATCTGCATGCCACCTGGCAAAAGCCATATGGTAGCGCAGTGAGCGCATGCTGCAGAGGGCCTACCACCAGACACCATGCAGGCCACCATGCACATCACTGCATGCCGATACCCGCAGAAGAAAACAGAGGAAAAAGCCCCAGTATCACCACAGGTCAATGGCAGCACCACCCGCAGGCCCACCCGTGACCAACATGGCAAGCCACGCACCACCTTAGTGGTTCTGGGTAACTGGAGGATAACCGTTAAGTGCATGAGGTCAATGAAGGGACCGTAAGGGGAATAATGCTAGAAGAGTGGCAGACCAGGGACTGAAGGCACAGAAACAAAAAAATGAAAGACAAAAATCCATCTCTTGCTGTTTTTTTTCGTCTTGAAAATCTTTTTGCGGCTTGAAAAGACAATACCTTCAGAATCATTCACTCCACATACTAATACTTTACACCACTGTAAAGCTTTGATAACCACTTTTACAATGATATGCAGCATTATTTTTGGGAAAAATATGTTACATTTTCCTCAACCCCCTTGAAAATCTGTGGGATTCAGCTCCAACTTATTTCAATGGGGTTAAAGTTTTATGAAAGCTTATCAGGCCATAGCTCAGAAAAGACACCCAACAGGATGAAAGTGGTCCAGAGGAGGGCTACCAAAATGGTGCAGGGGTTGTTCATGAAACCATATGAGGAGAGGCTGTGGGAATTCAACAAGTACTCCCTGGAGGAGAGGACAGGATAGCAGGACAGGACATGACTGAGACCTACCAAGTACCTCACAAATGTGAACAAGGTGCAAGTGGGGAGTCTCTTTCAGAGGAGGAGGAGCGCCAGGACACAGGGGCATGCAATGAAGCTGGGGGGATGGCAGTTCCAACAGTGACGTGTGGAAATACTTCTTAACAGACAGGGTGGTGGATGCTGGGACAGCCTGCCAGAGGAAATGGTGGGGGCAAAGACAATGTGGGGGGGGGGCTTCAAGCATTCGTGGGATAAGCACTTAGGCATAATAAGTAGGGAAAAGGGAGTGATGACACCGAAGACTGAACAGGGTCCAGGGAGTAGAAACAGGCAGGGAAACAGGGCACTAGATGGTCCTACTGGTCCTTTTCTTCTGACAAATTCAAGGTTTCTGTGTTCCAGCCCTGATATACTAAATGCCCCCAAAGAACCCTATGTAGGAGTTGTAAAAAGCCGGTGTGGGTCCACAAATGTTGTGACACTGGAACTCACAACCTGTAAACTTCATCCGTAACCACTCAACAAAAATAAACATGGAAAATCCAAGAAGACATGTAAACATGCAACCTGGGCTGGCCCAGGCAGACCAAAATGATAATTCCAAGCCCCTTCCCTTAGACTAGCCAAGGAACTGCAGTGCACACACAGTCCAGAACACCCCCTCTAATCAACAGATGTCAACATTTCTCAGCAAAGAAGTGCAACATGAAACATAACCCTGCTCTGTTTTAAGCCCCAGTGTCATTGGCCCAGATAGTTGGAAATATCCACGGTGTCCTTCCTCACCACCTTACAGATACTGAACATTTGCACATCACACCTGGTTTTTTTTTTGTTTGTTTTTTTACTTTTTTTCTTCCTCCACACTGGCTGGCCCTTACTCTGCTGAAGGCCCTCCACCCCACCCCATCACCTGCCATGTCTGGGACTTAACTCTGGCCTTGGTTTGAATCCCCACAGCGTTCCCCAATGGTGAGGCTGCGGGGGGGGCACCCCAGTTCCCCCTTTGGAAGCCTTGCTCAGTTGTGCCCATCCTGAGCCCAGCAGGCAGTGTGGGGCTGTGGAGGGTCATCAACGTCACCCTGCCACAGTTGCTGGATTTTCTCTTTTTCTCCCTCCCCCAATGCCCCATGGAACAGGCGGCATGACACTGTCCACAAGGCATGCTGACATCTTCTGCAAGGAGCATCCTCACACCCCATAGCTAAGCCACTTGCACCACCACATATGGTCACCTAGGTGATGGTGTTATGGCAGAATCTGCTGCTCACCCTCCCTGGAGGAGGACAGAGTGTCCTCGGGGACACTTGATCCTCCTTCCCCCAGCCGGCCCCCAGTGACTCAGGCTCGCTACCAAACCCAGGTCTCCAGCGTCGCAAGTGGTAGCACTACTAGTGCACTGACGGGCTGGCACACACCAGTCTTTCTAATGAAATCCCCCCTTCCCAAAATTATCTCTGCAAGCTAATACCAAAGGCAACCACAGAGTCAGTTAGTGTAGGACTGGCCACCTCCATACTTGGAAATTTCAAGCTGCACCACTTCTTCCCACCTCGCCAACACTGAACATCCTTTCAATTATTATAGGTCGCAGAAGCATCCCTGATCAGTCACAGCTCCTGCTTCAGTTGCACGTGAGGTACTCTTATTACTGTAAGAGTAGTATCTCAGGTGCTGACCCACTGTAACGGGCTTCTCGCTGACCGCTTGTGCCGTTAGCATTTTAAATTTATAAAATGATTTTTTTTTTCGTTTAAAAAACCTAACAATTTATAATAATTGTATGGGTCCGTTTGGAAGGCCTCTTATGGATCTAAGAGTGTCGCCTCTTGCATCCTTAGGACCACAGATCTGCTCACCTTCGGTTCATAATCCTCTAGTTCAGAGTACATGTGAGACGACACTCATATCCATAAGAGGTCTCCAACTGGACCCATAAACTTATATCAACTAGTTTCTGCTTAACTGGGATTACTTAGATCTCTTCAGAGTTATATAAAAGGCAATTGCAGAACAAAGTTTAACCAAACTGAGGGGACATAATGTTACGAAAGCCCAGGCTACTAGTAACCATTTTCCAGGTGGGTCACCGGTACCACAGTCCAACCCTTTACCCTTTTCCCTCCAGAGTCATATTGGCCCACCAGGATACCTGTCAATTTCCAGTAAGCCCCTCCTATCTCTCAACACGTCTGCATTAAAACGCAGAGTAAATGGCCAGAATGTGCAACACTTTCTTAGTTTAAAGAAGAAGTCTAAGAATAGTGGGGCCCACACGTTTAGAGCCAAGGAGTGGTTTGTAACAATCTGTGTGCCCAGATATAGCTCTAACATTATGAATAATATTAGTAAATCTTTGTGGACTAAGGATACATTTGCGTACAATACATAATAGGCAAAATGCACAAACAGTTGGGAGGTTATATGCCCCCCTCCGAAAGGAACCTGGCCACCTTCTGAACTCTGAAAATCTTTGCATTTATCATCCAATTAAACTGGGTTATCTGGGGCAGTGCAAGAAAATGTAAGCTGTAAACACACAACCACTATATCCGTTATATCAGCTGAATACTTGATGAGTGTGTCACCCCGGACTCTCCCCTGGGGATTTTCCAGGTGGGTCCCGAGTATGTCACCCTGGACCCTTCCCTACCGATTTTCCAGGTGGGTCCTGTGTCCACCCCCCTCCCCCCGGACTGTGCTTCCCTCAGCTGGCACTCCTCCCCCTTAGAGCCACCGACCCCACTCCCCCGTCTTAGCCTGTGCCGGGGCTCTGAGATCCATCCCAAGGGGGTCGGTCCCGACGTGTCCCTCTAGTCCCCCAGTCGCGGCCCGGAATGCAGAGGGAGGCTATCCCGGGTTGGCCCCAACAACAATGGGACGCCTTCCCTTTCCTTCTGCTGCTAGGGCTGAGCTGCCTCTCGGGATCGCTCTGCTGCTTCCCCCGGCCCCCCACGCCCACCTCGTTCCATGCTCCCCCGGTAACGTGAGGCCTTGGTTGCTATAGGAACGCGCTAGGCCGAAGGGGCCGCTTACCCAGCGGGTCTCGGAACCAAAAAGCAGGCCGGCGGATCCATCGCAGGGAGCCGTACACAAAGGGCCCTACCGACAGCGGCGGCCGAGCGACAACAGCCTGCCCCTGACGAGAGCGCAGCCGTCCGCCTCCCCGGCGCAGCCTCGCGGCGGGCGCCCCCTGCAGTACCGGAGGATCGCCGCAGACCAGCCGGCTGTCCAGGGGCGCAATGCCATACTGCTGGACAGCCGAGGCAGGGGTCTGCATGTCTGATAGGGGCAGTCGCATGTGGCAATCTCTCGTAATCCGGGAGAGGAAAGTACAGCTCTTAAAGATGTTCTCTGGTAGTTCAAATTCCTATTTTACTGATGCACCCAGAAAAGTTTTCAAGGCTGTTTACCGGCACATGTATACATTCTATACATGGAAGCATCATTAGAGTAATAATATATCCTAGTATGTCATGTCCAGCTAAGAATATATACTGGATGGTAGCGAGCAAGTTAGCTCCCACAATTGCAGTTACTGGTCTCACTGTCTGTCTTTGGTTACTCTTGTTTCTTTTTTTATTCAAGTCCTTGTCATTTTGAATTGTCTGAATAGCTTTCTGGCAAGTTTTATTATCCATTAGGATTTTCTAATAATTGTTGTCCTGAACTGACCAACTCTGAAACCACAAATTTGAAAGCAGATATAATCTCTGTATGATTGGGCACCCACATTTATTCTATGTATGTACAGTGTGAATGTCTATGTTTTATTCTGATGTGGAGCCTTTGGAAACGCGTCTATGACTCAAAGGGTTGTAATTCCGATTTCCTAAATAAATAAATCAAAACAATCATGGCAACCACCTGTATTTGTTTCTTTTGCTATATTCAGGACCATATTCTACATTTATATAAAAAATATGAAAATGGCATGAGACTGAAATGGTTTTATGCATAAAAACATACACATATTTCCCCCATTTTTGGGAATGTTTGTTCAAGAGGGTGTCATAGTATTAATAATTTACTCTTTAGTGTTGCATTTGTGGAAAAAAAATGAAGCAAACATCATAACAAATGATTTGTCCTTGTTTCACATTTTCTTTCAAACTCATGTTGACACTTAAACCCTTAATGTAATGCGGGGGTGGGGAAGGGAAATTGTTTAACCAGGAAAGGTACACTAAGCCGGAGTTTGTTTCCAGGTGCGACCTGGGAGCACAGGGAAGTTAAGTGACTTGCTCAAGGTCACACAGTATGCAAGTGGAAGCTGTGGGATTCAAACCCAGGTCTGGTCTGCTGGATGTCACCAGATTTGCAGCTCAGAGCCTTAGACCACTGTGCTATACTGCCTCCTATACTGCTAATAACTATATGAAACAATCTGACTCCTTACATATACATTTTTTCTTTATAAGGGGATTATGTCTTACCATGCAATTTAAAGACAAGCGTGGCAACCCATGATTTTTGTTGTGGATTTTTAATGTTTAGATGGCCACCATGTACTGGGCAAAAAATGATGAATTTGACATGGGGTTGCTGAAACACCAGGGAACGTCATTAACTGCCATGAATTTACCATTGCTGTGAGTCCTGTCCTGCCCAGAATTGTCGCATATGCCAATTGTTTTAAGTTTAGATTATGAAGGCATAGTAGATGGGTTAAGCTACAATCAACAACCCCAAATAGAAATTATAAATTGGAGACATATAAATTGGGATGGCCCAGCAGTTAGTAGATTCAACGAAATAATATATGCAGAAGCAGTATAGCGCAGTGGTTTAAGGCTCTGAGCTGGAGACCTGGGTTTTAATCCCACAGCTCACCTTGCATACTGTGTGACCCTGAGCAATCCACTTAACTTCCTTGTGCTCCCAGGTTACACCTATAAACAAGCTTTCAGCTTAGTGTGTCTCACCTGGTTAAACAATTGGAAAAAAATATATATGCAAATTATTTAACTGATTTGAAACTTAAAATGATCAGTACACCAGAGATTGAGTCTAAGTTGGAAGTATGGAAAGACATGATGTTTTACTTAGCCCCATTTTTCTTCAAGAATTCAGTGGAAAAGAAGGACAAGGTCATATAGTTAAATAAATCCTGCAAGTTGGCTAAGAGAGATCTTAACAAACTAGTATGTATTTATAGGAAAAATCAGAATACAACTAATAAGACTTTAAATAAAGGAAGATCTAAATTCAAATTATTACTAGAATTTGAAAAGAGAAAACATCAAAGAAAGCTCTGGGGAAAACTGAGAGAGACTATTATTAAGAAAGACGTTAAGAAATTTTGGTTACTTGTTGCCCAGGGTTTTGGTCAATACACTAATAAAGTTTTGGCTACGATTTCTCCAAATAAATGGATGGAGCATTTTACCAAATTGTGTTTCTCTCGGAATGAAATAAAAGATAGACATTCAGATTGTCAGCAGGAAACCATAGGACCTCGGCCCTTCTTCATTTCCAAAGAAGAAATTATAGATGCAATTGGAAAAAGTTCTCTAAATAAAGCTCCGGGACCGGATAAGATACTTTCAGATATGTTTAGGACATTTAGTGATTGGTGGCTCTCAGTATTGCATCACTTATATAATGTGGGCTACCAATTTGATATATACCCCGAATCCTGGGCAGGAAGCATTATTTGCCCAATTTTTAAAAAAGGGGATGGAAATAATCCACTCATGTATAGGCCAATTAGCCTACTCGATTCATTACAAAACAATTTTTCAAGAATAATATTAGAACGTTTAAAGAAATGGGTAGAAGAAAACAATTCGTTATCAGACTTACAAAATGGATTTAGAAAAGGACAATCAATACTTCAACACTGTTATGTTCTGAAGCATCTTCATTGGAAATATGTCACAGTTAAAAAGACAAAGCTATATTGCTGCTTTGTCGATCTTCGCTCAGCTTTTGACTTAATAAGTCAAACTTTATTGTGGGAGAAGTTACAATCTTATAGAGTTGACCCAACCCTATTGAGAATAATTAGAGGTCTACACCAGAATACATGGTTAAAGGTGAGGTACGATCAGGCAGGGAATTTAACAAACAAAATCATGACAAATTTAAGAGTGAGACAAGGGTGTCTTCTTGCTCCTCTCTTATTTAATCTTTATATCAACCCAATAATATCTGTTTTTAATAATTCTGAATTTCATGCCCCAGCTATATTAGGTAAGAAGATTTCTTGTCTTGCTTATGCGGACGATATAGTATTATTATCTACATCAAAACTTGGATTACAACGTAAACTGAGTTATTTCGCAGAGCTTTGCAAAACTGATAAGCTTCAAATCAATAGAGAAAAAACAAATCTGATGGTCTTTGGACTCAAAAGTAAATATAAATCTTTTATTTATCTAGATGGTGATAAAATAAGTACAGTGAGTTATTATGAATATCTTGGAGTTTGTTTCGCCCAAAACTGCCACTGGAATTTGCATATAGACAAACAAACAAATAATCTTAAAGTAACAACAAAGGCACTTAAAAGATTTAACATAAATTACGGACAAGCTTCAATAGAAGGCTTATCAAGAACGCTTAATACAAAGATTAAGACTTCCGCTCTTTATGCCTCCGAAATATGGGCAGAAGCAAATATTAACACCTTAGAAGTCATTATAAACCAAATGTATAGATATTTATTGAGGGTACCCCAATCAGTGCCGGATGAAATTTTGAGATACAAATTAGGACAAAAATCTTGCAAAATACAAGTTATAGACAGAAGATTAATATTTTTTATTAGGACTATTTCTTCTTCCATCATTTAGGCTCCCATGTATGTGTCTGGAAGAGGAGTTAGAATATAACCATAGAGGATTTATGTCAGCATCTATTATAACAGTTAAAAAGTCACTACTTTCGATAGGCTTGGGTCAATTACTCTATGAAATATTTTTAAGCCCATTTGAACAGATACCGATACAAGTTAGGTCAAGACTTTGGAGCATTGGACAAGCAGAGGATCATATTAGAATAATGCAATTAGTAAATTATAGGTGGTATAAAATCATAAAAACGTCAAATGGCCTAGAGACATATTTACCAACCTTATCAGACTGGAATGAAAGGAGAGTGATAACAAGGTTTAAAATAGAATTATACCCAGCAAACTATATAATGATAATACAGGGAAGAAATGAAATTAAGACCTCATATTGTGTGTGCAATAATATAGTGGAGGATGATTTAAAACATATTGTACAACACTGTGCTTAATATGATAATCAGAGAAAATATTGGCTTGCTCCTATTCTGGCAACCCTCAGTTTTCCCCCGATGAACTTCTTATTCATTTCTTTAATTCAAAAGATATTACAGTATTAAAAGGTTTGAGCTGTTTTTTATTGTCTGTCAAGCTACGAGGATTGAGATACGATAAATAATTGATTGTATGGAAAGGAAAAGGTCTGAATAGAATAATATTGTGTACAATGTCCTACAGAGAGAATAATGTATGGGCAACCATACACAACAAGGCTATGTTTTCATCGAGGGGTTGAGATGACAGCATATAATCCTCGAGAGCGAAGCTCGAGAGGTCCATGCTGTCATCTCAACCCCGAGATGGAAACACATGCCGAGTTGTGTGTGGTTGCCCATATTTTATTTTTTATAGTATATGGTTTTTACACTAGAGTGACAGACCCCCACCAAAGTGAAAACAAAAATCTTGCCATTTCTTTGTTCTACTCACATATCAAGATCAAATTTCCTGACTTTTGAAAGCTAAAAGTTATGACTTTGGGCACTGGGTGGTTAGTAAGTAGCCAAGTGTAGAATAAATGAGAAATTTAAAATTGTATGATGTTTGAACCGTGCATAACAATTGTTCGGAATGCGCATAACAACACTTTAGGATACGCGTAACAGTTTAGAATGTGCTTAACAAGGATTTTGAGCAAGCTGATTTTTATACATAACAAAGGGTAACCATATACTATATATGTAAATTTATATTTATTGGCTTTGTGTAACTGATTTTAATGATTTTCTATTGTAATGACAATTGTTGAACAATAAAACTTTTCTACCTTCCTAGCTACCCTTGCTGTGTGAAAATTTTCTGATGTTCCTCATAATGTTAGAGCAGTTTCTGGGCACACAAACTATTAAACCATTGAACCAACTTGATGAAAACATTCCTTAACCCTAAACATATGGGATCCTCTATTCTTAGACATATTTTTCTTTCAAATAAAAAAAATTCTACACATTCGGGTCATTTGCATTGAAATTTAAAGGTCAGTGCAATGCATTTTGATGGTTAGGGGTTGAAAGGCATGCTGCCGCTATAGGATCCCTGTTGAGACCCCACCTGGAGTACTGCGTCCAGGTCTGGAGACCACATCTCAGGCAGCACATAGACAGAGTGGGAGGCAGTATAGCACACTGAGTTGCATACCTGGAGAACCTGGTTTGAATCCCACAGCCATCACTCGCATACTGTGTGACATGTGAGCAAGTCACTTAACTTCCCTGTGCTCCCAGGAGGCACTTGGAAACAAGCCTCGGCTTAGTGTGTCTCTCCTGGCTAAAAACTGTAAAATAAATGAGTACAGGCAGTCCAGAGGAGGGCAACCAAAACAGTGCAGGGCCTGCATCACAAGCCCTATGAGGAGGAACTTGAGGACCTAAATATGTACACCATGGAAGGGAGGAGAGATTTGATAGAAACCTATCAATACCACATGGGGCTAAATAAGATACAGGAGGGGAGTCTTTTTTTAGAGGAAAAGATGCACAGCAACAGGGGACATGCAATGAAGCTGTAAAGGGGTAAATTCAAGAGAAATGCGAGGAAGAAATTCTTCATTGAAAGAGTGGTGGATGCCTGGAACAGTCTTCAAGCAGATGTGGTGGGGGCAAACTGTCACTGGGGAGTGCTGCCACTGGGAAGTGCTGCCACTGGGGTACACTGTCACTGGGGAACGTTGCCACTGGGGTACACTGTCGCTGGGGAGTGCTGTTCCTAGGGAGCACTGTAGCCAGGGAGTGCTGCTACTGGGGAACACTGTCACCAGGGAGCACTGCTGCTGGGGAGTGCTGCCACTGGGAAGTGCTGCTGCTGGGGTACACTGTCACCAAGGAGCACTGCTGCTGGGGAGTGCTGCCATTGGGGAGTGCTGCTACTGGGCAGTGGTGCCACTGGGGAGTGCTGCTGCTGGGGAGTAATGCCACTGGGGAGCGCTGTTGCTGGGGAATGCTGCCGCTGGGGAGCACTGCTGCTCGAGAGTGCTGTTGCTGGGGAACGTAGCTGCTGGGGAATGCTGCCACTGGGGAGTGCTGTTGTTGGGGAGTGGTGCCACTAGGGAGTGCTGCCGCTGGGAAGCGTTGTTGTTGGGGAGTGCTGCCGCTGGGAAGCGCTGTTGTTGGGGAGTGCTGCCACTGGGGAGCGCTGTTCCAGGGGAGTGCTGCGCTGGGGAGCGCTTGTCTCCAGGGGAGTGTTGCTGGGGAACGCTGTCTGGGGAGTGCCGCTGGGAAGCGCTTGTTGTTGGGGGTGCTGCCACTGGGGAGCGCTTGTTCCAGGAGTGTTGCCGCTGGGGAACACTGTTCCGGGGGAGTGCTGCGGCTGGGGAATGCTGTTGCTGAGGAGTGTTGCAGCTGGGGAGTGCTGTTGTTGGGGAGTGTTGCCGCTGGGGAGCACTGTTGCTGGGGAGTACTGCTGCTGGGGAGCGTTACTGCTGGGGGGGTGCTATTGTTGGGGAGTGCTGCTGCTAGGGAGTGCTGCTGCTGGGGAGTGCTGCTGCTGGGGAGTGCTGCCACTGGGGAGTGATACTGCTAGGGAGTGCTGCCAGCATGGGTGTCGGCAAGCATACTCCATGTACTCTGCTGAGTACAGTAACATTTGAAAAACCCAGGGGCAACATGAGCCTCAGGCTAAGGCAACAAACACAAACAGAGCCTGATGTGCCTGAAGAATTGTTTTTCCCCCCTCCTTGGTTGCTTTAGTGTGAGTTTGTGAATGATCTTTGGAAGATACATAGATACATAGACAGTGTCGGCAGATAAGGGCCTATGGCCCACCCAGTCTGCCCATTTAAGTTTGTAAGTTCAGTTTATGTTTTCCAGGAAGTCTGTTGCCCCTCACCCCTGACCTCCAGAATTCCTTTATGTCTATCCCATGCATTCTTAAATCCTGTGATTGTTTCAGCCCCCACCACTTCCTCTGGCAGGGTGTTCCACTTGTCCACCACCCGTTCTGTGAAGAAATTCTTCCTCACGTTTCCTCTGAATCGTCCTCCCTCCAACTTCATCCCATGCGCTCTAGTCCAGGTCCAGTGATGCTAGCCAATCTTTTGGCCTTAAAGAGGGAAGGATTATTCCCAGAGTTACCATTTTGAATTTGGGTTTTGATATGTGTTTATTCAAGTACCTTAGATCCAGGATGGGTCACCACTCCCCTGTTTTCTTTGGTATAAGGTAGTACCTGGAGTATAGGCCTTTTCCCCCTGTGTTGAGTAGGAACCTCCTGTACGGCTCTGAGAGACAGGAGAGAGGAGACCTCTGCCTCTAGGGCAAGGGTTTCTGAGATTGATGCAGGTGGAAAAGACTTGGCTCTCCTTTTTGGGTACCTTTTGAAACTGAGGGCCAGTCCCTGGCTTACTACTTCCAGGATCCACTTGTCTAAGGTAACAGACTTCCAGGCCTGAAAGTAGTAAGCCAGCCTGCTTACTACTGGGATTGGGGAGTCGACCCGGGCTGACACCTCAGGGTGTCTGCTTGGCAGGAGCCTTAGACTGGGAGGAGGAAGCAGTCCTGCTCATCCCCCTCCTGCCCCTCCCTCAGAAAAAAACCCTTTGTGGTTAAGAAGAGGAGGCCTGGGCTTGGTAAAAAGGCCTGGGAAAAGGCCTGCCCCTGCCCCTGGACTGCTGCTTTTGAGGAGTGGCTTTCCTTTCCTTGGCCTGTGCACTCCTGTAAGTTGTCCTGTATTCGTCCATTTTTTTCATGTAAGCCTCTGTCTGCTCCCCAAATAGAGAGTTACCAACTACAGAAAAATCCATAGCCTTATATTGGGTGTCCTGTGATAGGTTAGTACATCTGAGCCAAGCATGCCTCCCGAGAGACACAGATGTAGCCATGACTCTGGATGCCACATCGTTGGAGTCCACAGCAGATGTGCTAGAGGAAGTGGTGGGGGCTGAAACAACCACGATATTTAAGACTGCATGGGATAGACATAAAGGAATTCTGGAGGTCAGGGGTAAGGGGCAACAGAGTTCTAGGAAAACATAAACTGAATTTACAAGCTCAAATGGGCAGACTGGGCGGGCCATAGGCATGGGTGTAGGCAGGCATACTCCAAGTACTCCATGGTGTGCAATTTTATTTAAGGGGGGTAGCAAATAGGCTCTGAACTGCTTCCTTTTTCCATGAAAACTAGCAAAGAAAATGCTGAGCCTTTCTGTAATTTTATTCATAGGAGTCGAAACTAGAAGGACTGGTCACTAATACTCTCTTTGCATCCCAAGGACACTACAAGTTTACAGGCTCTGGGCTGGTATGTGGGTGTCTTGGGGAACAACACATGGCATTTGTATTTACCCATGCATGGCAACAACCACCGTCATGAGACACAAAAGTTGTATTTATTGTGCCAAATGAGGCAACAAACACAGTCCTGGTGTACATTTGTACATTGTCTGGCTACAACCCTGGCCATAGGCCCTTATCTGCCGATACTGTCTATGTATCTATGTGTGGGTGCTTAACTTAGAGGCCATGATCGTATGAGTGACCCAATCAAGTATGTATGTATGAGTGCTGGTGTGAATGGACTTCTGTAAGGCTGGCTACCTTAATGTGGTACAGAGACTTATTGCAATGTACTGTATCCTAAACATTGTAACTAAAAGCCAGCCAACTTCTGCATAATTACTAGAATGTGGGGGGGGGGGGATGACAAAATGCACGGATGCATGTGTGTGTTAGATAAAATAAAATGTTGTGAATTAGTCTCGATTATTGGCTTATTACAGATTGTTGACTGAAATGTGGGCGAGACAATGTTTGTGTGGTGGGGCAACACATCTTTAGGTTTGTGTTTATAGTGGGGGGAGGGCAACAGTTCTGTCAACTCTTGAGTACAAGTTTAAAATTCCTGGTTACACCCCTGGCTGCCAGTGGGGAGTGCTGCCACTGGGGAATGCTGTTTCTAGGGAGTGCTGTTGCTGGAGAATGCTTCCGCTGAGGACTGCTGTTGCTGGGGAATGTTGTCACTGGGGAATGCTGCTGCTGGGGAGTTCTGCCACTGGGGAGCGCTGTTGCTGGGGAATGCTGCTGCTGGGGAGTTCTGCCACTGGGGAGCGCTGTTGCTGGGGAATGTTATCACTGGGGAATGCTGCTGCTGGGGAGTTCTGCCACTGGGGAGCGCTGTTGCTGAAGAATGCTGCTGCTGGGGAGTTCTGCCACTGGGGAGCGCTGTTGCTGGGGAATGCTGCTGCTGGGGAGCGTTGTTGCTGGGGAAAGAAACATAGAAACACAGAAGCTGACGGCAGATAAGGACCGCAAGGCCTATCCAGTCTGCCCATTTCTTTTTCTGCCTTATAAATGTGCCATCGGCCTTTGCTCTGTCAGTGGCCTATCTATTCATAGTCATTTGTATTGCTCCCTTATGCCTATCCCATGCCTGTTGGAAGCCCTGCACTGTATTCATAGCTATCACTTCCTGAGGTAGGCCATTCCATGCATCCACCACCCTTTCTGTGAAAAAGTATTTCCTCACATTCCCCCTTAATCAGCCTCCCTCTAATCTCATGCTGTGTCCTCTTGTCCTGCTATTTTTCTTATATTTAAACATGTCAGACTCTTTCACCTTGTTAATGCCCTTAAGGTGTTTGAATGTCTCGATCATATCACCCTCTCCCTCCTTTGCTCAAGGGTATACATATTGTGCTCGGTTAATCTGTCCTCATATGTCTTCTGATGCAGTCCCTGCACCATTTTGGTTGCCCTTCTCTGGACTGCCTCAATTTGGTTAATGTCCTTGTGAAGGTGTGGCCTCCAGTACTGCACGCAGTGCTCCAGATGGGGCCTAACCAGTGTCTTGTAAAAAGGGATTATTACCTCTCTCTTTCGACTTGTGATACCCCTACTTATACACCCTAACATCCCCCTAGCCTTACCTACTGCTTTAGAGGTCTGCTTGGATGATTTCAGGTCATCAGTGATGATGATGCCCAAGTCTCTTTCTTCCGTTGTGACTGCCAGCAACTCCCTTCTCAGCCTATAGGTGGCTTCAGGGTTTCTCTTCCCTAGGTGCATGATCTTGCACTTCTTTGCATTAAATTCCTGTTGCCACTCTTCTGACCATTTTGCTAGTTTATCCAGATCTCTTCTCATTCTTCCTACCCCATCTGGATCATCTACTCTATTGCAGATCTTGGTGTCATCTACAAACAGACAAGCCTTACCCTCTAGTCCATCTGCAAGGTCACTAATGAAGATATTGAAGAGGACTGGCCCCAGGACTGATCCCTGAGGTACCCTACTTGTGACTTGCATCTCTTCTGACTGTATACCATTTACCACCACTCTCTATTTTCTGCCCGACAACCAGTTTGCCACCCAGTTGACTTACTTCTGACCCACCCCGAGCCTACCCAGCTTATTTATCAATCTTCTATGTGGAACAGTGTCAAAAGCTTTGCTGAAGTCAAGGTAGGCGACATCAACTGCTCCCCCTTGGGCCACCACTCTGGTTACCCAGTCAAAGAAATCTATGAGATCAATTTGACAGGACCTTCCTTTTGTAAACCCATGCTGTCTTGGACCCTGTGCCCCTGTGGATTCCAGGTGTTGCACTATCCTTTCCTTAAGGTGTGCCTCCATAATCTTGCCCACTACTGAGGTAAGACTGACTGGTCTGTAGTTCCCTGCCTCCTCCCTGCTACCACTTTTGTGGAGCGGGATCACATGAGCCCTTCTCCAGTCTTCTGGGACCTCTCCTGTGCTCAGAGACTCACTAAACAGTTCTGCTAATGGCTCTGCTAGTTCCACCCTTAGCTCCTTAAATACCCTGGGATGTGTGCCATCAGGTTCCATTGCCTTATCCACCCTGAGCTTAGCGAGCTCTTGTAGGACCCTTTCTTTTGTGAAGGGAGTAGTGCTCACCTCCCTCCCCCCTGTGTCCATGGTGCTGAGCTGTGGGCCCTGCCCTACCTTCTCTTCAGTAAATACTGATGCTGGGGAGCGTTGTTGCTGGGGAGTGCTGCCAGTGGGGAGCACTGTTGCTGGGTAATGGTGCCCCTGGGGAGTGCTGTTGCTGGGGGGTGTTGCCACTGGGGAGTGCTGTTCCTGAGGAGTGGTGCCGGGGAATGCTGCCGCTGGGGAGCACTTTTGCTGGGGAGGGCTGCTGCTGGAAAGTGCTGTCGCTGGGGAGTGCTCTTTCTGAGGAGTGCTGCTGCTGGGGAGTTCTACTGCTAGGGAACACTGCCACTGGGTACTTGTTAGCTGAAACTGTAAGTGGCAAGCCATTCCAGTCCCTTGCTGCTGTATAATTTGGAAAAAGAGGAGGGGGTTTTGGAGAAATACCTTCCCTTGAGGTCAGGCAAGGAGATCTGGGTCTACATAGAGCAGTAGTGGGTTTGTTCAGGATAAAAATGACAAAATAAGTGGGGGGTCAAGTTTGGGTAGGGTGGACATGAAGGCAGCCCTGTAGACCATATTGGTATAGTTAAAGGCCAGGCAGATCAATTGTGGGACATCTTCTGGCTGGTGGGCAGTGGGAGACTGGTGTTGGTCCAGTACAGAGCACCCAAGTTGGGTAAGAATTTAGTGTGGATGGCATCAGTCAGGTTGGGGAAGTCCAGCTGCTGATCCAGTCGTACACTGAGGCATTGGAAAAAAGTCATCTTCACGTGGGAGCTGTCCAAAGTCATGCAGATTGATGTGAGGGGTGGGGGGTTGGCCAATCCCTGCCCAGTCATAGAGTCCATTCTTTTTCTCTATCTATATAGTCTCCCTGGCCACTAAAGCAGCACGTAAGGCTAGAGGGATGTTAGGGTGTATTAGTAGGGGTATCGCAAGTCGTAAGAGGGAGGTAATAATCCCTCTTTACGAGACACTGGTTAGGCCCCTATCTGGAGTACTGCGTGCAGTACTGGAGGCCACACCTTCACAAGGACATTAACAAAATGGAGGCAGTCCAGAGAAGGGCAACCAAAATGGTGCAGGGACTGCAACAGGAAACATATGAGGACAGATTAATCGAGCTCAATATGTATACCCTAGAGCAAAGGTGGGAGAGAGGTGATATGATTGAAACACTCAAACACCTTAAGGGCGTTACCAGGTGAAAGAGTCTAACATGTTTCAATATAAGAAAAATAGCAGGACAAGAGGACACAGCATGAGATTAGAGGGAGGCTGATTAAGGGGTTATGTGAGGAAGTTCTTTTTCACAGAAAGGGTGGTGGATGCATGAAACGGCCTACCTCAGGAAGTGATGGATATGAATACAGTGCAGGGCTTTAGACAGGCATGGGATAGGCATAAGGGAGCAATACAGATGAGTATGAATAGATAGGCCATTGACAGAGTACAGGCCTATGGCACATCTATAAGGTAGAAAAAATGGGCAGACTGGATGGGCCTTGCGGTCCTTATCTGCCATCAACTTCTATATTTCTATGCTCTACCAGGTATATTATATACCCTTATCCCAGGGATATTCCCTGATCAGGCCTGTTGAGTCCTGCCTTCGACCCCAGGTCCCACACCCCACCAGTGTCCCCATGGCTTTGCCCCATGGCGATGGCCCTCGAGAGAGGGCTGTCCCCAACCCCAGCAGCTCACTGTGTGAGCTAGGATCCAGTGCCAGAACGCACTAGGACTCAGGGGAGCAGGAGCTCCGGACGTCATGTAGACAGAGTCATGTTGTTTTCCCTGGTTTTCTCCCAGCCTCCCTCCTCTTTGGTGTGCACATAGAGTCTGTGGCCTCAGATGCATGCAGAGACGTCCCTGTGGAGGAAGCAAGTTCTCTTGGCCTACCGCAGGGGTCGCTATGGCATGGGTGATGCAGTGCTTACCCTTCCTAACCGTATCGCACTGCCAAGTGGCAGCTGCTGCGCTCAGGCCTGACCCCTGATGCAGCCTCGTAAGCTCGCTCACGAACTTGGGTCGCCAGCACAGCAGTGCATTGCGCAACTGCTGGGTCAGTGGGGCGGCCCCTGGAGACAATTTTTGAGGGGCATTTAGGGTGAGTTTGTTGGGATAGAAACACTGTTGGATGTTGTCAATGTCATGTTGGAGCTGCACTACCAACTCATGGGCTGAGGGACACTAGCAAAAAGCACCATGTCATCCTCGTCCACTGAATGTGTGAGGTGATACAGGCCTGTTATCCTCATACATTGAACATGTGAGGAAATACAGGCCTGTTATCCTCATACATTGAACGTGTGAGGAAATACAGGCCTGTTATCCTCATACATTGAACGTGTGAGGAGATACAGGCCTGTTATCCTCATACATTGAACATGTAAGGAGATACAGGTCTGTCATCCTCGTACATTGAATGTGTGAGGAGATACAGGACTGTTATCCTCATACATTGAACATGTAAGGAGATACAGGTCTGTCATCCTCGTACATTGAATGTGTGAGGAGATACAGGCCTGTTATCCTTGTACATTGAATATATGAGGAGATACAGGCCTGTCATCCTCGTACATCGAATATATGAGGAGATACTGGTCTTTAGGGTGGTTGTTTAAGAAGATCAAGAACAGTATGGGGCCAACTGCCTTGTTGGGGGGGGGACCTCATGCAAGGACCAGTTCAGAATACTCTGCAAGGTAGGAGAGGAACTGCTTGATCATTAGGTTAGCAAGGCCTGCATTCATGCACCATTTGTTACTGAATCTTAGCAAGTAAGGGTGTAAGGGAAATGGTCTGAAAGTTTCCAACAGAGGAGGGGTCACCACCTTTATGGATGGGTAGAGCCCTATGTCTTTACCATGTAACAGGGAGCCTACCCATGTCGAAGGAGAGGTTAAGAAGGGTGGAGATTGGGGTAGCAATGGCAGGGGTGGAGAGGTGGGTGAGATGGGGTTGGGCTGTTGCGCTTGGAGGGGTTGGCAGACTGGAGACCAGTGAGAATAGCAGGTGGCATGATAAGACATAAAAGAGGTGAGTGTGGAATAGGCAGAGCAGGGATGGTGGTGTGTGAGGTGTGCTGGCTCTTCCTGCCTCTTGCCATGTACCTGTAGGCCTGCATCTTGGCCTCTGTGCTGTTTTCCTGGATGTCCATCACATGTCCCAGTGGTCCTTGGGTTCCACACCCCAGTCCTTGAAGCATCCTTGGTATGTAGTAGAACCTGCCTCCCACGCCCCACTCCCCCCCACAGTGGGCCCTGTTCAAGCTGGTCAAGTGATGATCATAGATCCCTTTGGCTCCCAGTGCACTGGTTTCAGAGTGGCAACACCAACATACAATGACATCATCATGAGGATGTCATTGCCTTATAACAGTAAAATGGCAGCCTCCGGGGGAGCAATGTTAGTTGACAATATTTGCAATAGAATGGGGAATTTTCTGAAAACTTGGAGTTGTAGTTTACCTTAGGTAAATGTGTAAAAATATTTTTTTTTTTCAGTGACAGCAGTGCAGTTTTGTGTACAGGTTAGCAGGTGTGTTTGCAAGCCATGATTCAGTGAGAATCTTCCCGTGAAGTAGTGCAACCCATCCCTTTTATTCAACTCTTGTTCAGAAGATGTTATCTATGTAACCCCCCTGCAAATGGGGTTCCAAAAAGTCTTCCAGGAGCTTGCCTGAATGCTCCAAGTCTGGGCGGTGTTCGATGTCTGAGCTGTTTAAATGTGGTTCCAACTGAGTGCTATTTGAGCCGCCACGTACTGTCTCTTTAAGAGCTGTCTGCTTGCAGACTTAATTAGTTTGTATGGCAGGACTGTGTAATTAATGCTTGAATCCCGCCCGAGCCGCTGCCAATTCACTCCGTTTCTGCCATCACTACATGTGCAGAGGGAGCCTTGTTGAAAGATATAACTATTTTGCCAGAAATCATTTAGAGTGACTGAGAAAATGTAGTTTGTCTAACCTGTCTTTATTTTAGCACAAACTGTTTCAGTGTAGCTCTTTCATTTTTGTCCTGAACTGCTGTGCTGGGCCAATTGGGTTAAGGGAGCCCTAAAATGGAGCCTGTGGATGAATCAGAATTTGGACTCTTAATTTTGAACCAGCCACAATGGGATTGTCTGGGCAGTGACTCTGGGAAATGTAGTTTTGACCGTGGTGCCTTTTTCCACCAACAGAGGGAGTCTTATTGTGAGTGACAGCCGAACCAACCAACCGAATGGTGCGGAGCTAAAGGAAAGGCCCTGCTCTGTGACTGGAAAGCTCAGCTCAGTTGTGACAGTGAAGAGAAAAGGAGCTCTGTGCTCCTGCGGTGTACAGTTTTGCGCGGGAAGCACATGTGAAGCCCTGAGGTTCGGCCTGCAGCCATTGCGAGTGCCAGTTCGGACTGAATCCGATTGTGAGGCGAAAGAAGGAAGGAAGTCTGAAGAGTGGAAACCAGGCTCACCCTGTAGAAGACTGGAGAAATTGCTGAATCGCGCTCGGTCTGTCAGGAACTGAAGCTGCTGTGTGTGCTCCCCGGGTATTTTGCAGTAATTGCGATCAGGATTGAGGAGCAGCCTGCCTGGTATAGTACTTTCCTTTTACATATACTGTAAATGTGCATAGTGCTTGTGGGGAATCACTATTTCCAATCCCCCATGCTGTGTGCTGTGTGCTGAAGCTGGAAGCAAACTCCAGCTTAGCTTGGACTAAATACGTTTGCTATCAGCTGCAGTGGGGTCCAGTCACAAGGACCTTGTCTCCATGCCCTGTTGTTCTGGCAATCCAGAAGAACATCTACCATCCGGTCCTCAACTTGGGTATTGTGAGTACAAATCAGGGTATTCTCCTGCAGCTTGTTTTCAATTACAAGTGTGTCATCTAATTATTGCTGTTTCCCTGCTTCATGGACTGAGCCATCCGGCTCCGGATTACAATTGGGTATTGTGCATATATTTTCTTCTACAGGGCCCCATGCATCTGCACCTGCCGGCCAACCCCGGGCAACGGACCTGGCTAGCCCCCCCCCCAACCTGGGTACCCAGAGTGTGACTTTTCAGACCCTGTATGTGTGCACAGTACTGTGTATAATGCCACCAATTAACCTGATTTCCTCCTCCCGTGTTACTGCCCCCTAAATAAATCAGATTTGTTGTTGTTATACTATATACTGTCTGTGGTGTTGGTACTTATGGAAACAGTATTGTGTTTTGCTGTGTATGTTGTTTAACCTTATTTTACAGGGGGTCCTCAGAGACGTGCTGCAGAATCAGTCTTGACGGTAAGTGGTATCTATATGAGTAAACAGTGTGTATATGTGGGGTATTGGGGCTGTAACTCAGGGGTAATGTGTGAGAATAAAAGTGGGTCTCAGTGTCCCAGAGGGCTGTGACCAAGCTAGTCTAACCACTACAAACCCTGACCTCTGGGTGGAGGCACCGGCGCCATAGGACCTAGGCCCCTCAACCTGTCCTTAGTCAAACAGGCAGGGGTAGTAGCCCTTGGGATAGCGCCACCTAGGGGTTACATCTATAAAAACAAAGCAGTCTGGAAAAATAAACAAACACAGAAATTGTTTGACAGGGGACTTATAGACTTGCAGTTTGATTTTTAACCACTGAGTGTCAGTCTTCTCACAGGTTGGCAGCAGTAGTCACCATAATGGACCAGCATTTTGATGTTTATTCATTTATTTTGTTAGTTTTGTTGACCAGGAATGGAGGGTTAGACAATACTGATGATTTTCAGCCTTGTCGGGGGTACAGACGAGACCAAATGAAATTGAACCGATTGTGCTGTTGATGGTATTTTTAGTGAATGGGGAACATTTGGCTAGTACACCAGGAAAATTCCCTACTCTTTTTGAGAAGTGCCATGGGATCAGTAATGTCTACCTGAACAACTGCCAGAACAGGCAGACAGGACCTTCATCCTTTCCTTTCATTTCATCATCTCATCCAAAAGACAGCACCTCAGGAGTACGGCAGCATCTTCCTCATGCTGTGCTGCAGCATCAGTATTGGGATTTTACCCCATACACCTGGTACAGGGCTAGAACCCACAATCTTCTGATCTTCCAGCCTCATAGGTGAATATGCAACCCGTTGAGCCACTGAGACTGATAATTTCAGAAGTTATGTGTGATGGGCTGAGCAGCAATCTGGAAAGCAAAGTTCTGAACCTTGTGTCACCCCACTGTAGGAGAATGGCCTCTTAAAACACGGGGCACATGTGCACACCCAGGAATCCCACACTGCAGCATTTGGGAGGGAGGTGTTCAGAGGGGAGGAGTTCGACTGCTATGGAGGGTGTGAGTGGGCCTCTTGGCATTCCAGTATCCCTTGCTGGTTGCTTACGGAGCAGTGCTGGTGTCGGCTTGGAAGGCATTTGCTTGCCCGCCCCCTGTAAAAAGTGTGCAGACTCTGACTGTTAGGATTGGGGACAAGGGAATGGGAGTGAATGGTGGCGAAAAAGACAGAAAGTGCAACAGAAGATGCTAAAAATCTTTAATTTTAGTTGTCGTGGCTATAAGACGAACATTTGTAGTGGTCAGAATTCATACAGCTGTGCAGGGGAAGCCTCAAAAACCTAGTGGCTAATTGTATTACTTAGCGACCACTGATGTTTTTTAAATGGCCGTTGACAAACTGGTCACTGGATTTTTTTACAGCCCGTGCACCTCATCAGGTTAGGGGGACCCTGCACATGCTTCGAGCTTGGTGCAAGGTAGCACTGTGCAGTTCCTAACGTGCACTTGTTTCAGCATCCATGGAATAATGTCAGTTTGCCCTGAGCCTCCAGTGTGCAGCGGAGTGCCATATGCACACGTAAAGGAAGAAAAGCAATTCAGTTTATCTGCTGTCATGGAAGGTGCAGATGTGCCTCGTCACACTGTAGTTAAGGGAGAACAGTCAGCACCAAGAGCCCTACACCCAAGTGTGGGGCTGCTCCCAATTTGCATTTGTGTACAAAAACATTTTTTTTACTTTCTGTTTACTGCAGTATATAGACTCTCATCCTGTTGACTTACAAGATGACATTCTCAATTGACTACAAATCCCAGAGTTCCTTGCAGCTGATATCAGCGTTGCAGTAGTGGGAGATCCAGTATCCTGCAGTGCATGTAAGAGATTGTATAAGCTCAGATCAGATGTTTGTCCCGCTGTTCCCCTGGGGCTAAGTAATACAGTCCTATGTGACTGTATTTCACCCAGGGAGGACAGCAGGACCAGCAAACAAAAGATCAGAGCTTATATAAAAGCTCTAACATGCACTGCAGGCTGTTGAATCTCCCATGGCTGCAGCCCTCCTCGAGTGTCTTCTTCAGAGGATTCTGGGATTTCTACTTACAGCAAATGCTAGCTTGGAACTCTGCAGAATCAGGCTGATACAATCTATCATACTGCAGTAAACAGAAAGTACAAAATTGTTTTTGCACACAAAGTGCAAACTGGGATCATCCCTGCACTTGGGTGTAGGGCTGTTAGTGCAGACTGTTCCCCTTTAATCACAACTTCGTTGGATGTGACATCATAAAGTTCTAAAAATGGCGGCAAAGTAGTATCCATATAGGACAGAGTTAGTCCTCAATATCTTTGGGCTGCTGCCAGCTACGGAGAAGGCTCTTTCAAGAGTTATGATAGCCATAGGTCCTAAATGTTCCCCTTTAACGTAGAGGGTATTTCTGAGTCATACACTGGTGGCCAGCCCAGTACTATTGCATCCGAACCAAATCCGCCTACCCAGATGTGGCTTCCACTGGCTAGTCTGTAAATGTGATTTAGTAATCTCATTTTGTTTTTTGTTTTTTTTTGTTTGTTTGTTTCTGTTTTCATTATTGGGTTATCCTCATATTACACTGGGCTTGCTACTATCAGGTCGGGTGAGCCTCCCCCAGCCCCGTTACCCATCTTTCTCCAGTACTTACCCCTGCCTTGGTCCTCATGACTTGCCCCCCTCATGACAAGGCCCTGGGGGATAGACCCCTCTGGATGTCTGGAGCCAGTGGAGGGGAATGCCTGGTTAGTGGTGTGGGGCTTGTAAGGCGCTGTCCATTACCCTGCACAACCAGCGCTGGTTTTCCTCCCAAGTTTGTTTTTCCCGTGATCCCAGGCGGCATGCAGGTGCATGTGTGGGGTGTCCTGCAGGTGCATGTGTGGGGTGTCCTGCAGGTGCATGTGTGGGGGTGTCCTGCAGGTGCATGTGTGGGGTGTCCTGCAGGTGCATGTGTGGGGTGTCCTGCCTGGAGCACGTGCAGCATCTCTGCTGGGAGGGTGAGCTCCCTAGACCACCAGCAGGAACCACTGCAACACCGCAGCATAACACCTCCCTCTCCCTGGCTGGGTCACACTGCCTCTGGCTGCAGTGTCTCCCACCCTGGCCACCCAATCGCCAGCTCCGAGTGTGGTCCCAAATCCGGGTCACCAGCATGGAAGCACGATGCACTTTCTGTAGGCCGTCAGGCAGCCTTTATTGTTTTCTGAAGATGTAAGCCCCACCTGCCCACAACGATGGCCTGTGCCCTAATACAATAGAAGGGACTGGATGGGTCTGTCATACGGGCATAAGGCCCTGGGTTCATGATGGTAAAAGTTATTGATTTAATTGGCACTTGATGCCTCCACCCAAGGTAGCTACTTTCTTAGGGCCGACCCATCTGTGTCTCCACCCAAGATGGCTACTTTCTCAGGGAGGACCCAGAGGTGCTGCCCCTTGGGAAATTGTGCTGTAGATGCAAAGGGTCTTGGGTGGGTGTTCAAAGTCCCTGGGGTGGAGGGGTACCTTGATAAACCCAGTGCTGTAAGCCTATATATGGCTGGGTACTGTCATCACTGCATGGCAACTGGCTTTAATACTTCATGTCACATGTAGTTCCCCACTTTCTTTAAATCTTCAGTGCGTCCCTCAGCACTGTCAAATCTCTGCTCACCAGCACTGGACTACTTGAATCAGGGCACACGGACTTGAAGTTGCAAAAAACAAGAACAAGTTTATTTACAGTTGCGTACGCAGGCATTTATACGTGATCACTGGTCATATGTTATACCTGCTCAAAACAAATGATGTCATAGTTTACCCCCTCTCTCCCTAGGTGAGTACATGCTGTCTAATTTCAATGTATCCTGGTGTCAGGTATCACATAGGAGTACCCATTCCTGTAAGGGACTATTACCTGCAGATTCAGTGGTGAATCCAGAAGTTCATGGTGGGCTTCAAACACGAAAGCCTTTGTTGATGTCTCCAAATGCAAGCTTCCATTCTGTCACTATAAATTACAAGTTTGTTCCATCACTATATAAACCCTCCAAGACCCCCTTCTGCCTGGCACTGTTACTACACCTCAGCCATTACTTTACCGGCCTTAGGCGGGCTTTTAATTGTAACTCTTCTTAATACTTACAGGACTGTTCCCATGGCACCTGATCACTCTGTACCTTCCTACCAGGTTACTGACGCTCTCACTTCATAGGTAGTTACCTTCTGAAGATGCTCTTTACTCTGGCAGCTTACCAGACAGGCAGATCGATGCTGGGTTTAGTGTCAAGGTCTCCAACTTACAATCTCCAAACAGACATCACTGTACTGGTCACTTATAACCAGATTCCAGTCTCCTGGGAGAGCGCTCCCAGCCAGGGTGGGATGACCTTGTGGCCCCTCTGCTGCCCCCTGAGGTGGGATGGGGAGCTTGTCTCCTCCACAGTGACCCTGCTGCGGGCATGCGAGGGCTGTTGGGGCACTGACCAGCATCCAGGAGGTGGGAGGGGCTTAGCAGAACAGGCAGAAAATCAGACAAATCCCATGTCTCCTGTGCCGCCTGTATGATGTTCGCTGGTGCTCGCGGCTCCACATTGTGTGGCTCCTCACTGACAGCATTCTGACAGTGGGGGAAGCAGTAGTGGGAGCTGGGAAATTGCCAGTAAGACTTGGCAGACAATAAGAGAAGGCAGATGTACTCGACAAGAAGCTTGATAAAAAAAGAGTCCATTGGTAGGAGGCTGTGGAGGTGCCAACACCAGACTCTGCCCCGACACTAACCCAGCTGCAGCTTGGGGAAGGCACACTGCTACAATAGCATAGGCTGTCCCTTCCCTGTCTGACTATATTAGCAGCATCTGCTGCCAGTCAGTGCCAAGAAAGGAAATGGCTCAGACAGGAGGGAGCAGCGCCATTTGCTGGTTCAGTGATGACAGGGAGTAGTCTGCTGCCATGCTGCCCGTGGAGGAGACGGTGAGATGGTACAATCAGGGTATTCACTGTCATGCAGCTGATACCCAGTTGTATCTCTCCTTCATGCTGGTTCACGGGGACTCTGTTACTGTGATTGATCGATGTTTGTCTGAACTGAGTGACTGGATGAGTGCCCGCTGGTTGAGCCTCAGTCTGCGTAAGACAGCGCAGTTGCTCATGGAACCTGGATCTCAGAAGCTGCCAGAGAATAGCAATGTTATCACCACGCCAACGTTGGATGGCACTCTGTTCCAAGCTGTAGATAGGGCTAAAAACCTGGGGGAGATAGGGGACCACACAGTCACAAGAAGCACAGGTGGCAGCTGCTGTTTGCTTTATTTTTCTAAGAAATATCATCCGGCTAAAGCCCTATCTTTAATATGATGACCTGATGACTGTGGTACATGCCTTCATGACACCATGCCTTGACTACTGTAACACTTGATAGCTTGGGTTTTCTGGAGGTTTGGCGTGCCATCTTCAGCTAGTGCTGAATGCCGCAGCACGGCTGATATCTGGTAGAAGTTTTTTTTCCATTATTTGTTTAGCCATTTTTTCCCTGTTTTTGCCCACCCTCACGTCCGTGGCAAGTACGTGCGTGTATGGAGGCACATGCACCCCCCCCACTGGTCACCCGTTACCCACCTGTGCCACCACTGGACCTCCACCAGGAGGCAGCGGGACTGCAGGAGGGTGACCCCCCCCCCGGAGAGGAGAACCAACATTAGGCAGTTCGATCCTGCTCCTACCCTCCCCACCCATGCCGGCTCCCTGAAGACCCAAGTCCATTCCTGAACCGGGGTCACCAGCGTAGCGTGAGGTATGGCATTTAGCACCTCAACCCTCAGCGCCACCGGGCGGCAGCACTTGTTAATCGTATCATGCTTGTGCTGCGGGGATCTGCACTTGCTGTCAGCTGGTGACGTACTACCTTCAAGATTTGCTTGTGTTTTTTTTTTTATTTGTTTTTATTAACATTTTAAAAATATTCATTTTATTAACAGTATCCACAGTAATGAATACATGTCAGCATATGTTACATCATACTTATTGTAGGAAACACGACTGTGACACTCCGGTCATTACATCATAGGAAGCTAAGCTTGTACAATAGCAACTAACCCTTGCAACTATATTAAGCAATTTATCCCTCCAGGGTGTGGGTACACTGGAGGATTTACCACGGCTGGTGTGATTCGGTCACGAGGCGCAGCCGAGTGACTGAATCACACCAGTCGTGTTAAATCCTGCAGTGCACCCACACCCTGGAGGGATAAATTTATATTATACAATGGCAAATGTTGTTTCTTTAATGTTTTTTAACTATTTTCTAACTCACTGAGGTCCCTACACTTTAAAAGAGGATGTCATTTTGTAAACAATTTACTGCGGTGTTTTAGCGAAGCGGCGACAGGACAAATCGCAGCAGTTTCGTTTGAAGTGAAAGTGACTGGATTAGCACGATATAAGGTTGGCTGGTACTTCTTCCAGCGGGTACACTGGAGGATTTATCATGGTGGTAATTGTGCCAGCCAACCAATCAGGATGCAGTATTTGGGACATTGGATTTACCACATTGTATAATTATAGTTTACAAATAAGCCAGTGATTGCCGCCGTAAGAAAGCCCAGACTGCAGTATAATAGCTCATACGATCCATAGCTGTGTCTGTGGCAGCTATTTGGGCTATGTAGCAAACAAACAGTATTTAGTTTCCATATAGTCATTCACCTCTCAGATTCCACCCCCCCCGAACCCTGTTAAACGTTAGCAAATACAAACGCAGAACTAATGAACGGCAACATCTCTGTGCAGTCGAAATATCAGTATTGTAAGTGATAACTCTTCAGCGAGTTTCAACCACAAAACCAAACTTTTCTGCATAACCCCAAACTTGATATTAGGATTTTTCAAGACATTTAGTCCAATGACGTTATAGTCTGTGAGAGAAAAAGTTAACAGTGCTGAAAACACACGACGGATGCTTGCAGTGTCTCAGATCATGTTGTGGACTTGTGGGGGGGGGGGGACCAATCAACCTGCCATGTGGTTGGCACTACTTTTGTACCAATTTAGTGTCAAGATTTGATGTATAATCCTGTTACAACATGTAGCTGGTTTTCAAAGTGCCGTATCATTTGGGTTCTGCCTACACCCAAGAATTCCTGCACCCCTTTACTGCTGCTCACCCTCTCTGGCTCACTGGGGGAGAACCCTCCTGATGTTCCATGAGTCCAATTGAAATTGTTTGAGGCTGTGGCTGCTCCCTGACTGTGCAACTATCTTCTATCTCACTTGCATCATATCTCCTTGGTGGAGGGCTTCAAAACTCCTAGAAAACCTATGCATTCTCACCAGCATTCTTGATCCTGGCTGAAGTTTTCCTATTTTTCTTTCTTAAATGTGTTCTGCTTTTGTTTTGCATTTATTGTTATGACATTTTTTTGTTTCACAAAGGTTTTTTATCCTCTCATGCAGGACAGGCGGCTATCAGCCGTCTCCAACCTCCACCAGTCAGGGACTACTTTCCCCCACAGGATTTACCCTCCCCCCATGGTGGGGCCAGGGAGGGGAGGGCAGTCTCCCCCCCTCGGAGAACACATATCTGGAGTGCCCCCAGCTGGATGGCAGTGCGGGCCGCGACTGCAGGGGCAGGACTTCATGAAGCCCATCCCCATGTCATTCCTGCTTGATTTTCTTCCTCTCCATTGCTAGGGCACACACATCATCCAGCGCGGGTGTGTAGAGGCACGCACACTCCCCAGACATCCTGCAACTCCCTCCTTTCGTGCTGCTCCCTAACTGTCCTACCACCAGGCCATCACCTGGTGGCAGTCATGTGGCAGAGCCGGCAACCCTCCTTCCCTGGGAGAGGAAACCCCGTCAGACACTCTGTCCTTTTGCCCTAAGGCCGGTGCCCAGTAACTCAAGATCTTTCTCTCTCTCAGTCCTGGGTTGCAGGCATGGTTGGTGGTAATGCTACTGACTCGCCACCAGGCTGGCTTTGTTATGACGTTTTTATGCATTTACCTGTGTTTTATGTCCAGTAACTGGAGCGTTTAATACTAAGTAACTGATTAGTACTACACCAAGAGGGATCAGGGTGGGGGGGTACTACTGGACACCAGTGCATTTCTTAACGTCATGGTTATCAGGTGAGGGGAGTATGATTTTTTTGGTTTTGTTTGTTTTAACAGCACCACAGCTGACCACATCCTATAGTGTGGAGTCGACAGCCAGCATGCATTGCATGGAACAAAAGCTTTCTCCACGCATTGTAATGAGGCTCTAATGGAATGCAAATGACATCCTAGTGCTCTGCATGGGACCTTTCAAATATAGCAAGCTAGTGCAAGAGCGCTTACAGGTTTGGTATGCCGTAACTCAGTTTTGCTTCTTGGCTTTGCAAGCTCTGTGTACAAATGAGACCATACCTCTCAGTGGCCAGTAGGGGGCTGTGCTCTGTGCTGAGCACACCTGCTTTTGGAGCTACAGTGTGTATACAAACACGCTGAGGGCGCTCGCTGTGGGCTGCAAACATGCTTCGCTATAGCAGCTTTAGAGCAATGCCTCTTTGCAGAACTCAGCTGGGTAAACACTCCTTTGGTGTTAGGACCACAGGTTGTTTAAATGAATCCATGCTGAACCTCCTCAGGACTGACCAATTCAAAAGATCTCCGAGGGCTGCGTTAGCAACGCAGTGCAGTTGCAACAGTTATTGAGCTAACTCTGTCACTCTGTGCTTATACCTGCTGTCGCTGTAGGCAGCTTGCCACCTTGAACTTGTCCTTTTTTTTCAATCAGAATGATTTTCAGTATTATGTCTGTTTATTGACCGCCTGACAAACTTTTCCTTTGGAAAAATTTGCCGTGACTGTTTAGTCCTTTTTTGAATGTAATAATGTAATCTGACGTGGAACCTTTGTAAAACACCAGTTGTGCTCAAAGGTATTGTCTGAATCTTCCAATAAATAAATACACCCATAATGAACTAATTTGTGTTCACTATTGGGACTTTGCAAAGAGCAAACAGAGCTTTGAGTATGAGACCCATTGGTATTATGCAGGAAAGAGTTTTCTAGTCTCTGACTTTAGGAGAGAAACAACATGACTACTGGTCCATTTGGGTCCGTGGCATAGCTTTGCTTTTATTTTCCCGTCATTTGCTGTCCTTCCCTGTGTGGCTCTGGTTCTTTAAAAAAACACATTGAAACTAAATTGTTTGCTGCCTTTTAGTATTGATGGTAGTTTTAAAATTACGAGCTCTGAGACCTGCCAATGACAAATGCAGTTCTCATTTTAGACAACCAGTTACTACACTAAACAAAACACTGAGTCTGTGTAAACTATTTTTTTAAAATATACATGGTTTGTGACAATCTTGAAATATCACTCAGTCTTTTCTCATAGTGGTGTGTAAAAAGATCTCGTTACAGATGGGCACAAGAGAGTGCAGCTACAGTAGTGTAGACACCAGTCATCTCTGACTTTGGCTCCTCTTAAGGGCACTGCTGTTTTATTAAAAGTTAACTTTTGTCGATCATGGCCAGGTAGCACTTCTGTGGACTGCTCTGGCAACCCAGGTTTTGGAGCAGACTTGAGTAACTTGAACCGGAGGGGGGGGGGTGTTCACCCTCTGCTGTTTGTCTGCTGTCTGGCAGAGGCTGGGTGGCAGTGCAGCAGAGGAACATGTTAGGGAAGGGGCAGTTGGATGCTGATTGTGCGCCTGCATGTCATTACACATCAGCAAACCTAGGAAGAAAACATGGTGGGAAAACCCTGGGTGAAAAGATGACATTCGGCCCCCTGTGAGCCCCACACCATCGGCTAGGCTCCCACCTCCACAACCCATATACTGACCCTATCGAGAATATTGCACTCCCTGAGGACCCTGCCATGGGGGAACAGGAGGCCAGGGTAAGTATCTTGGGAAGGTGAGTGATAGAGCTGGGGAGGGGGCGGGCCAGACGGGAGCAGTTTGGTAAGAAGGTTGCTAAGCACAAGATTGAAAACAAGAATAATAATTTTTGTCATCACAATTTTTCCTTCAGACTAGCATAACCTAGTTCCTGGGAGTCTGTAGATGATGTTGATTCTTGTTTAGTACTATGGCTCTTCTAACTAGAGGCACTGTAGGCAGTGAACATGAACAATGTCAAGGGCTGTCCAATCATGCTGGCAGCACAGAAGCTAACAACTCCGCTGCACCACCATAAATGGGTCATTTTGCCAGCCCGGTGGCACTGAGGGTTGAGGCGCTGGATGCCAAACCTCGAGCCATGCCAGTGACCTAGGTTCAAGAACAAGCCTGGGCCATTGGGGGTCGACAGGGGAGGGAGAGGATTGGGCATCCGGAGGACAGCTCTCCTCTCCCGGGGGGGGGGCTCCTGCTCGACGCTTGGCTGGCCTCTAGTGGAAGATGGAGGCATAGCAAGCATTGGAGCGTAAAGAAGGGTTGGGAGTGGCAGACGTCGGTGAAATGCCTTGATGTCGGGGTGCTGGCCACTTCCCTACAGAACAGGGAAATACCTTCCAGCTCCGATGGAGACGGAGCACCAGAACTTGCCCTCGATTTGCAGCCACCTTCCTGTCACCCCTCGACCGATGAAACTAGATGTTCGGGGTGTTTGGGCCCCACCTCGTCCCCACCTAAGGGTAATCCGAGGCTCCATGGGTGACAGGGGCAGACCAGGTAAGACAGCTTGCAGAGGGATGACTCCTAGGTGCTCCCGATGGATATCGGAGCTGGTGGGAGGGAAGGCGAGAAAATTGAAAGTATAAAAAAATTAAAACAAATAAATGTGTTATTTCCCCTGCAATCTGTCATGTGTTTGATATATACCAGACCATCTGTAATGCTTTTACTGGTGTTTTACCCTGTTTTAG
This sequence comes from Neoceratodus forsteri, assembly GCA_016271365.2. NCBI lineage: Eukaryota > Metazoa > Chordata > Ceratodontiformes > Ceratodontidae > Neoceratodus > Neoceratodus forsteri. Next base: position 2,792,416 of record JADMNL010000036.1, on the reverse strand, counting down.
CTCAAACTAATAGTATTTGTGAGGTGTCAAAAATTTCATTTTACATTTATTTATTTTTTAATTTTTAGCAGCAGTGTAATTCTGACATACTTAGATTCGTCCTCAGTTTATTTTTAGTTACCAACCCCCCCGCCCTCCTTCAAGGAGTGCCCCAGCCACGTCACCCCAACGTCTGCCAGGACTTACCTGCTGGCCATCTTCCCCCAGGGCTTGCCCACCAGTGGGGTCAGTGGGGTTCCACAAGCCCCACCATAGTATGAATCCAGTTCAGGCCGGCATGCCCTGATGTTTGGGAATGGGGGCTGTGGGCACTGCTCTTCATCCTGCTGCTGAACTCTTTTTCCGGTTTTTTTCCTGGGGGAAGTTTGGTGTGCAGTTACATCACGGAGCATGCTGCGCACTCCCACGTGATATGCACCGACGTCTGCCATGCCTCCCAACCTTCCTAGCCTGGGTTGCCTTTCTCCCAGCTTCCGCCAGGGGCCAGGCAAGCATCTGGCTCTGCCCTCCCCCCACAGAGGAGGAGAGCAGTCCTGTGGATACTCGACCCCCCCCCGGCCTGCTCTCCGACATGAGGAATTCGCTTCTGAACCCTAGTCGTTGGCATCGCAAACAGTAGTGCTACCGCTGTGGTGGTGGGCTGGTGTATTTTTAGTGTTTTCCAGATATTGCTAAAGCAGCTTTTCTAGCTAATTTTGTACTGTAATTAATGACTCACATCCTTAAAGATGGCCGCCACTCGCAGTTTTTAAAAATCTCTTCCGCTGAGGTTACCTGTTGAATGTACATGCTAGATTAATAATGTGGATGTATTAGGATGGAGTTATCCCACGTTCCTGATGGCGAATAGCACAGCACAGCACAGCACAGCATGTACCAAGAAACATACATCAGCCCACCAAATGGGAGCGGTGGTGGATGACCAGGTCGGGTGGCGGGGACTACAGGAGGATCTGGCAAGGCTACAGACATGGTCTGACAGATGGCAGCTGGGGTTCAATGCAAAGAAATGCAAGGTACTGCACTTCGGAACAAAAAATCTGAGGAGAAGCTAACATCTGGGGGGGTGCGGCTGGAGGGAACAGAAGAGGAGAAGAATCTGGGGGTGCTCATCACAGGAGCAATGAACAATTCCTCACAATGTAGAAAGGCAGGAGCAATGGCCAACAAAATGCTGGGGTGCATTGCAAGGGGTATTGCCTCGAGAAGTAGGGCGGTTATTCTACCGTCATACAGATCGTTGGTTAGACCCCACCTGGAATACTGTATGCGGTACTGACGCCCGTACCTACAAAAGGACATTCGGCTACTGGAGGGGGTGCAGCATAGGGCTACGAAGATGATTCAGGGCCTGGGGGAACTGCCATATGAGGTCAGACTAAGAGAGTTAAACATGTACACACTGGAGGAGAGGAGGGACAGGGGAACATGACTGAAACCTTCAAATACATGAAAGGGATAATCAAAACAGACACAGAGGGTCTATTCAGGAGGAGGGTGGGGAGAGACACTAGGGGCCATGACATGAGATTGGAGGGGGTAGATTCAGGAGGGAGGTGAGGAGGCATTTCTTTACAGAGAGGGTGGTGGCAAAGTGGAATGCACTACGGCTGAGGTAGTGGCATGTAACACAGTGGAATGCTACAAGAAGGGTGGGACAGGGCAAAGGGAGGGTAAACTAAAGGGAGGGAAGGGGGTGGGCAGCTGCTGAAGAGGGAGCTAGCTGCAATCTGAGCAACCTAGATAGACCAGGATGGCCTTTGATGCTGGCAACTTTCGTATGTTCGTAAGATATTAAATTTGTTCACTGTGGGTATGGCATGGGAATGTGAACTTTTTAGAGATTTCAAAATTCCACCTCTTGGTTCAGGAAGGAAAGGAAACAAAAAGGAAAATGGACATCTTGTCATTTTTGCCAGAGAAACATTACTGCTGAAAAAAATACCATGACTAACAAATCCTGCTGCCTTAAAGGAAGACAACGGAAAAGACACAGCTTTCCTCAGACACTACATAAACTGTCAATTAGTGCTATCAGACAGTAACAGCTTTTTTAAATTATTTAGAACTGCTACCAGCAACTTCCACTTCTTGTTGCTGGCAGCAGCCATTTCATGAGCAGCAGTCAGCCTCCTGAGCTCACTGTATGCTAATATGCCTGTTTGACCTCTGCTATTGGTTGGCAGGTCATATTAGCATAAAGTGAGGTCAGGAAGCTCTCTGTTACTCATGAAATGGTGGCTGCCAGCAATAGAAAGTGAAAGTTGAAGGCCACTGTTTAAATAAAATACAAAAGCACAGATGCCCACACAATGCAAATCAAAGCAAAACAACATTTTTTTTTTTTTTTACTTTCTATTTTTTTTATCGCCTCCCTCACCCTGGAGCTACGCTTCTTCGGGAGACACCAAGGTACCACCCCGCGACTTGCCTTACCTGAATCCCCAGGAGTTCCCCCATGGAGCCATGGATGTATGCCCCTGGCAGATACAGGACGGGACCCCAACATCCCGATATCTTCAATGTCTCGTCGGGTCCCCCGGTGATCAGGCAGGCAGTCGCCATTAGGGTCGGTACCGGTGCTCTGTCTACCCATGCTCCAGCAGTGTGTTTTTCCTCCTTTCTGAAGAAGTGGCCAGTGCCCCAACATCAAGGCGTTCCTGCCGACGTCTGCCACTCCCAACCCCTTCTTGCATGCTCCTGTGCTTGCTATGCTTCCGGCTTCCGCCAGAGGCCAGCCAAGCACCGAGCAGGTGCCCCCTCCCTCCCGGGAAAGGACAGCTGTCCATTGGACGCTCAATCCTCTCCCTCCCATGCCGACCCCCGGTGGTTCCGGGCTCGTTCCTGAACCCGGGTTGCCGGTGTGCCGCAAGGTGTGGCATCCAGTGCCTCAACCTGCAGTGCCACCAGGCCGGTCAATGGAAACATTTTCAAACAAACTGCAGATTTAAAAGCTCTATCTTGTAAACTACAGTTCTATATATCAAATATACAATAGCATAACTCAAGATAGGCAATTTATCATCACTTGTGAGTGGGCAGGACTGCAATAACTCACTCGTGACTCTGCCACTTGTGAGTTATAGCCCAGCGCCCCTCACACTTGAAGATAGATTGTATATTTTGAGTCAGCCCATTGCATAGCCCCAACAGATGTAATAGATAACCCACTCTTAGGTGTGTGGCTGCACTCTGATATCCTCACATGGCCGCAGGCCGAGTGCATCAACCACCCAAGGTGTGCATATATCAGAGCGCGACCGCACACCATATAGTGGGTTATCTATCCTATAAAATGGCAACATTGTTTTTTAGGGGGGTAAAAGTGCAGGTGTGCAGTCATGCTGTGATATATGCACGGTCATGTGATGTGTTTTATCCAATCAGAAGTCTGGATTTGGAGCTACTAGATATATCCATTGTGTAAAGACAGACAGACAGATATACACACACCGTATATTTCCAGTAAAGTACACTAGCAGTAAAAAGGCTTAGACAAAGAAAATAAGTACTCCAATTGATAAGTATAAAATTGTTGACAATATTTAATCTACTTTGCAGATGAATAAATATGGACAGAGAGACACGGTTCTGTAGCTGTTTTTGTATGTATATACACAGTCCAAAGGAGTACAGCACTGATTGGGGGAACGAACACAACATTTACATTGAGATCTTTCTACATTCAGTGTAATTCCTCCATCATATAAAATAGGCTTTTCAAGTTCAATTTGGAAACTTGGTGTGTTTTGGCAGGTGAAGTCATATTCTCGCCCCTTCAATGCTCAGGATACTGTTGACAGCCTAAGAGTGACGAAACCTGTAGGAGGCGATGAAACAGAAACATGTTCAGTCATTTGCTATGAGCTTAGTCTGTGTGAATATAAAAACAACAAGAGGACAGAGAACTGTATCAGTTAAAGCAAAAGGAAGCTGGGAAGGCAGTCAGAACAGCAAAGGCCCAAACCGAGGAAAAGATAGCCAACTCGGTTAAGAAGGGGGAGAAAACCTTTTATAGGTACATCAGGGAGCAAAGGAAAACCAAGGGAGGGATAGTGAGGCTTAATAAAAGGAAGGGAGGGTGGGCAGAGGGTGACTGTGAAAAGGCAGAGATACTAAACAAATATTTTGCTCAGTATTTACAAAAGAAGAGGGGAGGTACCTAAAACAAACAGTAGAAACACTCTGGATACAGAAGTTGATACCAGCCCATTTATAGAAGAAAGAGTTCTGAAAGAACTCTTAAAACTGAAGGTGGACAAAGCAATGGGGCCTGATGGGATTCATCCCAGAATTCTAAAAGAACTAAGGGTAGAACTAGTGACACCACTGACTACCCTCTTTAACAAATCATGGGAGGATGGGGTGGTACCCGAGGACTGGAGGAGGGCAGATGTGATTCCCCTTCACAAAAGTGGGAGCAAGGCAGAAGCAGGAAACTACAGACCTGTTAGTTTAACCTCAGTGGTAGGGAAAATGATGGAATCACTTCTGAAGGAAAGAATTGTCGATTATCTAGAGGCCAGAGGGGCACAGGACCCAAGGCAGCATGGATTCACAGCGGGAAGGTCATGCCAGACGAATCTGATAGATTTCTTTGACTGGGTGATCAAAGTAGTAGATCAGGGAGGGACTGTGGACATGGCCTACCTAGACTTTAGCAAGGTATTTGACACAGTCCCACACAAAAGATTAATATACAAGTTAGCCAGCCTAGGAGTGGGTCCCAAGATGACAGCCTGGGTAAAGAATTGGCTGGAGAATAGGACACAGAGTAATAAGTAAATGGAGTCCACTCTGAAGAAAGGGGTACTAGTGGGTGCAGGGTTCAGTATTAGGACTAGTCCTCTTCAATGTCTTTATAATACATTGCAGAGGGACTGAAGGAAAATATGTCTCTTTGCAGATGACACAAAGATCTGTAACAGAGTTGATGCACAAGGTGGGGTGGAAAGGATGAGAGGGACTTGGCAAGGTTAGAGGAATGGTCAAATGTATGGCAGCTAGATTCAATGCTAAGAAGTGCAAGGTAATGCACCTGGGAAACAAAACCAGGGGAAGAGTACACAATGGGGGTGAGATACTAACAACAACAAAAATGGAAAGGGACCTGGGGGTAGTCATATCAGATGACCTAAAGGTGGGCAAGCAATGTGAGAGGGCAGCAAGGAGGGCTGAGGGGATACTAGGATGCATAGGGAGAGGCATCACCAGTAGGAAACAGGAAGTTATTATCCCTCTGTACAGACAGCTGGTCAGACCCCATCTGGAGTATTGCGTGCAGTTCTGGAGACCCATTCTCCGCAAAGACATAGATGGAAGCTGTCCAGAGGAGGGCAACTAAAATGGTGCAGGGTCTGCACCGGAAGACATATGAAGAGAGACTTAAGGAGCTTAATATGTATAGCCTCGAGGAAAGGAGGGAGAGGGGGGACATGATAGAAACTTTCAAGTACCTCAAGGAAATCAACAAAGTCCAAGAGGGTAGCATCTTTCAAAACAAGAGGTGTGCAAGAACAAGGGGCACAATTTGAAGATAGAGGGGCGGCTCAGAGGTAATTCACGGAAGTATTTTTCACAGAGAGGGTTGTGGATGCATGGAACGGCCTTCCGGAGGAGGTTGTGGAGTCAAAAACAGTGGTGGAATTCAAGCATGCATGGGACAGTCATAAGGCAATTCTAGGGGGTGGGGGCCAAAAGAAGTAGGCTGCTGGTTAACTAGGATCTGCAGCTTATCCATTAGGTAGGGAAATGGGCAGACTGGGTAGGCCAAGCGGTCCTTATCTGCCGTCAAAATTCTATGAATGACTGTATTTCTGCGTTTTTAAATGAAATTTGAAACATTTTCTAGTGAATTTTAGTGCCCATGAAAAGTACCAGACTGACACCACTGGAGACCGAAGCCCTCTGTGAAACCACATGACGTGCGACACGTGTGATCGCAGTGCAAGCTTCCCGACACTGACCACCAATGAGCCTAAACCTGTCATGGCAGAACCACTGCATAGCTGAGAGGGCAGTTTACACTTTAAGCCCATTTAGTCTTTGGCCTCTCATGCGAGGCTACCAACAAGGGTGCCAGTCAGTGCCATGATGGTAGTCTTGTGAAGTGGACACGCTGCATTAGGAACTGGACAGAGATCACGACAACTCTTTCCACATCAGTCGCTGACCAGCCATCGAATAATTTTCTTTTTTGAAAATCCCCTAAACTTGGGAATGCATTTCTTTTTTTAAATCCTCATCGTGGCTGGCTCCCATCTACCTGAGTGCCCCAGCCCTGTCTCCACAACGTCCACTGGGACTTACCACTGCCGTCTTCCCCCAGGGCTTTCCCCCTCTGACGGAGTCAATAGGGTTCCCCAGCCTCTGCTGTGGGATATATCTGGTTTTGGTTGCATGTCCAGTTAGCCAGATGCAGGGCCTGCAGGTGCTCGGTGCCATCCTGCCGCAAGTATTTTCCTATTGTTGTCCCCATGGGAGGCCTGGCACTCAATGGCATCATCATGATACATGCCACACACTGCTGTTGATGTGCATTGACGCCTGCCATGCCTCCCCTTGTGTGTTGGGCCAAGCAGCCTTTCCCCAGGCTTCCACTAGGGGCTAGGCAAACACCAGGCTGTGCCCTCACCCCCCCCCCGAGGACAGCAGGCCTCTGGATGCTCAGTCCCCTTCCCCCCACTGGCTCTCCGATGTCTCGAGTCCGCTTCCAAACCCAGGTCATTTGCGTCTCAAGTGGTAGCACTACTGGTGTGCCAGTTTATAAATAAATAAATAAAGTATTGTTGCTGAAACAACAGGACAAGATCCATCACTCACCCACAACCATGCTAGGAATTGCAGCAAAAAAAAAAAAACAGTTAAAGATCATAGTTTAGTTAGTGAGCATTTGAAACAGCGAAAGGAGACCCCATGAGAACAGTAGTAATGTGCAAAACTGATGGTGAATGTGGTGTCCTTTCACTGTTTAACGTGATACAAACGTGAAAAGGAAGGCAGGAGCACCGTAAAACACAAGCGAGAGCATTCATTCAATTAGCTATTGTCCTGAAGCTCCAGGGTTCAAGCTGCATCACTCGAATTCTGCTTTTTGCTTGTGAGTCATGTATTTTCATTCTTTTTTACTTTACTGAATGAGTGCTCTGCTTGTGTTTTCCTGGGCCAGACTAGTTTGGAGTAAGCACCAACTGCAGAAACTGTGTACATGTTGTTTGTGTGTTCAGGCAGGAAAACTGTCTGCTGGCGCTGCCACTAATGTCCCCAGGAAACCCAAACAAAAGCAATAAGAAAAATGTGGCACACCTAAAGGTCCCCTGAATAGTATTAATTTAATAACAAACCATGAGCCAAAATAAAGTGTGAGTGTACATTTAAAAATGCCTGAGTTGTTGTAGTCATAGAGATCAAATTTAATATAAAATCTAGAGGGGACATCATGTGACTTAATGTTTCCTGTCTTTCATGTTTCTAATGTTAATGGTTCAGAATAACTTGCATATGGTGGCTGAGCGCCTCAGAAATACCATGTGATGTCCGCTATAGCTTTATATAGATTCACTCCATATGGTTGTACCTAATGGTTTTTAAATGCCTGGTTCCACTTTATTTCTGCACCTGTGTGTGTCCCACTTGTTTCATATTGTTACTGTTTGATATGTCCACTGAATAGAAGTTGGTCTTTAACTGGACTTTTTTTTTTTTTGCCGTAACTCCTGGTACAGTTGTGGGGTGAGTGCTGGATTTCTTCCATTGGTTTGGTTAGACTTTTCACTGGCAGAGTTGCCCCACACACCTGCTAGTAGTCCATTCTGGTTTTGCTTCAAAGCATTGTTTCTGCTGCCTATCAGAAGAAATAAAAATCACAGAATATGATGCATAATCAGCATTCACATCGGTGCTAATTACCTAGTTTACTTATGAAACTGTTCTAACCATTTTTGAAAGAGTAGAGGTTCTTCATGGAAGCACCAAGTTTGGTCGACAGCGACAATGCTGACCTCCCCCACAGCCATGGCACAATACCGATGCAGGTATTATGCCGCCTGTTCTCAATGTGTTTTCTGTGGGGGGGCTGTGCTTCCCACATCCCCCATGCGGGGGGCTCTGCCCCCCCCCACACACCCCCAGAACTTTAGGATTCCAACTCCAGGTCGGAGTTGGTCCGGCGGGGGCAGAACACTGGGGGAAGGTGAAACACAGAAAAGGACCATTACCGCAAATGTCGCCATAATGGTCTTTTTTCCTGTTTCGCCATCAGGGTGTCGACGAAAAGGAGTGCACCGGTTCTTCGTATAGTAACAGAATCACTTGACCCTTCCCTTCCAAGAATATTCCAATGACATGCTTTTAAGACTGATTTAAAACTCTTATTTTAATTTCCTGATTCAGCCTCATGAACCGATGAGCTCTAAAGTTGCATGGCATACCTCTCACCTGTACTACATTACAAGAATGCCACTCATTTTCCCCATAAGAACCCTTCTGTTCATACTGCATAACTGTCCCTCATATGGAGGGATGTCCCTCATTTTATCCCACAGCGGTCTCCTATTCCTGGATATCCGTTTCAGAATTTCAAGAAGCAGGGCAATGAATGGGATTGTGTTGGGATCTGAACCCGTCCCCTACTTGGTTGGTGCCTGTTGGGTCAAACTATGTATTTTTTTTTTTAAACTCACATTTTATCACCTCCTTCAGTGGCTACCCTACCTTACCCTAAACCAGAACATCCATCCCAGCATTGGTAGGTGATCCACCTGGGCCCTCCAGGTTTCTTGTAATGTGCTCCCTTCAATCTTCACCTCCTCAGCGGGTCTCTTTCCTTCTTCTTCAAGAACCTGTGCAGCGAAAGAGACCCTACCGGACCACTGAGATGTGGATAAGTATAGTATCATACTGCACTCATTTGAGGTGTCTTTGTCCCCCCCAACATATATATATATATTCTGGCTGACCATAAATTACTAAATCAAACGGGTATAGAAAGAAGTACATAAAACCATTGCCTAAGGGGGTACAAAACAGATTAATGGTACAAACCTCAGAACTGACAAAAGAAAATTAGACTTCACACAAACAATGGTCCGCACATGGAACACTGTACCAGAAGCATTGGTTAATTCTAAGACAAGAAGTGCATTTAAAATTAGCTCAGATGTTCATGTGGGACTGCACACTATGGATGTCTGCTGCTGAGAAGTTGGGGGCAGTTTTCACGGGTTGCATGGCCTAATTCTGCCTCAAAGCACAGTAGTATACATCAGTCTCCTGCGTGTAGTATTTCTGTTTGCTGACATCTTGCCTGATAATTGAACCCAGTCACTTCCCACATCTGGCACTTGGGTTAATATCCCAGTACTGACACTGTAGTGCAGCATGAGAGGGGTGCTGCACTTCTGAGGTGCCGTCTTTCGGATGAGACGTTAAACTGAGGTCCCATCTGCCTGGATTGGTGGTAGTTCAGGTGGATGTTAAAGATCCCATGACACTTATCGAAAAGAGATGGGGAATTTCCCTGGTGTCCTGGCCAAATTTCCCTCATTCACTAAAAAACATACCACCAACAGTTTCATCTGGTTCAAGGTCAGTTGGCATTCATCTGTATCCCCCTTCCCCGGGTCGTGCCTGAAAATAGGCAGGATTTGTCTAGTGCACTTACCTGGTCAACAATAAATAAATAAATTGTGTGTGCGTGTGTGCACACGCGCGCACCTCAAGGCCAGTGTTTTTGTACTATTGGCACTTTTATTTGGGTGTCAGGTCCCCAAATCCTGGGCTGGATTTTTATTTGTTCTGGGACCAAGTCCCACTCTGTAGCGCCCACTGCATTACAAATTCTCCACACCTGCGGAGAATCCTATCTTTAGTCCATGCTCCACACGGGTGGCAGGCATAGTTGTGGCAGATGTTACACCTGGTCTAACCAGACGAGACATTTTGGCACAGCTGTGGGGGATGTTACACCTGGTCTAGCCAGATGTGACATTTTGGCATAGCTGTGGGAGATGTTACACCTGGTCTAACCAGACATGCCATTTTGGCACAGCTGTGGGAGATTCTACACCTGGTCTAACCAGACATGACATTTTGGCATAGCTGTGGGAGATGTTACACCTGGTCTAACCAGACATGACATTTTGGTACAGCTGTGGGAGATGTTACACCTGGTCTAGCCAGGCATGCCATTTTGGCATAGCTATGGGAGATGTTACACCTGGTGAAGCCTGGCATAACATTTTGGCACAGCTGTGGGAGATGTTACACCTGGTCTAACCAGGCATGACATTTTGGCACAGCTGTGGGAGATGTTACACCTGGTCTAACCAGGCATGATATTTTGGCACAGCTGTGGGAGATGTTACATCTGGTCTAACCAGGCATGACATTTTGGCACAGCTGTGGGAGATGTTACACCTGGTGAAGCTAGACATAACATTTTGGCACAGCTGTGGGAGATTCTACACCTGGTCTAACCAGACATGACATTTTGGTACAGCTGTGGGAGATGTTACACCTGGTCTAGCCAGGCATGACATTTTGGCACAGCTGTGGGAGAGGTTACACCTGGTCTAACCAGGCATGACATTTTGGCATAGCTGTGGCAGATGTTACACCTGGTCTAGCCAGACATGACATTTTGGCACAGCTGTGGGAGATGCTACACCTGGTCTAACCAGGCATGACATTTTGGCACAGCTGTGGGAGATGCTACACCCAGTCTAACCAGACATGACGTTTTGGCACAGCTGTGGCAGATGTTACACCTGGTCTAGCCAGACATGACATTTTGGCACAGCTGTGGGAGATGTTACACCTGGTCTAACCAGGCATAACATTTTGGCATAGCTGTGGGAGATGTTACTCCTGGTCTATCCAGACATGACATTTTGGTACAGCTGTGGGAGATGTTACACCTGGTCTAGCCAGACATGACATTTTGGTACAGCTGTGGGACATGTAACACCTGGTCTAACCAGGCATGCCATTTTGGCATAGCTATGGGAGATGTTACACCTGGTGAAGAAAGCATAACATTTTGGCACAGCTGTGGGAGAGGTTACACCTGGTCTAACCAGGCATGACATTTTGGCACAGTTGTGGGAGATTTTATACCTGGTGAAGCCAGGCATAACATTTTGGCACAGCTGTGGGAGATGCTACACCTGGTCTAACCAGGCATGACATTTTGGCACAGCTGTGGGAGATGTTACACCTGGTGAAGCCAGACATAACATTTTGGCACAGCAGTGGGAGATTCTACACCTGGTCTAACCAGACATGACATTTTGGTACAGCTGTGGGAGATGTTACACCTGGTCTAGCCAGGCATGACATTTTGGCACAGCTGTGGGAGAGGTTACACCTGGTCTAACCAGGCATGCCATTTTGGCATAGCTATGGGAGATGTTACACCTGGTCTAGCCAGACATGACATTTTGGCACAGCTGTGGGAGATGCTACACCTGGTCTAACCAGGCATGACATTTTGGCACAGCTGTGGGAGATGCTACACCTGGTCTAACCAGACGTGACATTTTGGCACAGCTGTAGCAGATGTTACACCTGGTCTAGCCAGACATTACATTTTGGCACAGCTGTGGGAGATGTTACACCTGGTCTAACCAGGCATGATGTTTTGGCACAGCTGTGGCAGATGTTACACCTGGTCTAGCCAGACATGACATTTTGAAATAGCTGTGGGAGATGTTACACCTGGTCTAACCAGGCATGACATTTTGGCACAGCTGTGGGATAATGTTACATCTGGTCTAACCAGACATAACATTTTGGCACAGCTGTGGGAGATGTTACACCTGGTCTAGCCAGACATGACATTTTGGTACAGCTGTGGGAGATGTTACACCTGGTCTAGCCAGACATGACATTTTGGTACAGCTGTGGGAGATGTTACACCTGGCCTAACCAGACATGACATTTTGGCATAGCTGTGGGAGATGTTACACCTGGTCTAGCCAGGCATACCATTTTGGTACAGCTGTGGGAGATGTTACACCTGGTCTAACCAGACATGACATTTTGGTACAGCTGTGGGAGATGTTACACCTGGTCTAACCAGACATAACATTATGGCATAGCTGTGGGAGATGTTACACCTGGTCTAGCCAGGCATGACATTTTGGCACAGCTGTGGGAGATGTTACACCTGGTGAAGCCAGGCATAACATTTTGGCACAGCTGTGGGAGATGCTACACCTGGTCTAACCAGGCATGACATTTATGCACAGCTGTGGGAGATGTTACACCTAGTCTAACCAGGCATGACATTTTGGCATAGCTGTGGGAGATGTTACACCTGGTCTAACCAGGCATGACATTTTGGCACAGCTGTGGAGATGTTACACCTGGTGAAGCCAGACATACCATTTTGGCACAGCTGTGGGAGATTCTACACCTGGTCTAACCAGACATGACATTTTGGTACAGCTGTGGGAGATGTTACACCTGGTCTAGCCAGGCATGACATTTTGGCACAGCTGTGGGAGAGGTTACACCTGGTCTAACCAGGCATGCCATTTTGGCATAGCTATGGGAGATGTTGCACCTGGTCTAGCCAGACATGACATTTTGGCACAGCTATGGGAGATGCTACACCTGGTCTAACCAGACATGACATTTTGGCACAGCTGTGGGAGATGTTACACCTGGTCTAGCCAGGCATAACATTTTGGTACAGCTGCGCCAAAAACAATCTGCTGCAAGTTCCCATAAATCATGAAGCTCGTCATAAACCACCTCCAGTTTTGAAAATACAGCACCTTTAGGAAAAATTGTGGCTCCGCAAGTGAAGCTGCACTTGCAGCAGCTTTTCTCTACACCTGCACCAATTTGGGGGGGGGGGTGAATATCCGGTCCCCTGCCTTTTATCCCCGGCCCGGACTGAATCCTCTAGCCAGCAGCATTATTATAGAACCATTGCCTCCTGTACCTGTCTAAGCATGGCCCAGATGTGCACAGGTAAGCTACAAGCCTTACCTTATTCTGCACTTTGTTGGAAAGATGGGGCTGCCTAAGTCAGGTGAGGTCTCCTTGTTCAGTGTGTTAGGGTTACCTGCTACACAACAAAAAACATAATCAGAGAGCATGCCTCCAAAAATTATTTTCCCAGCAGATGAAATGTCGGGGCCACAAATCAGTGGACTGCCTCTGCAGTGCATTGCACGGCAATAAGGTGACATGCACAGGTTAATGGGTCGCACCTGGAAATGAGCCTCTGCTCTGTGTGCCTTTCCAATTTTCTGTCAATAAATATACAGTGGAGGTCATGAGAACTGTGGAGAAGAATGCATTCACCTGCCCCGCCCACCACCCCAATAACTTCCAAGTTCTTTTTGATATGTTTGCAGTGGAAAACACCTTCAACTTTGACCTGTCACAGGAAATAAATCCTGTACTATGGAGCGGGTCACCATAGGATTTGTTCAAGGGTGGTAGCCAGTTATTTTGTAGCCAAATATAAATAAGCAACTTGAAACTGTTCCATTCAAATGTATTTGTTCAGCCGAATTGACTTTTAAAAGGCTACACACAGATATACAACGTATGTACGTACATCCACATACTGACTTACAATACATGGAATAAAATCAGATTCATGTAGAACAGTCATGACAATTTCTCACATTTAGGCATGCAAAACAGTAGATAACCTAAATATTGCACTGTCCAAGCAATGGTAAGCTAAAGGCATCCGACGAAGAGATCTGTGTGTCCCCTTGGCCTCGTGCACAGTTACACCAATATATAGTATCTGTCTATGTTGTTTCAGGTATCACACTTGTTTTTAGGCCAGCCTGCTGGTGAAGTTGTAGCGCACCACTTGCGGTGTTAATAACCCAGGTTCGGGAGTGAATTTATGGCGTCAGAAGGTCAGACATAGGGTGAAGAATCCAGCATTTGTGGACTGCTCTCCTCCGGGGGGGGGTCATGGAGTCTGTTCTGCACCAGGCTGCTAGCCCCTGAGGGAGATTAGGGTGTGTGGCAGTTCAGACCGCCAGCGTGGAAGAAAGAGTGGCAAACAGTGTACAGGAGCATATGATGTGCATTGTAACATCATTGGATGCCAGCTTTCCCCAAGGGGAGAAACTCAGAAAATCATGGCTGGCAGGATGACTCTGGTCACCCACAGGCCCCGCACCCGATGACCTGGGCACGTCAGTGCGAACCGGATCCTGTTCAACAGCTGGGGGGGGTGGAGATCCCTGCTGACCCCAGTGGGAGGGGGCCCTGGAGGCTTTGGGATTTTGAGTCCCATGAACCTCTCGAGCTTTGCTCTTGAGGTCGGAGGGAATCAGAACCCCTCTGTGGCAGCACAGGCGGCTTGTGCGTAGCTACCCATCCAGTATTGTCTGTATTGTGAGTGCCTAAATGATTGACAGATGCAGGGAAATTAACAAGGCTGCAGGGAGAATGAGATGTTATTTGCAGTGGAGGGAAATAAAGTGCCTAAATGATACTTTTTATTCCCTCATGTTATTTATCCCTTCCAATTGGTATAAATATCATACAACAGGTGTAAAAATATATTATGCAAGATAAACGTGAGCTAAAGTTGGGAATGTTACTAAAACTAAAAATTCAACCCCATATTTGGGGTTGAATTTTTTATGGATTTTAGGAGTTAGGATGTGTTTTGAGGGAGCCAGGAAGACCTGTATCTCCTATTTCTCGGAGCAGCTTCATTGACTCTGCCCATTTGGCTGCCCCCCCAAGTCCCCACAGTTGCTGTTCATCAGTGCAAGGAAGTGGGGATAGCAAGGGGGGGAACCACTGTGGTTTTGCTCCTGGAGTGGGAGATGGGGAGAGCAGGATGAAGAGTAGGATAAGGAGCTTCCCTGGTTAAAACAGAACCAGGACAAAGGCACTCATTGCCTGGTTCCTATCTTGAGGGCTTCTGGAATGTCATCGGATATAGTAGTTGAGCCCACCAGCATGGTTTCTCCCCCTGATGGCAGTGCTGTGCAATGCCAGGTCCATCGGGAATAAGACCACGATAATAGCGGATTTTGCTGCTGATTCTTGGCAGACCTGGCATATGTCACTGAGACCTGGCTGGGGTACGACTCTGACCCTGTGCTGGAGAATCAAAGACTGTTCCAGGAATGCACTCAAATCTCTGGGTTGGGTCTCTTGTATACATCACAGAACAGGTGCCCTTTGGTGCCCCCCAGCAAGGGGAGACGTTCCATGATGAATCATCCATATTTCTGCCCTATCTCCACGGTGATGGCTGTAGAGGGGGTACATTGGTAGGAGAAAGAGGGCACAGAGATGCTGGTGCTATGCCTCTGCCCCATCTTCCAAGGTGTACATCATGCCCCCCATTGACTGTCACTATGCCCCCCCCCCATGTTGTTGATCCTGTGTGCTATCCCCCTCAGGTTTGCCAACCAGTAGTGCAGAGGATCTGACCTAATTTTTATGGCTGCGTGGGCGGAGCTTCATAGTTGTTATGGCATCATCAGAGTTTTAGTACAGCACCGTGGAAACATGTGACCGGACCGCTGTCCAGTGTGCTTCCACAGTGCTGTGGCGAAAATCCACTAGTTCAGTTTATGTGGCCCTTCCCCCTCCGCGGACTGCATAAACACATGCCCTTCATTGGCACTCTACTTTTTGTGCCGTTATTCTGGCACTGACAATGCCGTACCCAAGATGGCTGCCACAGGCAACTGCACATGCATGAGTATCGCACATGCGCAGTTCTGTTATATCGGCTATCTTCCATACAGCTGATCTGGTGCTGTGTCTTCCATACAGCTCATCTGGTGTGGTGAGAGCTCTGATTACTGTGTCACCGGAGCTCTCGCTGCTATATCTCTCTGCTATCTGTTTCTCAGCAGAAACACTCATAACAGCTCTGTGCAGCCGTATCGGCTATGACCAGAATTTGTTTAAAAATGGAACTTGGCCAGCCTACTGACTCAGTCATTGGGTTACCACTTGCAATGCCAGTGACCTAAGTTTGGGAACAAACTCAGGCCCCTGGGGCTAGTTGGGGGAGGAAGAGTGAGCATCCTAGAGAACACAGCTACCTGGATGACTTCACATGATAGTGCAGTGATAGCATAGTTGGGGGATGTCAACCGGACTTCGCTTGAGGATACTTTGGCTACACAGACTTGTAATGCCAAGTGCACCGATGTCCTAGGGTGTTGGGACCTAAAAACAAGTTTAAAAAAGTACCTGTCTCATGTGGGATAATCCCTGGCCCTGATTCCAGCAGTTGTGTCACTCCAGCCTCTATTCCTGCCTCTCTTAGCAGGAGCAGGAGGAGGGGGGAGGCAGGATCCAGCATGATCAGACCCCCATATGGGGGAAGGGGATAAGACTGTGGAGTTGGAAGCTTGCACTAGGTAAGTGGCAGGAATGTCCCTGGGGAAGGGAGCCGAGGCATTGGGGGAGCATAAAAAAAGGAACTTGAAAATATAAAATAAAAAGCTTTTATTTTGCAGAAAATTAGAGGAACCCTGTATGGGGAATGGACTATTCTAGCTGGACAAGAAATGTCAGAATTTAAGAACAAGACACCCACTTATGGATACTGTGAGCACCTGGAAGGATTAGACGTAAACAATCCTGATTGTCTAAAAATTACGTCATGATCCATAATGACTACAAAAGTTCTTCCAGAGGTGTCTAGTTTTTTACAGTTGACACAGAAAAGGAAACCTCGTTTTTGAAGCAGATCTCCCAACTGCAGAATGCATATTTTAATTAGCAAAAAAGGATTAAATTGCCAGGTTTGTTACATCCGACTACCTTAGAGGCCTAGAGTAGTTACGGCTCAGTGGGACAAAAATTGTTAAATCGGAAGTAGACCCCCTGGAGTAACGCTCTGTGTTACACTGGAACAATATTTCCCCACTGCCTTGTGTACAGACATTTCGTCTGTTAAAGGTCCTAGCGCTAGAAACTCATCAGTAGAGGCGAGCACTTAACTGTTAAAAGGGTGTCGTACTGAACAACAGAGAGGGTCCTGTATTTAATTATAGAAAAGGTCCTGTACTTAACTACAAGGAGGGTCCCATCAGACAAGTCTGAGATAAAAATAAGGGACGTGGCCCATTTCTGGCTCTCATACAACCTGGTTTTCACTGAACCCCAAAAAGATACTGAAGGCAGAGCTTCTGCTAGACAGTTGATTTGAAGAACCTCAGACACCCCACCCCCACCTTGCAGAGTTTAGAGGTCTCTGTAACATTTCTATGAGTCCCTCATGTAAAATACCTCATTCGTTTGTTACTTTGAGTTTGTACTATTTTTCCAAGAACAATACAATCTGTGCATTTATACAGCGTCTTTGAATGCGGAAGAATATCGTCAATATGGTTGCGATAAAATAATTGTACGTTTTGTTAGAACACCTGCTAGCCTGAGCAAGAAAAGGAAAGGAATTTGTTCTTTAGTTTGTTTGTTTTAAAACTGGTAACTGAGAAAGGCACCCTGATCCAAGGCTCGTTTCTAGGTGCGACTTGGGGTAGGGAAAGCAAAGTACAGTAAAGCATAGGAACACAGAAACATCAACAATAAAGGCAGAAAAAGACCAGTGGTCCATCCAGTGTGCCCCAGTTCCCCCATCATAGACAGCATCAATGAAACGGTGCAAAGTAAAATGCCAGATCTGCACCAGTTTACATGGTACAAGTGCCTTACAATGGAGAATGCAAAAAAAACAACTATGTTACATTGAGTTGCATGGTTATGTTGAAAAAGGGAACAGTGCAGTTTTATTTAGAGCCTTTCAGACAAACTGTACCCCAAAACAGAGTTGGACTGGCTCACCAAGATACCTGGAGCTTTCCAGGTGGGTGCTTTCTGTTGGGCACCCAGCCACCTTCTAAACTCTAAGAATCTTTGGGTTTATCATCTATTTTTCAACTTAAATGGACCCTGTAAGTAAATGTAAGATGCAAAACACAGAGCTTGTATATCATACTGAAGTGGAGTACAAATCAAATCAAATGCGATCTGGGGATGCAGCAGTGATTAGGGAAACGGACAGATTAGGTGGGCCATATGGTCCTTATCTGCCGACAGAGTCTATGTTTCTTAATACTGATATGAGTGTGTCATCCTGGACCTTCCCCTATTGATTTTCCAGGTGGGCCCCTGTGTCGACTTTCTTGGTGGGCCCCCCTGTACTCCAGTCCAACCCTTTCCCAAAGTACTTTGCAGTCAGGAGGGGGAAGGGAGAGAATGTTGATGCCTTTTGTGACTTCCTCGCAGGGAGATTCAAAACAGCCCATAGATAGAAGAGAGAGAGAGAGAGAGAAACATAGAAACAGAATTTGCCAGCAGATAAGGACTGCTTGGCCCACCTAGTCTGCCCTTTTTCCCTACCTACAGAGAGAGCGAGAGAGAGGGAGAGAGAGAGAGAGAGAGGGAGGGAGAGAGAGAGAGAGAGGTTAGACAGGTTTAGCATAGGACAGTTAAGTGACTTGTTCTGGGTCAGACACTTAGTTAAAGGGCAAAGGCAGTGGTGGGATTCAAGCCTGGGTCTCCTGATTCACAGTTCTGTGCCATAACCACTAGGCCCGATTGCCTTTGAATCAAGGGTCTCCAGCAAACCTCGGTGGTCAAGGGATCCTTACTATGGGGCCAACAGAAGCACTGCTGAAAGGTTCTCACCAGCAAATCCAGTTATTTGCATGTATTTGTTTATTGTGTGTACACTAAGTAAATGTTTATTGCTATTTTGCATTTCAGACTGTTTGTCCTCAGTAACAGTTCACTTTGGTACTGAATTCTGGAACTGTTCAGGTTCTAAGGGGCCTGCATTGCCCTCGGTGCATTAACCAACACTGTCTCCATCACACTAGCCAACGCTACACCCATTGCATTCACCCACACAGCCCAGGGCCAAAGTTCTCTACTCACCCTGCTCAGCGTTCCGTCTTCCCATGAGTCCAACGAAGAAATCGTGCATGTCTCCTGCAAGAATAGACAGGAAGGGCTCATTAACCTGGTGAATCTGCTGGTGGGGGGTGGAAGGGGCCTCAACCCTCCTAACTGGATTTCAGCTGAAATGATAGCCCCTTCCCAAGTCCCTGCCTTCAGTAATGCCCACAAACATGCAGCATAGTGCTACACACAATGGCCATTTTATGGTCATTTTGGAGTAGCAAATTTAAAATAGGAGCCAGTTTGTTTACATTTTTCGTATGTGCCAAAACTGCATAACAAGCTTCAGCTCTGCTTTGCTGTTCTCTCACTTGAAGAGCCCATATGAGACTACTGATAAGACTGCCTGGTTAAGAATGATTTCATGATTTGTAATAATCTGACTGCCGTTGCAGAGGGCAGAGGGAGCAGGGCTCGAAGAAGAGTGGAAACTGGCTAAGAAATTAAGCTCTCCTACAACGACCGCATTCCTGGAAATGAAGCTCCCAACAGGAACCATGTTGCTGGAAATGAAGCCCCCCTATAGGGACCATGCTACTGTAAATGAAGACCCCCCCAACAGGGACCATGTTGCTGGAAATGAAGCCCCCCTACAGGGACCATGTGACTAGAAAAGAAGCCCCCCCAACAGAGACCAAAGCCCCACAACAGAGACCATGTTGCTGGAAATGAAGCCCCCTACAGGGACCATGTTGCTGGAAATGAAGCCCCCTACAGGGACCATCTTGCTGGTTTCTTTAAGCAATAAGGCATATTGGGGCACGTGTTATGCTGGGATAATGTTATGTCTTGGTATATTATGAGGCATGAGGTACAGCTGAGTACCTTAAACTACCTGAGCAGTGATGATACCCAGCATAACACACGCCCTGAAGTACCTTATTGTGATTGTACAATGAATCCCTTAGAATATAACACAGGCTTTTATGTTGGATTTTCTTTAGATCAGTTTCAGACCGTGATGTTAATGTTGGGATAACATGGATCTTGGTAAAATCCAGACCACCGGACTGGACCCAGAATGGTAAAAAGCAGGCCAACTGGTCCAGATGAACCTGCTGGACTGGGCACAGATTACACAGTCTGGCTATTCCAGCCAAACCAATTGATCCGATTTTTACTGCATTGGTCTGTCTGGTCTGGATTTCATCTAGCATGATGGTATAGGTGAAATCCAGACTAGAGACACAGACTGGACATTTTATCATTTTCATCTGGTCCATGTCCGCTGGCCCAGATTTCACCCATACCCATCACTCTACTTGAAATCCAGCCCAGGCTGGCCCGGTGGCACTGAGGGTTGAGGTGCTGGATGCCACACCTGCCACACTGGTGACCCGGGTTCGGGAATGGACTCAGGCTGCTGAGGGTTGGCTGGGGAAGGAGAGGATCGAGCATCCGGAGGACTGCTCTCCTCTCCCCGGGTGGGTAGTGGGCCTTGCTTTGCTCACCAGTGGCCCCCGATGGAGATTAGGGGCACTGTAGGAGTGATGCCGTATCGAGGGGTGGAGCAGCGGTGGACGTCAGCATGTTTGGTGCGCAGATGTCATTGCAGGTCTGCACTCCAGGGGCAACACTTACTAGAAAAGCCCCGCTCCCTGGATAGGAGACAGCACCTTCCATGCTCCATCGTCACACACCTATCACTGGTCTCGACCCACTAGCTCTTCCGATCCCTCATCCTGCCTCAGTTCCAGTGAGTAGTGGAGCACCGACGAACCAGGTAGGGTGGGGAATGTACCAGATTTCCCAGTGGGGTGGGCTTCAGGCAGGTGGTAGCTCGGTGGTGGCGAGTGAGGATGCTAGAGAGTTCGTTCCAAGGGAAGTGGAGATAAAAAGAATCACACACAAAAAAAAGAAATCCACCCAGCCAGAAAGGATGAACTCAAATGGTAAAAACTGGACCAACTGGTCCGGCGACGACCGCTGGACCACACTTGTTGCGCCCAGACTGGCTTATTCATCTGGACCTGTCGATGTGTTTATTACCATTTTGGGTCTAGTCCAGCGATCTGGATTTTATACCTAGTGACATCATGGCTGGAGCTGTCTCTAGACCAATCAGCTTTCCTGATTTTTTTCTCTCTATTTTATAATTGTCCTCTGAAATACTGTGTAGTAATAGATTATTATAGTTCTCTTCCAGTGGCTACCGGATATCACTATGGCAGACAGAAAAAGAAAATAGAATTTCTTTGCGTGGTGTAGGCCAGCAGACCAGCAGTGTCATGCCAGTTAGGTAGCATATCTTTTAGTTGACTAACAGAATGTAATGTTACTGTTCTAGTTCTTGTTATCACTCATTGCAGAGGTGCTGCAGAGCAACCCCCTACATGACACACCAGTCCACCCTCCCAGTAAGCGGGAAACCCCAAGGTCAGTTTTGAACCTAGGTCTCTCACATGGTGGTGTAGCAAGCTGCTGCTGATATCGCAACCATGTTGATCTCAATTTCCTGATACTACCCGCCAAGTATATAGTTACTTACTACCCACTTCATCTTAGTCTATTTGACCTATGACCTTTAGCTATCCATGTGGCGACACTTACTTTTCTGAGGTGGTGGGAGTTCCCTGGTACCTGGAAAACAGTAAGAGTTCTGGGGTTATATCCCATGTTCAAACTTGTTAGGAGAACAAATTATATACAGATACAGACATCACACAGTTTGTAGAAAAAATGTATTTTACGATGCCCATTGGTGTGTTGAGACAGCATTCTTATAAAAAAGGATGTCTGGGCATGCAGCAGATTCAAGTTCTGGGTGGGCTGGAGATCTGCTCCCACTGCACTAGTGCCTCCTGTGGCTGTGTATATGTGCTGCGTGTCTATGAATGCGTTCTACATGTCTTTGTGCTGCGTGTCTGTCTGTCTGTGTGCTGCATGTCTGTGTATGTGTGCTGCGTGTCTATGAATGTGTACTCCCTATGTATGTGAGCTGTGTGTCTATGTATGTGTCTGTGCTTGTGTGCTGCATGTCTGTGTATGTGTGCTTCATGTCTGTGAATGCATTCTACATGTCTTTGTGCTGCGTGTCTGTCTGTGTGCTGCATGTCTGTGTATGTGTGCTGCATCTCTGTGAATGTGTACTGTGTGTCTGCATGTGCGCTGTGTGTTGCATGTCTGTATGTGTACTGTGTTTCTGTGTGCTGCGTGTCTGTGTATGTGTGCTGCATGCCTGTGTATGTGTGCTACATGTCTGTGAATGTGTACTGCATTTGTGCTGTGTGTGCGGCAGATCTGTGTATGTGTGCTGTGTGTGTATTTGTGTTGCATGTCTGTGAATGTGTGCTGCGTGTCTGTATATGTGTGTTGTGTGTCTGTGTATGTGTACTGCCTGTCTGTGTATGTATGCTGCATATCTGTGTGTCGTGTGTCTACAAGTGTGGTGCATGTGTATGTGTGTTGCATATCTGTGTCTCTGTGCTGTGGTTTTTGTATACTGCATGTATCTGTATGTGTGCAACATGTATGTATGTATGCTGTATGTCTGGTATGTGTGCTGCCTGTGCCTGTATGTGTGCTGTGTGTCTATGTATGCTGCACATCTGTGAATGTGTACTGCATGTCTGGTATGTGTGCTGCGTGTCAGTAGGTTTGTCGCGTGTCTGTGTCTCTGTGCTGTGTTTTGGTATGCTGCCTGTAACTGCACATGTGCTACATGTATGTATGTATGCATACTGCATGTCTGGTATGTGTGCTGTCTGTGTATGTGTGCTGCACATCTGTGAATGTGTGCTGTGTGTCTGTGTGCCGCGTGTCTGTGTATGTGTGCTGTGTCTATATGCTGCATGTCTGTTTATATGTGTTGCTTGTCTGTGCGCAGGTACTGTGTCTATGTCCCACATGTCTATGTATGTGTGCTGTGTGTCTGCATATGTGCTGCATGTCTGTGAATGTGTGCTGTGTCATGTGCTATGTGTCTGTGTGCTGCATGTCTGTGTGTGTATATGTGCTGTGTTTTTTTGTATGTGTGCTGCATGTCTGTGTGTTGCATGTCTGTATGTGTGCTATGTGCCTATGTGCTGCATGTCTGTTTATGTGTGCTGTGTGTGTATGTATGTGTTGTGTGTGTATGTGTGTATGTATGTGTGCTGTGTGTGTATGTGTGTATGTATGTGTTGTGTGTGTATACATACATACATACATACATAAATAAAAAGGCCAAATCCTAAGCACAAAAGAGTTCCAATAAGAAAGATGAGTGGGGGATGGGGCAGTGGCTGGTGTTTCTAATCTGCTAAAAGACCCTCACGAGTCGAGTACTGAATATGGAAGTAAATGGTCCAGTGGTTTCTAAAGTCTATAAATGGTGTACTGTCATTCTGAGATGTTTCATTACCAGTAGAATCAGAACTGCTGACACTAAACAGTAGGAGAGACTTGAGTGGGTTAAGCAGACGGAGTGATTAATTATGATACCTCTGTCCTTTAAATGAATAATGTAGTGTGAGTGTAGCACCAGGAATCTACAGGGAACCAAAGACTTTGGATCCAGCTCACTCCCCACATTAACTGGGATATCTGCCTCTTACAGCTACTGGGAGAAGCTTCTTAGCACGGGAGACAGGCAGAACCAATTGTGAAAAAACAAAGTTACATTTCTAGGACTGACTTCGTCCTTGATGTTCAGCAATTCCAGCACTGACATGCCTTGCCAGTCCAGGTGCTGGAATCCTGACAACACTAGCATGCCACCATTTGGTTCTGGCATGCTAGTGTAGGTGCTGGGTTTTCTGGCCCCTGGACTGGCATGCCAGCAAATACTGGCATCCTTCTCCTGTCGTGCGGGTTTCGTGCCGAGGACATTAGCCCCGCCCTGTGGGGTAATCCGGTGGATATCCGCTGCCTGGAGGTAAGTACCAGGGACAAGGAGGGGATCCGGGATGGGGCTGGGGCTGAGCCTTGGCGGCTACAGGGATAAAGTATAGTAAATAAAGAAATAAATTTAAAAAAAAAATGCAGATTCAGAAAGGACATCAACTCCTACTGCGGAGAAAGGGAACAGCAGTGTCGGGGGGCAGTTCTGTTAAAGCTTATTTGATCAACTTAGCAAAGTCATTACGACTTTAAACTAAGAATCAAACATCGTACACATTACAACTATAGTCTGAGCATACAATACAGCCCAAATAGTCCAGAGATATTGTGGTTCCAACTTATCAGGATTACGTAATTATTTAACACTTCACAATTATACAGAGTCCAAGAGGGAAACAACAAAGTTATTAAACAAGATCAGTGTTTCACAGTATTTCTTATTTTGTGTATTCTGACTTTTAAAGACATTCTTAGCTAACAATTTTACTAGCCATGTCTGAATGCACAAGATTCAGTAGAAAACCAACTAGACTGTTGGGATTTAAATATGCATTTGTCAGGCCTCTGCTCATTCTCTCTACCCCTCAGGAGTATCTGCCCTATTGCAGATTTTGGTGTGATCTGCAAGGAGGCCAGCTACTCCACATGTGGCATATGAAGGCACTGATGAGGACTGGTCCCAGCACTGAAGTAACCTACTAGTTACTGTCCCCTCATTAGAGTGAGTGCCATTTACCACTGCTCTCTGTCACCTGTCCATCAATCAGTTCCTTACCCAGTTTATCACCTTAGAGCCCCCCCCAAACAGCCCCGTTTCCTTATAAGGCTAAGGCTCCTATGTGGTACAGGACTGAAGGCCTTGCTGAAGTCTAAGTAGGCTATGTTTACCACCCCACCCTCATCTATTTCCCTGGTCACCCAGTCGAAGAAATTAATCAGGTTTGTCTGCCAAGAACAAAGCACAAGAACTACATGCACAACTCCATAGAGGTGCGTGCAAAAACAGAGGCTCGACCAAGGACGATGCACACATGAGCAAGCAGTAACTGTGAGGTAGGAGTAGAAATGCATAGACAGTTTGATAACGGAATGACGTGCTCAGTTTGATAATGTAATGAAATGCCCAGGTTTGCGTACCATGATACTAATGGTTTGCATTGAGATTAGGGGATCCCCTAAGGAGAGAGGGAATGGCAGGACATCCTCCACCTCCATCCAAGAGCGGAACCTACCTAAAGAAACTAAGGGACACTACTATGCTAACTAAGAGTTATGACCTGAGGCAACGGAGAAAAGAAAAAAACCCTATGAGGAAGAGCTCTCTGGGGATCCAAGGCCTAGGTCGCCTTCCCTCCAGGCTTGGGATAGTTTATTTAATGATGGTTCTGTAGCTGCAGTTTAGAAAACCTATTTAAAGGGAGGTGGAAAATATTCCAATTTGGAAGAAGGCTCTCACTCAAACCCTCTAGTGGGAATGCTGTGGAAGGTTGTGAGAAAACTCTGCAACAATACGCGCAACCAAGATGCAGGAGGAGAACAACAACTGCTGAGGCACTCACCTGGCCTACCCGCCCTAAATCAAACCAGGTGAACCAGAGGCAGTCATAGGGAGAATGCGGTGAAGGTGCCTTGCTAGGGAAACCACTAAAGTCAATTGCTAACTGTTATAGTGGAACACTAGAGCCAAAGGAGGTAACTTTTTCCACCCTTCACCGCTAGTCTTAAATTCTACTCTAGGAGCTGCTGTCACATAGCAGGCAGCTAAAGCCAAGCCCAGGGCGAGGACATTCCCAGCTATGGGCCAGGTGAGAAGGATCTCGCCCCAAGTTGGACATGCTCGAGATGCGGACTAAATGCAGAGCGAGACCGTCAGCTGCAGGAACCCTGCACCACAATAGAATGGCTGGCATGCTCCAGAAATTGATCGAGAGGTGAAAAGCTGGTGAGCTGAATAAGCATGGTGTGTTGAGATCATAATGAACATTGAGTGCTGAGACCTTGCAAGGTTGAATGCAGGATTAAGTGCAACAGAATCCCAGAGGCTGAAGTCAAGGGGATGGCAGCAGGCATGAAGCAATGGTTTGTGTTAGCAAGGAGCAACGATTGCGTAAGCAATTGTGGACCTGCACATAGGTCAGCAGACAATAATAATAAGTGGACCTGCACGTAGGTCTGCATAACATAGGCAATGAAACAACACTGAATAGTGGGGCAAGCCAGTCAGGCATTTCCAAAGCCAAATCAAAGTGACAAACTCTGAGGATGTTCGGAGGCGAAGACAGGATTTAGAACAGAAATAATTAGCCACATTGGCCACGATCCCCCAAACACCTCCCAGTCCCCGCCGTAGAACAAACAAGGAAATGATGGAAGGGTCGAGAACCACATGCAGATATTAAAGCTAATTTAATAGCCTCAGCAGGAGCTTTAGCCAACCTCAGGGTAGAACAGCTGTGTACAAAGGGAATAACAGGATTGAACTGCATAGCAGGGTTCAGAGCTTGAAGCAGGTGTACAAACATAGAACCAGCATCTGTACTGAGTACACTAAGTTGCAAACTGCAATAAACATAAAACAAAGGAGGCACAATACTCTGAAAGCAGCTGTCATAGGCAGTGCAATGAACTGCAGTAATGAGACAAGTAGAATGAGTTGAGCATGATTCAGCTGTATAGCCAGGGTTCAGTGTGAGCCAGAATCAGGTGAAAGCAATTAAGTATGCAACATGAAAAACAGCTATGGCTGAGCTGAACACACAGATAATGTTTGCAGTTGCATTGCAAGGAATTTGAGTGTTGTAACTGAAAGCAATTCGAGTTGTGAGTAACTGAAAGCAACTAGTATGAGCTCTGGAGCAGCAGTATGCCAGGAGCTTAGGTTGAATAAATAAAGAAGCAACACTTTGTATGGAGTACACAGAGTTGCAAAACTGCAATAAAACATGGAGGCACAGGTCTGAGTAGCAGTATGCTAGGAGCTCAGAAACAAAGCCCCAAAAGACAAAACCAAAACACAGCAACACAGAAAACAGGGAACAAGGTCCCAAAACAAGACACACAAAACACAAAGAAGCACACAGCCAGAGGAAAGATACTAACCAGAAGCAGGAAAACAAACACCGAAGTCCAGCAGAGACACACAGAAATTGGGGGGGGGTAGGACCCAGTCAGCTCAGAGGACAGACCAACAGCACCTCCAGCTGCAAAGAAAAAATGCTTCACAATGAGGCTGAGAGGAACTGCTTATATAACTCAGGAAGTAGGAGTGGCTGGCTGCATGGCCACTGAACTCCAGGCAAAAGCCTTTCCGATTCTAAAACATGTTTAGACTATAGGCTCTTCTGGGCCTCAAGTAAATATAAATATTGTTCCAGTCTGCGTGAAAATTTGGCTCTGGCCAACCAGGAAGAGAACTTAGAATTCAGTAGCAGGCTGCCTTTCTGTCTTGAAAATCCTCTGCTTAAATGTTTTACTACACTTCTGTTAATCTTTATTCTTTGCAGGAAATAGTTCCAGCGATTATAAAGATCACAAGTCTTCTATTATTCCAGCAAGAAGAACAGCGTCAGAGAATAGCACTCTTTCTGTATGTATGAGCAGTTTTTGTAAGAGACACCAAGTCTAAATTTAGCTGGAAATGAAATAATACACCATTAGGTCATGTGAAAGTAGACACATATTTAGGTCTTATAACAACAGGACAGATGTCTTTATCCTGAGTATGAAGGCTCTTTTTCAGATCTTGCGCTTATAACTGGTGATGCCAAACTAAATTCAATCATATTGTTTGCTACAGAAATCTGAGGATACTCCTTCTGAGTTGGATAATATTCAAAATAATTAATAAAAGACTGTTTTTTTTTCAAATTCTGTTTATGCTCCACGCTTCAGGCAGGGATGCATCCCATATTAGACTCCTATAGACCCCCGCCCATACCTCTCAACCTCCTGCCTCATAAATCAGGGACAAGGCTTAAAAAATCAGGGACAAAGGACCAAAATCAGGGACACGTCTTCAAAATTGGAGATATCCACTCAGGAAGCTGGTAGAATAAATGGCTTAGTGTAAAATACATTTTCTAAAGAAGAACAAGTCTGTAGCTTTAATGTTTGACATTAGTTTATGCTTATAACCCCCGCTGTTTGGCCACAGAAACACAATTTTTAGGAGAGACAGAATAAAATTTTGAGGCAAAATCAGGGACGTCCCTGAAAATCAGGGACAGTTGAGAGGTATGCCCCCAACCAGCATCCCCCAACCGCTGCCCTGACTGGAGGTCCTGTAGATTACCCTATGGCAGGGCTCCCTAGTGGAAGTGACCGAAATCCACCAACAGTCTAGCACAGTCTTAAGCTGGGGTGTCTTTTGGGAGAGAAAGAGAGGAGGTGTCACACAGTTCTGATCCTGGGGGGTTTCTTGCTGTAGTTTCCCCTTGAGATGTATACATGCATGATGTCAGCGTGAGAACGTGTGTGCTCACTTGCAGGGGTTTCTTGCTGTAGTTTCCCCTGGAGAGGTATACATGCATGATGTCAGTGTGAGAACGTGTGTGCTCACTTGCATGGGTTTCTTGCTGTAGTTTCCCCTGGAGAGGTATACATGCATGATGTCAGTGTGAGAACGTGTGTGCTCACTTGCAGGGGTTTCTTGCTGTAGTTTCCCCTGGAGATGTATACATGCATGATGTCAGCGTGAGAACGTGTGTGCTCACTTGCAGGGGTTTCTTGCTGTAGTTTCCCCTGGAGAGGTATACATGCATGATGTCAGCGTGAGAACGTGTGTGCTCACTTGCAGGGGTTTCTTGCTGTAGTTTCCTGGAGAGGTATACATGCATGATATAGTGAGAGCGTGTGCTCACTTGCAGGGGTTTTCTTGCTGTAGTTTCCCTGGAGGTATACATGCATGATGTCAGCGTGAGAACGTGTGTGCTCACTTGCAGGGGTTTCTTGCTGTAGTTTCCCCTGGAGAGGTATACATGCATGATGTCAGCGTGAGAACGTGTGTGCTCACTTGCAGGGGTTTCTTGCTGTAGTTTCCCCTGGAGAGGTATACATGCATGATGTCAGTGTGAGAACGTGTGTGCTCACTTGCAGGGGTTTCTTGCTGTAGTTTCCCCTGGAGAGGTATACATGCATGATGTCAGCGTGAGAACGTGTGTGCTCACTTGCAGGGGTTTCTTGCTGTAGTTTCCCCTGGAGAGGTATACATGCATGATGTCAGTGTGAGAACGTGTGTGCTCACTTGCAGGGGTTTCTTGCTGTAGTTTCCTGGAAGGTATACATGCATGATGTCAGCGTGAGAGCGTGTGTGCTCACTTGCAGGGTTTCTTGCTGTAGTTTCCCTGGAGAGGTATACATGCATGATGTCAGTGTGAGACGTGTGTGCTCACTTGCAGGGGTTTCTTGTAGTTTCCTGGAGGTATACATGCATGATGTCAGGCGTGAGAGCGTGTGTGCTCACTTGCAGGGGTTCTTGCTGTAGTTTCCCTGGAGGTATACATGCATGATGTCAGTGAGAGTGTGTGCTCACTTGCAGGGGTTTCTTGCTGTAGTTTCCCCTGGAGAGGTATACATGCATGATGTCAGTGTGAGAACGTGTGTGCTCACTTGCAGGGGTTTCTTGCTGTAGTTTCCCCTGGAGAGGTATACATGCATGATGTCAGCGTGAGAACGTGTGTGCTCACTTGCATGCTCCACAGACGTCCGCCATCAACTCCTCCCCTACAACATGTCCTGGCGGGTGTACTCCCAACCTCCATGGGATGCTCATTCTAACCCCCCCCCCGCTGGACCTCTGACGCTCTGGGTTTGTTCCCGAACCGGGATCGTTTGTGTCTCCAAACATTTTTATTTTGCTTTTATCATTGCTAAAAATTAGTTCTGAATTATTACAAAGTTCCTTCCAGTCTCTCTAGATACCTTTGGTGAGGGGAGGAAGGAGGGGCTGGCCAGTCCCATTTGACCTGAATCCTCCAGCAGTGTCCAAACTACTCATCATGCCCTGAGTTTCCATATACTAAGAAACTCAGTGCCTCTTTTTCATTTCATGTTCCTGATCCGTACCTGCCCCATCAGGAGGAATGGCACTGACTGTAGACTTCAAGAAAAATCCCCCCTTCATTTTTATGCCTGTGGTCTTTTTTTTTCTTACTGGTGTCAGTGCTGTTACTGTTGTCCTCAGAGCATCTGGCTGCCTGCCCTGACATGACCCTCTGGTTCGTAGTTATCCTCCTGCTGCGCCATCCTGAAATCTTATCCCCTTTGTCTTCTGGCCCCAGAGTGTGGTCTCTCTCCTCTGTATCAGTATCCTACTTGGACTGCCAAGGACCCCTGAGGGGCCACTGGTGATTCGGTAGATGGGGGGGGGAGTGTCATCCTACTTTACTGATGATAATTTTTCCCTGTTCAGGCCCCCTTTCCCCCCACTGCAACTGATTGCAACATTGGTGAGGGCTGACACGCCACAGTTACCTGCAGTGGCAATGCTGCCTCTCCTCAGACCAGTGGGTGAGATTCTGTGGTGGGACAGTCAGTACCTTCCCTCACAGTCAAAGCACCCTGCCTCCCAGTGCTTCCCAGACTCCCCCAGCCAGGAGTTCTGGTATCGTTTTTCATTCTAACGACATGATCAGGAATGAGCCTGGGATTATGGGACTGCATTCCCCATCACCTGGAAATATAAGGCAGTGGTAGTGGTGCTCGGGCCAAGGACATATTGTTCCTCGGGTCCCCTATATGCACGGTAAAGGGGAGTAAATGGGTTTTAGGTAAGGTATAGAATATGGATACTTTATCAAAATTGGTAGTAGTGCAATAAAGGATGTTGGTAAAAGACAATTTGGGGATGATTTTTTTTAATTAGGGTGATGGCCAAAAATATAGAGAGGTGATAAAAAAACAGAGCAATGGTAAAAACAATAGGCTGTCTCCCACTGCGCTATAACAATGAATGAGGAACACTGATGTTCATATAGCACGCTGCCTCGTAAAGCCATATTCCCTTTTACAGGCAGCAAATATTTTTGTTTTATTAAATGATTTGGCCTACTGCCCCTCCTAGCCTTGCTCCATGCCACAGTGGCTGACTGGGGCTTTATATGTTGTTAGGGGTCATGGTAAGGGGTGTAGAAATGTTTCAGCTGGGGTCCCCCTCTTTGAATAACACCCACGCAGTTCCTGTGCCAGCAGCTAGTCGTACCTGGCTTCAGGTGTGCTGATGAGCCTGGCCCCATCCCCTGCCTGCCTTCTGACGCAACTGCTCATTCAGCTCAGGGACTGGAGCAGAAGTGCACTGGGCACCTTGACCGTGAGAGTGGGAGGATCTGTCGATGCTGTGGGGTACTCTGTGTAGAGGGGGCACTCTACGGCACATAGTAGGAAGCTCAACCACATGTAGCTTGCGGGGTCTTAACAGATCCTGTTCGGTTCTGAAGTGTGGTTGAAATAGAGCCCCTATTCCATTTCAGCCATAGTTTTGTTGATCTACCTCAGTCATCTATATTCTCTGACAGAACTAACGATGCAGACAGACATAATCCATCATTACGGCGAGCAACACAGAGCAGGTAAACTCGTGGAAGGAAAAAGAGGGATGGATGGTGTAATGATCTGTGTCTGCACGTCGGCACTAGGAAGGCAATCTTCCATGGCACCATTACTCAAGTAATCAGCCACTGCTACACAGTAATAGCGGAAAGTTTTCTTTCCCGAGCCTTCATTTAGAATTTAGATGCAGTTTGAAGTGAAGAAAAATGCTGCTTTGTTCTATGAGACAAACACTTCACTGATAGACCTCTTGGTGTTACGGCCCTTTACATCAGGCTGGCATTTCAGTGCCGATTTTAATTTCTCATCACTAAACATTAGCCCAAGGGGAAAATGTGCGCTTGAACTGTTTTTATTTATAGGTTTTTCTCCCACCCCTGCTGTCACTCAGGGATATACCCTGTACAGGTCATTTTGCCATCTTTTGGATGGTAGGGGATGATTTTTCTCCCACATTTTTTCCCTCTGTTGCCCCCTCTCCCCCATGTCTGCCATGCCTGTCAACCTCGACCCTGTAGTGAGTACTATGGAAGAGCAAACTCCACGGCCAACCCACAGGGATCGCTGCATGCCAGAACCTATAATTTTTGTGAAGTTGCCTTCTTTGCCTTTGAAAATGTGAAACTAGTCATGCAAGTTCCCAGGGCAGAGCTGGTACAGGTGGATGGATGACTCTTTCCAAGGTATATAAATAATCAGAGTGGATTCCAGCAATCGGTGCCATGACACAACTGCTTACGGGTACCCCTTGAAACCACAAGTGGTTCCTCATTATCAAAGTTTGGAAACATGGATTGTCCATTTTTTTCACTGGGGGAACTTGTTTTAAAACTTAAAAAAAAGTTTTTGACATTTGTTAATCTTTTTCTAGCTCAGTGTGTCCACTTGATCAAAAATCATAAGTAGTTTAATAAATAACTAAATGATAAATCAGATGAATCTCAAAATGCTAATATAGATACTAGGGCATTTACTCTCTTCAAGAGTGTTGCTTCTGCCGGCCTGGGGATGCTGAGGGCTGAGGCGCTGGATGCCACACCTCGCTCCACGCCGGCAACCCGTGTTCGGGAACGAGCACAGGTTGTCAGGGGTCGGCAGGGGTGGAGAAGGATGGAGCACCTAACGGCTGCTCTCCTTCTCTGGGGGGGATCCTGCAAGCTCCCACCGCAATACCACCACCTAGGGAAGCTTGGGTGGAAGGTGCGGTAAAGGGAGTAGCAAGAACGAACATCTGACGCCAGCAGGGGGCTGGAGCGAGAGGCACGTCTCAGCGCGTCTCCTGGCTCCTTGTACCTCATTGCACGCTGGCGTCTAGGGGGTTGGGAGAAAACAGAGAAAAAAGGAGATCACACAGTGGTGCCAGCAGACGGGTCTCGGGGGTGGCACTCAGAGTCTCCGGTAAGTCAAGAGCAAGGCGCACACTTGAATCATGGTCAAGGGAAGATCTAGGGCTCCTCCACCCCACCGGGGGGTAATCTGGGCATCTAGGATCTATAGAGTGGGGCTCCCATCTGCGAGGATGATCCGGAGAAGGTTCTGAGGCAGGTCCACATTGAGATCCTGAAGAATGGGGTCACTGTGCGATAGGAGGATAAACACAGAGGAGGGGAAGAAGAGTGTTGCTTCTTGTATCCTTTGGGTGCAAGAACCACCCACTATGCACATAAAAGAGATGCCATGACATCCACTTCTACATACATAATTAGAACCCAAAAAGTTCTAAAACGTTCCTGTTTTCCGACCTCTTCAAGCCTAGTAATACATAGCATGGGCTGATTGCAGCTGATGATGTCACAGATAGGAGAACCAGGAATCACTCATTGGGGGGGGGCTACCTACAGAGCAGCTATTAAACAGCAGAGAGGCATGAAACAATAGAAAAGAAACATACTTAGAAAACAATTGGGGCAGCAAATATGACCTGGGATTGTTGCTGTGTTTCCCCCCCCCCGCTTTAATCTAGGGGCGTGTCTAGGGTCTGAACAGATTAGGGGCTTGAGCCCCCACTCTTCAACCCAAGTGAAAAAGCAAACGACTAGGCTGGGATCAGTTTTAGGAATATAGGAATCTTTTATTCAGGGCTAATGACTAAAGAGCTGGAGCTCCAACCCCTAATGCCCACCTAGTGGCGCCCATGCTATACGCTGTCTAAAGCACTTGCATATTTCAATGATGTACCTTGAGCCACTGTATCGACTGTCCTGCGTAGAGTGGTCCGTTGTGCAGGAACATTAGGAGTTTGAGTGTTCCAGGATTCATTTAACTTTCAAAGTTAAAGACAATATACTTTTAAAACTTATTATAAAGCACTCTAGCTAACTCGAGTGATTTATAAGTTCCGTGGGCCTTAGGTATATATTAGAGGCTTTGTTTATTGCTTTCTGCTGTGAACCAGTGCTCTGTTCTCTATACTGGAACATTATTGCCGCAGCACTTCTAGTTCCATGTTAACATGCACTTTACTGTATGATTTAAGGTCTGCTGGAGTTCTGTCTGTATGTGAACCTTCTGTGGGTTTAGATTTGTATCCATGTATAATCACAAAATCTTCAATAAAATCTTTCATGGGGAAAAAAATAGGGCTTCCATGGGGTGTCTCCTATGGTATAAGAGACTCCTCCTGTGATGTCTGGGTGGACAGAACTGCTCAGCTTCGCTTGCTGGTCCTCTTGTGCAACCCTTGCACTCGGAGTCTCCTATACTATAACAGATACTCACTGGAGGCCCTATTAGCGATACATTCATTTTGCAGTAGAAAGCAATGGAGTTGCATATTCAAATGATCTAGGGCAAGAAAAAGCAGGGACTCAGCTTACCAGTGTTCCGCCTTCCCATCAAACCCACAAATCCATCGTGGGAAAGTCCGTCGAAGAACCTTTTCATCAGCAGAGGGGGCAGCTTGGGTACAACATCTGAACTCTTCTGCGGAAAACAGGATAAGAGCTGCTGTTTTAGAAACAATGAATGTACGGCTCTGTCTATTCTGTCTCCATCTGTGCCAGGTGAGAAGACTCTAGAATAGTAGTGGTTTATTTTCTGATAACTTTCCTACTGGTATCACCATAATCAATGCCCCAATGTGTAGTGAAGAACTGGACTCCAGCACTGGTTCTTTTCAGCCCAAACTAGAGATTTTGGTAGAGTAGGCCATGACAAGCCATCAATGTTTTTGTTTTATTCTCCCATTGTTACCTTTGTACCTTTCTGTCTTGGGGGACACCTAAGCTCTTCTGCCATTGGGAGAATCCACAGACACATGGAAGTCTCCTCCAGATTCCCCAGTCCATCCTTCATCAGAGGCATCGGATCTATCCTAGCATGAGGCTGGGCCTGCTACTACCAGGAAGAGCAGGCTTTTTGGCTTGACAGCCCTAGGGCTATAGGTATTAGAGATCTGATGATGTGGGGGGGGGGAGCTTGGATGTCATAATTTAGTGTACCAGGCCAGCATCCCCCCCCTTTCTCCAGCAGATACCCCACTCATCTCCCATGGATTGGACATGCTTTCAGTGCCCCTGTAGGTGGGGACAGGCCAGTGGTGTGTGGTTCCCATTAACCCCCTGTGTGGTAGAGCACTGCTCATGAGTCCGTCTGGAAATGAGTAGTCAGAGATGTAAATGAGGTGGGCAGGACTTGCGCAGGGCTTTGGCACTGGCAGGTTTGGTGCAGCAGCATCCAATCAGCGATGAGAATGTACTTTGTGTTGCTGCAGGCTGGAGCTCCTGAATCCTTATAATAAAGAAGCAGCAAGGAACACGGGGGAGACGGGCAGGATGGGAAACAAGCATATTAGAGACCCGAGGAGCTTGGTTCCCATGGATATCACAGGCTACCAGCACTTGAGCACCGTTTTGCTGGTTGATAATATAATATTATGGTATAATATAATATAATTAATATATAATGTAACATAATATATAATATAATTAATATATAATGTAACATAATATATAATATAATTAATATATGGTGTAACCCCCCTGCAAATGGGGGTTCCCAAAAGACTTCCAGGAGCTTGCTTGAATGCTCCAAGCCTGAATGGTGTTTGGCGTTTAAGCCATTTATCAGTGAGTGTTTTTAGAGCCTCTGGTACTGTCTCTTTAAGAGCTGTCTGCTTGCAGATATAATTAGTTTATATGGGGGGACTGTGTGTTTCTCTGTTTGAGTACCACTCGAACTACTGCCAATTCACTCCATTTTTGCAGTCACTAGGAGTACAAAGGGAACCTATCTGAAAGATGTAACTGTTTGCCAGAAATCAGTTAGAGTAATAATGAAATTACAGTTTGTCTAACCTGCTTTCTTTGCAGTCAGAACTGTGTCTGCCTAGTTCCCCATTCTGGTTTTGAACTGCTGAACTGGACCAATCAGTGTGGGGTAAGCTAGCTCTAAAATGGTGCCTTGGACGAATCAGAACTTGGACTCATAATCTGAGCCAGCCACAAGAGGATTGTATGGGCAGTGACTCTGGGAGATGTAGTTTAGACTTGACGCCTTTTGGACCAACAGCAGCAGTCTATTGTGAGTGACAGCCAATCCAGTCAAGAACTGGGAGGAACTCAAAGGAAGTGCCAGTTTTGTCTGTTGAGTTTTCAGTCTGCTCTGGCAGTGAAGGGGAAAGGAACCCTGTGCTCCTTCAGTGCACAGTTTTAGTCAAAAAAAAACATGTGTAAGGTCCAGAGTTCCGGTCTGCAGCTTGTTAGGACTGAATCCGTCCTGTGAAGAGAATCAAAGGATATCTGAAGAGTAGAAACCAGGCTCACCCTGTAGAAGACTGGAGGAATTGCTGAAAATTGCACTCGGTCTGTCAGGAACTGAATCTGCTGTGTGTTCTCCCGGGTATTGTGCAGTAATTGCGATCGGGATACAGATGCAGCCTGCCTGGTATAGTGCTTTCTTTTTACCATATAAATGTGTGAAGAGGTTTGTGTACCTCAAGTGAATCCTGCTGCCATTAAGTGACTTTGCCTGTGACTGTTTACCATATAAATGTGTGAGGAGTCTCTTGGAGCTCAAGAGTAGCCCTGCTGACATTGAAGGACCCTATCTTGTTCGAGGTCGTGAGTACTAATTCAGGGTCACTCCCTGTTGAATTGCCACATTAAATCCAAATGGAATTACTGTACTGCTGACTGTTTAATTTTCCTTTTCTCTGTGTGAAAGGGCCCCTACCAACTGCCACGGTTTGGACTAGCCACTAGGGCTTGGGTACCCAGGGACAGTAACTGATAGGGATAGGCCTGTGCACAGAGCCATAGGTACATGAGTAGAGTGATAAGCTAATTAACCTGATTTCGCCCTGTCCTTGTTATATCCCCCTAAATAAATCAGAGCTGCTTGTTTCAGCAAAGTTATACTGCCTGAGGTATTTGTCTATGTTAAAGTATTGTACTGTGATTGTTGCACTGTATCTTATTTTACAGGAGGTCCCAGTGCCTGAACCAGCCCTGGGGGTAAGTGTATACTGTGAAGGTAATTCTGATATATTGTGTGGGCCACTAGTGGGAAGAAAGGGGGGTTGCAGTGTCCCAGAGGGC
Organism: Neoceratodus forsteri; assembly: GCA_016271365.2. Classification (NCBI taxonomy): domain Eukaryota; kingdom Metazoa; phylum Chordata; order Ceratodontiformes; family Ceratodontidae; genus Neoceratodus; species Neoceratodus forsteri. Next base: position 2,755,589 of record JADMNL010000036.1, on the reverse strand, counting down.
TGTGACCAAGTAAGTTTAACTATTGCAAACCCTGACCTCTGGGTGGAGGCACCGCCATTGGATCCAGGCCCCTCAACCTGTTAGTGGCAAATCAGGCAGGGTAGTAGCCCCTGGGATAGCGCCATCTAGGGGTTACATCTTGGAGGCTCACCGCTGGGATTGTGTGTCCTCTAGTGGCCATATTTACGAACCACTGTTAAGAAAAAATGGGTACCCCAACAGAAGTGGCTGTGCACCGGCTGGTGGAGTGGTGTACTGGGGAGGAGATCGACCCCCAAAATGCTATGCTTATCCTGGACATCCCCTGGGTATCAATACGGACACTGTGCAGGAGTACTTTCCAAGGTGGAAGGTTTACAAAACCCTGTGGTGGTGGGTCGGCATGCTAATCTGCTCACCCACACTTTCCTGGCCCTAGTAGAGTTTAAGGATCCCATAGATAGCTCCAAAGTGCCACAGACCATTACCCAGAGGGAGCCCTCACTGCTTGGAGAGTGATAACTAAGGACAGTAAAGACCGGGGGGGAATGAGCCCCCACCACTATCTGAAACTTTTGAGGAGAAATTTGCTAAATGGTTGCTGGGGAAGGGAAAACTGTGGAGGACTTGAAGAAACTATTCTTGCCACCTGGGGGTGTTCCTCCCCCAACACCCTCTCCCGCTTCAGTACCCGTAATGGTGGCTGAACCAATGCAGACTCCTATTTCTGCACCTGCCATTAGTCACGACTCTTACCGAAGGTTGAGGATCTTCTCTGGCACCCTCCCCACCCCCCAAGGGGAGGATGACTGGGAGACCTGGATAGACTATGTTGCCCCCCAAGTGCTAGAATGGCAATGCTCGGAAGCCGAAAAGTGAAAGAGGGTTAGTGAGAGCCTCCGAGGTTCTGCCCTGGCTACCATTCATGCTAAACGGGCCAGTAACCCTGAAGTGACTGCACAGGCCTATCTTGAGGCCCTGGAGAATGTGTATGGGAGCCCAGATTCTGATGAGGACCTATGGTGGAGAGTAAGAGATGCACAACAGTACCAAGGGGAGTTGTTGCCTGTGTATGTATCTCGGCTGGAAAATTGTTGCAAGAATGCCTCAGAAAAGGCAGTTTGCCAGCGATTGAACTGGACCGAACCAGGCTGGACAGGATCCTTAAGTCTGCCCCTTCTCAGAACTGCTGTTGCTTCAGTTCGCCTGGCAGATCGACTGAATCCCACCCTCCTATGATGAGTTAATGAGAGAAATTCGAGGAGTTGAAAAGGCAACCTCGGGAGGGACCTGCACCAATAGCTGCGGCTACGACCAGAGTGACTGAGGGTGACCCATCAAGTGAAGTTCAGGGGCAGAGGTTGGCAGTAAATGAGTGCTCTGGCAAGGAAAAAGATATGCCACAATGGGGCGAACTGTTGAGAGAGATCTGGGAATTCAAAAACAGTCCCTTTATGAAGGCCACGCCTGCAAGTACGGGCCCTGACCTAAATCCGACTGCATCTGCTATGGGGGTGGGGGCACCCACCCATGTATCTCCTGCTGATAACAGCTCCAAACTCAATTCCTTGACCATGGAAGTGGAGAAACTGACGAGATGTCTCCAAATGCTTATCACGCCGCAGACAGAGATGGCACCCAGGTTTCCAGTTAGTAATACCCCGCCCTGGCTCCAGTGTGGCGCCTCAGCCAGCTCAAACTCCAGAAAGTATGTTTTGCTATAATTGTGGGAAAGATGGGCACATGAAAAGGGAATGCCAGTCCCCAAAAGACACTGACAAAGTTGCATATAGGCTACAAGGAGAGCTTCGGAGAACAAATCAGTGGTTAAGAGGTGCACGACATGATCCCAGTGAGGGCACCAAAAATGCTAATTCACGTCCTTTTGTGGCAAGGTCAGTTGCCCAGGCCCCCACTACCGCCTCTCCAGACTGGTCCAGAATAGTGGGTCCCTCCATGGAGACCACTGTAAAGGTGAATGGAGTGTCTACAAGAGCTGTATTAGACAGTGGCTCCCAAGTGACAATTATGTTCCAAGATTGGTATCAGAAGCATTTGTCAGATGTACCCTTACAACCATTAGAAGGACTGTATGTATGGGGGTTAAGTGAGAAGGCCTACCCCTATTCCGGGTATATCCGAATTTGGCTGTCTTTCCCCACTTCCGTGGCTGGAGTGGCCGAACAAGTAGAGACCCTAGCCTTAGTGTGTCCCCCACTGGACTGTATGATGGTGTCCTTTGTTGATTGGAACAAATGCTCATATGTTCGGAAGGCTGGCACAGTTGTGTTATGAAAAACAGGGGTCAAAGACTAGTAGAGCTTTAAGAGTTCCGGCTTTAATTAAGAAGGCCTATGAGGCACAGAGAGATGCTGAAAAAGTAGAACCAGAGGAACCGGTCGGAATTGTATGGAAGAAGGATCCTGGGTCTCTGATCCTGGCGCCAAATGCCCAGTGTACCTTACAGGGAGATGTCCGTATCAGAAAGGATGTTAAGAATAAAATATTAATGTTGGATGCACCAGGCGATGGAAAATTGCCAGAGGGACTGCTGGTCAAGCCTAGTATTTTGCCCGCTAGAGCCCATGCATATGCCAGAAGGGTAATGGTCCAAGTTCATAATGTGTCTGAAAGAGACATTCGAGTAAATAGAGGTTGCATCCTGGCTAATGTGCATTGTGCAGACACTGCAGTGCTACCCAGCAGCAAGAGTTCAAGGAAGAATGACAGAGTAACGCCTGACTTGTTTGATTTCGCGACTCCCGCTGCCAGCTGAATGGAAAGTGAGGATCAGTGAGAAGCTTGCCCAGAGAGACCAGGTGTTTTCTTTAAAGGAATGGGACGTGAGATGCGTGCAAGGAGCTGAGCACAATATCCGACTGCATGACGAAGACCATTTCGTGAGAGGTCTCGACGCCTGGCACCTGCTGACATAGATGATGTGAGATGGCATCTGCAAGAGATGTTAGCTGCTGGTGTAATACAAGAATCCAGAAGCCCTTATGCTTCCCCATTTGTGGTAGTGAGGAAAAGAATGGAACAGTAAGGATTGTGTGTGGATTATCGCACCTTAAACCGCGGACTATCCTGATCAGTACACAATGCCCGCATTCAGGATGCTTTGGACTGCCTAAGCGGAGCAAGTGGTTCTCTGTGCTGGATCTCCAGTGGGTACTACCAGATCCCGATGGCCCCAGAGGACCGTGAGAAGACAGCCTTTATCTGTCCGCTTGGTTCTATGAATTCATGAGGATGCCTCAAAGGATTTCAGGTGCCCCAGCCACTTTTCAACGATTGATGGAGCGTGCAGTGGGGACATGAACTTACTAGAGTGCCTGGTATACCTAGATGATGTTATTGTGTTTGGCAGCTCACTGGAGGAACATGAGAGCAGATTATTTAAGGTATTGGACCGACTGGAGGACTTTGGCCTTAAACTGTCCATTGATAAGTGTCAATTCTTTCAAACATCAGTAAAGTATGTGGGACACATAGTATCCACCGAGGGAATAGAGACCGACCAAGTAAAGTTGAGGCCTTGACCACCTGGCCACAGCCCAAAATCTAAAAGAACTGCAAAGATTCCTGGGATTCTGTGGTTATTATCGTTTCATCAAGGACTATTCAAGAGTGATCCGCCCTTTACTTAACCTTACTCAAGGGTATCCCCAACCCACAAAAATACCAAAGTCAGCGTCCCTCAAGACTGAAAGAGTGTATTTTCGTCCGAGTGAAGTATTTGGGGCCCGCTGGACTCCTGATTGTGAGACTGCTTTTCATGAGATCATTTATCAAATTACCCATGCTCCAGTGCTGGCCTATGCTGATCCAAGAAACCTTATGTCCTGCACACTGATGCTAGCTTGCAAGGGTTGGGGCTGTGTTGTACCAAGAGCACGAGAATGGCCTGAGACCAGTGGCCTTTGCCAGTAGAAGCCTGACCCCATCTGAAAAGAACTATCCTGTACATAAGTTAGAGTTCCTAGCTTTGAAGTGGGCTATTGTTGACCAATTCCATGAGTACTTGTATGGGGCTAAAATACTAGTAAAACTGACAATAATCCTTTAACCTATGTCCAGACCTCAGCTAAGTTGGATGCCACTGGCCATAGGTGGCTTTCTGCATTATCTACATACGACTATGCTCTCGAATCCGAGCAGGTCTGAACCACATAGATGCTGATGCTCTCTCCCGAGGCCTGTTCCCCAGAATGATTGGGTCCGATTGGCAAAACCTGACATTCGGGCACTCTGCGGAAGTTTGACAGGGAGGAACAATGTCCACGGACGCAGTGGACTGCATGGTGGATTGCTTGGGACCCTCTGAGAATTGCATACCTGCTGCTTATTGCCACTTTTCTGCAATAGACATTGGTGCACTGCCTCAGCTGGACAATGACAGTATTCCGCGGGCTCAATCCCGCGATCCCATGATCAAAGCAGCTTTAGAAGCCCTCTATGCAGGAAAAGATGTGTCCAAATTACATTCCACTGATTTGAGAACTGCACTGTTATACAAAGAAGGTCCTAAGTTGAAACTGATCAATAAACTGTTATACAGAGAAACAGTAGACAGAGGGGGACAAGTAGACAAACAACAACTAGTGCTGCCCACTTTCGAGACTCAGTATTGAGGTCCTGCACAACCATGGGGCACCTTGGTATAGACAGAACACTTGACTTGGTGAGATCCAGATTCTATTGGCCTAAGATGGGGGCTGATGTGAGCAACACATTGAACTTGTAGTCGCTGCTTACAGAGGAAAGCTTTGCCCCAGAGGGCTGCCCCTTGTTAACATAACCACCAGTGCACCCATGGAGCTGGTCTGTATTGATTTTCTGAGTTTGGAGTCAGATCAAAGAAATATCAGTAATGTGCTGGTGGTCACTGACCATTTCACGAGATATGCCCAAGCTTTCCCACCAAAGACCAGAAAGCATCCACTGTAGCCAAAGCACTTGTAGAAAACTTTTTTGTTCACTATGGGGCTCCACAAAGAATCCATTCTGATCAAGGGAGAGACTTTGAGAGTCGTCTGATCAAAGAGATGCTTTCTCTGTGGGGAGTGCGAAAATCCAGAACCACTCCTTACCACCCCCAGGGGGACCCACAGCCTGAACGTTTCAACCGCACTTTGCTAGATATGCTAGGCACCCTGCACCCAAAGGACAAGCCTAGATGGAGCCAACAAATTAGCACCCTGGTACATGCTTATAACTGCACCAAAAGTGATGCCACTGGGTTCTCCCCTACCGCCTGATGTTTGGAAGAAGCTCGACTACCAGTAGATGTGTGTTTGGGGTCTCTCCTGATGGGGTTCAAGCTGACAACTATTTACAGTATGTGCAAAAGTTAAAGGCCCAGCTAACTCATGCGCACCAACTGGCTCAAACCATGGCTGCCAAAAGAAATCTGGCCAACAAAGAAAGGTATGATAAAAGGTGAAAGCACAGGAACTCCAGGAGGGAGATCGGGTATTGCTAAGAAATCTGGGACTGCATGGCAAACACAAGATTGCTGACAGATGGCACCATCTCCCTCACATTGTAGTGGGCAAACTAGATGATCTGCCAGTGTACAAAGTAAGGCCTGAGAATAATTCAAAGATGTAAAACAATGCATAGAAATCATTTACTGCCCATTGGACAAATCTTGATTGAGTCTGAGCCCCCAGAAGATGCCCCTCTGGACCAGTGACTAGAGCTGCTGCTAAGAAAAGATCAAGAAAGTCTGCACCTACAGAAGCAGAGTTAAAGTGTTCCCTCCACAAGTCCCAGTTGAGCATGACTGTCAGTCCATATCAGAAGAAAGTGAGTGACTTTGAATACTATCCTTCTTACGAACTGAGTCAATTGTTTCAGGGCAATCCCTAGTCAATACTGGAGATGAAGCTGGGCCTTCTGGACTGTCTAAGCCCCAGTTTCGTCCCTGGAGCCAATGCTCCCAGAAAGTGAAGTGCAAAGCATCAGATCAGATGAAATGGAATCATTGTGCATGGTTGAACTGTTTGAGTTTTCAGGGGAGGAAAATGATGGATTGGGGCAGACTGGTGATACACCAGAACAAGAAGAGTATTTTGAGTGCCCTGACAGTCCACTGCCAGTGTCCGAAAGCTCTCAATGCGAGCCAAATGTTGTGGACTCAGAAACTGTAACTCCTGGAGCTGAAAGTGCCCCAAGTTCTTGCCTCTCTGCCCCCATGGAGACTCCCCTGACAAATGAGGACAATGCTGAAAATGAGGCTCAGAGTGCAGAGACTGTAACAGTTCCCCCTAGAAAGACTGGTCAAGCTGTAAAGCCTGTGGTGCACCTCAGTTATGATTCCCTGGGCCGGCCAGTGGACCTGCCTCTCAATGTTGTCCATAAAGGAGTGTATGTGTCCCCGAGCTCATTGCCCAAACTAAGCGTCAGTGCTAACTCCAAGTTACTTGTGTTGCCCTCTAAGTATGGTGCCCTTGCCCCGTCCAGCCCCAAGGTAACTGATAGGGAAGGGCCCCCTCTCTTCAGGTTTCATGTACAAGAGGTAATAACATGAGTTATGGTACAATGTGTGTGTAATACTGTGTAAAGAGTGACGTACTGCAATGTTTCAGAAATGTGTTCTTGGTAAAATGATATATTGACTGATGATTACATGTGCCAGCCTAATGCAAATGTATATAGTTTGCAGTTAAAACTTATGAGGTACTTGCTTGAGCAGGACGCCAAGCTTTCCCAGGCCAGGAAGGGTGTAACCCCCCTGCAAATGGGGGTTCCCAAAAGACTTCCAGGAGCTTGCTTGAATGCTCCAAGCCTGAATGGTGTTTGGCGTTTAAGCCATTTATCAGTGAGTGTTTTTAGAGCCTCTGGTACTGTCTCTTTAAGAGCTGTCTGCTTGCAGACATAATTAGTTTATATGGGGGGACTGTGTGTTTCTCTGTTTGAGTACCACTCGAACTACTGCCAATTCACTCCATTTTGCAGTCACTAGAGTACAAAGGAACCTATCTGAAAGATGTAACTGTTGCCAGAAATCAGTTAGGTAATAATGAAATTACAGTTTGTCTAACCTGCTTTCTTTGCAGTCAGAACTGTGTCTGCCTAGTTCCCATTCTGGTTTTGAACTGCTGAACTGGACCAATCAGTGTGGGGTAAGCTAGCTCTAAAATGGTGCCTTGGACGAATCAGAACTTGGACTCATAATCTGAGCCAGCCACAAGAGGATTGTATGGGCAGTGACTCTGGGAGATGTAGTTTAGACTTGCGCCTTTTGGACCAACAGCAGCAGTCTATTGTGAGTGACAGCCAATCCAGTCAAGAACTGGGAGGAACTCAAAGGAAGTGCCCGGTTTTGTCTGTTGGAGTTTTCAGTCTGCTCTGGCAGTGAAGGGAAAGGAACCCTTTGCTCCTTCAGTGCACAGTTTAGTCAAAAAAAAAACATGTAAGGTCCAGAGTTCCGGTCTGCAGCTTGTTAGGACTGAATCCGTCCTGTGAAGAGAATCAAAGGATATCTGAAGAGTAGAAACCAGGCTCACCCTGTAGAAGACTGGAGGAATTGTTGAAAATTGCACTCGGTCTGTCAGGAACTGAATCTGCTGTGTGTCTCCCGGTATTGTGCAGTAATTGCGATCGGGATACAGATGCAGCCTGCCTGGTATAATGCTTTCTTTTACCATATAAATGTGTGAAGGGTTTGTGTACCTCAAGTGAATCCTGCTGCCATTAAGTGACTTTTGCCTGTGACTGTTTACCATATAAATGTGTGAGGAGTCTCTTGGAGCTCAAGAGTAGCCCTGCTGACATTGAAGGACCCTATCTTGTTTGGAGGTCGTGAGTACTAATTCAGGGTCGCTCCTGTTGAATTGCCACATTAAATCCAAATGGAATTACTGTACTGCTGACTGTTTAATTTTCCTTTTCTCTGTGGAAAGGGCCCTACCAGCTGCCACGGTTTGGACTAGCCACTAGGGCTTGGGTACCCAGGGACAGTAACTGATAGGGATAGGCCTGTGCACAGAGCCATAGGTAGATGAGTAGAGTGATGAGCTAATTAACCTGATTTCCCCCTGTCCTTGTTATATCCCCCTAAATAAATCAGAGCTGCTTGTTTCAGCAAAGTTATACTGCCTGAGGTATTTGTCTATGTTAAAGTATTGTACTGTGATTGTTGCACTGTATCTTATTTTACAGGAGGTCCCAGTGCCTGAACCAGCCCTGGGGTAAGTGTATACTGTGAAGGTAATTCTGATATATTGTGTGGGCCACTAGTGGGAAGAAGGGGGTTGCAGTGTCCCAGGGGCTGTGACCAAGTAAGTTTAACTATTGCAAACCCTGACCTCTGGGTGGAGGCACCCGCCATTGGATCCAGGCCCCTCAACCTGTTAGTGGCAAATCAGGCAGGGGTAGTAGCCCCTGGGATAGCGCCATCTAGGGGTTACATAATGTAATGTAATATATAATATAATATAATGTAACATAACTCAACATAACATAATATAATATAATATACTGGGTGAACACCAAGGTGTAAAAACTGTTAACCATCGTGACTGAAATGCACTTTTTTTAGCCACATGTGAGCTGGATTAACCACTACACAGTGTTGGGTAAGTTACTTTTTCTATTACTTTCTAATACTTTTGAAAACTTGTTCCAGAAAGCTCTGTGTAGTCACTAGCAAGGATGGAGAAGTACTGGAAAATGTAATACACCTTACAATTACAGTTACTTATGTGTTTTTATACAAAAGAAATACGTAACTGTAACTGATACAATTATTTGAAAGTAACTAGTAACTAACCTATTACTTTCAAAAAATGTAATCTGTTATAGTTATTTATTATTTTTGTATTGTTTCTGTATTAAAAGAAATAAGTAACTATAATTGTAAGGTGTGTTACTTTTTCTAGTACTTCTCTATCCTTGCTAGTGACTGCACAGAGCTTTCTGGAACAAGTTTCCAAACGTTATAGAAAGTAATAAAAAAAGGAACTTACCCAACGCTGCCACTACAACACGTTAACTGCACAGTAAAAATTCATAATGCCCAAATGCCTTAGCCAAAGGGGCGACTGGGAATATAAAATTGTTAACACATTCAATTGACCGTAGCAATAGGCAATGGTGGCACTCCTTAACACACACCCGGTAATATAATTTACATAACAAAATGATCCACTTATGACTTCTCTTTTGCAAAATTGGATGTCAACTAATTTTCTTTTTTTCCCTTTTGGAAGGCAGATATTTTCCACCCCCTCCCCTTTTTTTTATGATACCTTATTTTTGGAAGTCAATTACTTCCAAAATGGAGCACACTAAAGCCTTTTGTGACAAATGACAAGAATCCCTCTTCCCAGATTGCTAAACATTTCCCAGTACTGCACATACAGGTCTCAAAATTGTCTCCCATCACCTTTAGCTGAAGGCCACTGGTGGCGGGCTCCTCCTCCGACGACTCGTCACAGTATCCTTCACATGTTTTCATGGTGGTTACAATATAGATTAAGACCAGCGCCAACACAGTCTTCATCGTTGTTTCTGTTGCTGACAAACCCCTATGGAGTGAACATAAAGGATCAGGAGATCTACTGGTGGAAGTTACACATGCAGTCTTGTCCCAGACTGCACTGTTGTGGAGCTAGTATGTAATAAGACACGGCAGGGTATGAAATTATGGGCCGATAATCGCATGTCTTGAGTGTTTGCTTATACAATAAGGCATGACAGGATGTCGGTTATGTAGGGATTTAGCCATGCCTCGTGGTGTGTCAGGGGATACAGCTGAGTGACTTCACCATATGAGAAGTTGGTAATCGACGATTACCCACACCCTGGAGTGCCTTATTGTGATTATGCAATGGACTCATGCGTCAAATATATTTAAAAATGTACAGAATTGTATATTTTTTTGTAAATGGCCTTCTCAGCCGTGGGTTATGGCAGGTTTTATCCACTGATAAAGAACTTAGCTGATCAATCAGGTCACAGTAGGTTTTGTATGTCTATTGCATAAGTTATATAACCACTTTTCCTGGCTGGTTGAAAGCACTCGACTTTGCCTCATGCCTTGCCACCCACCCAGAGTGAGTGGTAATTACAGATTATTGCACACTATGTCATGTGTCATCACTTATGTCACGTGCCTCAACTGTGCCATTGAGATACAGGAGCTAACTCCGGAGTTATGGGGCTAAGTTGCTGTGCCCCTCCTTGTAATTCCAGCACTGGGAAAATCTATGTTAATAATATAACCCAAATGCAGTTACTACAAAATAGGGCAAAACCTGTTAATATATTTATTGTATTTATTGTTTTTGTTTACCGGGTAGGGTATACTAAGACAATACATTTCTATTAATATGTTCGACCCGGGCTCTGCCCCTAGGTTATCTGCCTTAGGTATGCTGTTTGTTTCATGCTTCTGTGATGGCTCATCCTTTGCTCTGTATACTTATTACATGCAGTGTTTCTCATGTTTTCTTGTTGCATTGCTCGCCAGATCCCCTGGTTCCTATTGTACTCTATATTTGACTGTTCATTAGCTTGGTACTTTCCTTGGTCATCTAAACAGGCATTCATTTGTCTGGTGTACCCTGCTCATTAAACAGAAACAAGTAAATAAATGAACAGGTTTTACCCTATTTTGCAGTAACTGCATTTGGTTCATGTGATTAAAACAGGCTTTCACAATGTGGGAATTATTGTGGAAGGGGGCACCGAAGCTTGGCCCATAACTTTGAAATTAGTCCCTGTAGCTCAAGCAACATTTCTTACACATGGAAATGAAGCACTGTGTAAAGTTATAGGCCCTCATATCTTTGCAGCTCCATTTCGACACTGCATTTAAACTCAGGCATTACCAGCTATTGGTAAACATGAACTGAACTTAATATAAGTGTTGGTATGGAACCGTGAGTGGAGTAAAACCACAAGAGCACAACAAATCCAGAAAAATAACATTGAGAAAATGCTTCATGAATAGTGGGGTTAAAGACTGCTTCATGTATATCAGCCATGGTGACCTGGTAGAGTTGCCGTTTCCTCTGAAACCTGCAATGGTGGGAGTCTGGACTGGTCTCTCTGTATCCCATGTGATAATTAGTTATTGGTACAGTGTTAGCCACTGATTAGCAATTTAAACACAAATTTTAATGAGAAAGAAATCACGTGACCTAACTGGGACTTGAACCCAGCTCTCCAGAATACTGTCTTGGTGCTGTACTATGTACAGAGCAATGAGGCTCACAAGGCAGCAGCCTGAGGTTCCCAGCATCTGACTGCATATCCTGCAGCTGGGAACAACTGTGATGGTAACTGGGGACTGGTGCAGTTTCAGCCAGCGCTTAGTCATTGAAACGCAACTTGTGCTGAGAAAGGAATAATACAAACACAAGTGCAACACCGCCGCAAGCCTTCACACAAAAGTAACTAATCTGAGCAGAAGGATCTAGGATAGAGAGAGTTAGGTCGCAGCTGCTGGAGTCGCCTTGATGTGGCACTGAGCATAGCAATTTGTTTCAATTTCATCCATTAAGTTTATTCAGCGGCAGTTGGAAAGCCCTAGAGCCAGGCTCATTTACAAAGGCGCCCAACACAATGTTACATGTATACGGCAGATGTAGCCAGAATGCTTCAGTAACAGTTACAGATAAACCGCAGATACTGTGAAGGTCCCTCGCATACAGTTATCAAAATCACTGGTTAACGCAGCTTGTTCTCTCAGCAGCAGTTACAAAGAACACTTGCTTGATTTCTGAACCAGTGCGATACTAATGAAGTTGTGGGGCAAAGGGTCACTGCTGGGGTGCCAGGCAGCTGACTGGCAATTTGAATCCATGTGACCAAAAGACGGAGAGTTACTTATGTACCTGCAAATGTTATAGCTGGAAGGTACAAATGTAATGGAGTTAGCCTGAAACACTGTATGACCAGTACAGTACCGTTTTCTGCTGTAACTGTTGGGCTTCATTCTCCACTCCCCAAAGGTAGGTTTTTTTTTTCTTAATCAATAAAAATGTTATTAAAATGAATTAAAGGCCGGCCCAGTGGCGTTGAGGGTTGAGGCGCTGGACGCCACACCTTGCGCTATGCCGGTGATCCGGGTTCAGGAACGGACTCAGGACGCTGGGGACTGGCAGAGGGAAGGAGAGGATCGAGCATCTGTAGGGACTGCTCTCCTCTCGTGGGGTTGGTAGAGGGTTGGCATTGCTCTGCAGCGGCATCTGGTGGAGACCAGGAGCACTGCAGAACACGCAAGTGGGAACAGCGTAGGAAAGTGGATACCCGCCTCTCGACCGACGGGATGACGGCTACCGGTCCTCCGTCACCGCCACTGCCCTGAAAGAGCCCCTCCACTTCAGCAGCACCCTGGGGTCAAGTATGTACTGGTTGCCTCCCCTGGTGCCTTCCCGCTCGGAGGAGGGGAACCCGGCCAGCGAAGGATTATGTCCAGGTTACCTCAGGGGTGGCTGCAATGTGAAGATGGAGGGCTCAGGACGGGACAGGCGGCACGGGTGATGGACCTAGGCATCCCGAAGGAGTGGTGGGTTGCAGGGCACGAGTGGGGGGAAATGAAATAAAGAAATACAAGCATCATAGTACATCTTAATAACACAAGGTAGGCAAATATGTCATAAATCAAGCACAAACAAGAAAAAAATTTCACTATTATTGATACGCTATGATAATATAAGGATATAATTAAATGACCAGACGAAATCTAATATGGTAAAGAAAAAAACTAAGAGAACAGAAAAAAACTAAACAATAAACAAGTTTACTAGTTTTATAAAACAAATTCCTCAGAATTACTATAAGCCAATAGAAAAAGAAGGAAATATTAGAAAAGTAAAGATGAAGAAAAGAAGGCCGTAAAAGAAAAACATATGGACAATGAAATGCAGACCCTTTCTTTTGCAAAATTAGAATGGGAGGACAAAACAGTATTTGACTCATGGCTGCCTCTTTCTCATTAAAAAAAAAAAAATCTGGAAAGATTTGGTTCTGGTGCCAACTCTTTTGGACCAGAAAGTCTATCAGTACCGATTCATGTACTACTGATATATTGTTTGAGAAATGTTCTGGGTTCAACAAATAAATATACCATTGACTTTCGTGGAAATCAACTACATATAATTCTTCACAAAGCTTTCAGGACTTTCTATTTTATATTACTGAAAACATTTTAATTACAATGCGGTCAGGCGGCCGGCTCATTGGCGTAGTGGTAATGCTTCCACTAGCGAGCCAGTGACCTGGGTTTGGGAATGAGCCTTGGCAGTTGAAATGCTGGTGAAAGGAGGGGCATTAACTACCCGATAGGATGCTCTGCTCTGGGAAGGGAGGGTCGCTGCCTCTGCCATGGTGTTGCCTCCTGAGTGACCGCAGGTAGAAGTGCAGTGGCAGGCAGAGTGGGTAAGAGGATGCTGGCTTGCTGCTTGAGCCCTGTGCCAATTTCCTGAGGGTGGACACACAGTGAGGAAAAATTGGTCCCAGCATGGAGAATGATGGGCCCCGGTACATCCAGGTCCCCCCGTACCACCAGATGGCGTCACCTGAAGAGGCTCGATGTTCCAGTGCATAACCCCTGCTTATTCCCATCCCTACCTGGGGGTATAGCCAGGGCTGCATGGAGGATACGCGCGCCAGCTGGAGTGGCGTGTGTGTGGGGGCATGGTAATGTGCCATGGAAATTCCAGAGGCGATCCGCTGTGCATGAGTGAGGGGGCGCATAACAAGTAAGCGTAAAAAAAAGGTTGGGTCCCACCTGGAGTGCTGACAGCAGTTCTGTACTCCCCAATACAAAACGGACATTGAGGCAGTCCAGAGAGTGCAACCCTGGGCCGCCAACATGATCAGGCAGATGGAGGAAGGACAAACGCTATGAGCAGAGACTGGAGACCTTTAGCAAGTTTACTGTGGAGACATGGAGGCTGAGTGTGTGTGTGTGTGTGTCTGTGTGTGTGTAGGGGAGGACTCGCTCTGTCTCTTGCGTACTGTAGGTCATCCACAAGATTGAAAAGGCAGAAATGTTTTCACCTGGTGACCTCCATCAGGATGCTGGGACATGCCCTGAAACTCAAAGGTGGTAAATTCAGGGGTCATGTTAGGAGGCATTTCTTCCCCCCAGAGGGTGGTAAATCTACGGAACAGTCAACTGGTCTAGACAGTGGATATGAAGACAGTTAAGGCCTTCAAGGTAAGCCTAGACAAATTTCTGCTTGCAAAGGGAATCACAGGGTACCCTGGATAGTTGGGTGAGTGGGGAATTACAGGGTACCTTGGGTAGTAGGGTGGGTGGGGAATTACAGGGTACCCTGGGTAGTAGGGTGGGCTGAGAATCACAGGGTACCCTGGGTAGTAGGGTGGGCGGGGAATTACAGGGTACCCTGGGTAGTAGGGTGGGGGAGGAATCTCTACAAATGACTACAGGTTTGCGTACCATACTTGCTGGTCCCTGCTTATGAAATGAGGGGAAGGGAGGCTTGATGGATTTAGTAGTGTCCCATTTATGTATTTATGTTTAATTTAAATTTTTATTTGGCAATGTGATGATGCAGACGTTACAGCAAAAGGCAGTTTACAGTTTTCTCTTACAGATGCCATTCACACAAGTGACACTTTCTTAGTGCCAGTACAGGCAAATTACTTAAGCACTGAGTAACATACAGGGGTAGCTGTTGTACTCTCTCAGTCTAACATAGTGTCCCTTTTAACCTACAGTTACTATTATGCCACAATTGTCTTCCCTTGGACTTCATCTATTCACGTTGCTTATTCTGTGAGCTCCTGACCCACTACACACTTGGGAGGTCAACTAATTCCATAGGAAAAGGGCTTGTCAGGGTCCTGCCCTCACCGCTTAAACCTCCAGGTGATCACATGTTTTAAGGCCGCAGACCATCCAGTGAAATGCTTTTACAACTGACATTCCTACGTCCATGTCTATTGGCTGCTTTAAAACAAAACTGATGAAATCTTTGCTGGGGCAGGCCTTTCCAGATGTTCTGCCATTCTGTTACCTTTATCCAAATATGTACTCCACACTTTGTTGAGTTTGTGATGATTATGTGTTTGGACAGTGCTGTTTTGTTAATGTAGTGCTGGGTCTATATTGTCACTCTCTCGCTACCTTGTACTTGATCTGTGCACTGCACTTTAAGCTTTGAAAAAGTGCATTATATAACGAATAATACATGGGGAGGAGTGTATAATGCAAATTTTATGCACACCTAAGGTGCGGGATGCTAAATAAACCCCAAGGGCAAAGCTGAAGGGGTTTATCCAAGCATTTCACCCACACTGAGGGTGTGCATAAAATCTGAGTTTTGCAGTCCTCTCCATGTGATGTTTTATGTAACTGCTGGGGACTGTTTTTTTTTTTTTTTGCCAACTATTGTATTAAAAATAAAGCATTCTAAAAATGAATGTGTGTGTGTGTGTGTGTGTTTTACTGTCATATTTCTAATTTGCAGGCAGCTCTGCAAACACTTATATTTTAGTAGTAGTTTGAGTAAGGTTAATGTAAAAACTGTATTTTCTACTCGTTATTTTGTGAGCAGAGGAATGGAGTTCAGAGGTTGCCGCAGTTTGCCTGATAAAGAGAGAGAGAGAGAGAGAGAAATGCACAGCGCGCATCTGGGTGAAAAGTTACAAGATTTGATGCTTTGCGGCTTTGAAGTCACTGAATGTGTAGCTAGTGGCTTGCTGGGGTGAGCTGAAAGACTCAAGCTCAAAAAGAAGAAGAGTGACACAGCAGTGATTTGTTTTGTTTGGAACCACGATTCTGTTCAGTTGCGGGGGCTGAGTGAGCGTGAGCTGTCCATAGGAAAAGCTGACGCGTGTTCACCATTATAACCCCATGGGTTATAACGGCGAATTATAACCAGCTTTTCGAATGGAAAAAAACAGTACCTAGTTATTACAAATAAAACATCTACCCCCACTGCCAATTATTCCTGCTGTGAAGTCATCACAATCCTCTGCTGATGACATCACAACCTGTTACCATGGCAATGATTCTGATTCCACAAGCTGAGGATTAGGACTTCAGGGCAAGTAAAGCAGCAGGAACCAATGATGTCTAAGGAGCAAAGAGAATTTTGTCATGCTAATTTCTTTAGTACAGTAGTTAAGAATCGAATGTCCTGAAAATTACAATTTTGAGGGGAATGTTACGAGATGTGAGTCCAGCCGATGTCATTATTTTGCAAGAAACTGGCGCACCTTTTTTTTTATATCGATTTTCATATCCACATCCAGCTGCTGTCTGATAGGGTCTACCCTGGCTGAGGTTGAGGCTGTCCTTGTGATGGTGGCTGGGTGTCTTTTCTCCCGCATTCTTCCCCTCCCCCCCTTCTGTGTGCATGGACAGTAGCCATGTCGGTACTGTGCCTCCGCAGGGCTCTGTGGTGACAGCAAGCTCCCTGGCCCTCCTACAGATGTTGTGATGCAAGAGCCCACTGCCAGCTATCACTAGTGGCACGCACCGCCACACCGCGACAAGCCCAGCCCACGGCCGCTCCCCAGCATGGCTCCCCATCTCAACTCTCCATCGATGAGCCCTGGGAAACCTTTATAAAGACCCACTGAGGGAACATTGCAGAAACAGAATTTTTAGACACATTTTTGCTTGTAGTTCACAAATTCTCTGTATTTTGCATCACCATTTTCATACAAACTAGATACATTAACTTAAAGATAGGATCCCTGTCTCCCCCCCCACCGACAACTTCATTTGCTGTGGTTGCTTGTCTACACCTGACATCACAGTCTGTTGCTATGGAAATGATGATAATGTAACAAGCACAGTTTCTCAAACTGTCTTCCTGGCCCATTGAGTGAAGTATCCACTTGAGGGGATGGGGTAGCCTCTGCAATCCTGCCTGTGGCGAAAAAGCTGCAGGTCATTGGCCAGGAACCTGTGGGAGTCGAGTGACAGCAGGTAGGAAGTGCTAGACCACCAGAGATTCAATGGGTGGAAAATGGGACTAGAGGGAGACAGAAGGAGCTTCTCTGGCCAGGTCTGAGTGGGCAGAAAAGGAGGTGATTGTGTAGAACATCAGACCACATTACGCTACTTGCCCACTTACTGAACGCTCCATGCAACCATTGGCCCACTTACGCTTTACACCACATCGGCCTGTATGTTTTTTCATTAGTTCGAGTTAAAAAAAGCGGGGGGGGGGGTGATGGGCAGAGCTCCCCAACTCAAATAGATTGACAAAACAGAAATCAACAGGAAGCACACAACGAAAGTAGCAAAGCACAACTACAGTATAGCATTTTGCAGCTATGGTATAGCGTTTCTTATGCTGTTTTCATAGCTCTGCGCTATGCTAATATTGGTGAGCTGATGTTCTACACAGTCACCGAAAAAGAAAGTATAAAAAAGTATTGCCTCACATGTACTCTAGATCAGAGGACTGGAACGTGGAGCAGTTTTATTTCTAATCCTGAATTTGTCCTGCTTATTCACCCCAGCGGACCCCTTTCTGGACTGGTCCCTGAGCCCCTTCACCCGACTTCTCTGGAAATGACCCCTTCCAGGGTGTCCTTTGCCACAGGCCTTGTGTTGGAAGGGCTCTGTTGTCAGCATGGGGCCTGCGAGGGACCAGGCCATTACCCAGCTGTGGACGGATGATTTCTTTCCTCCATTTTCTCCCCCGAGGGCCCATGAGCATGCAGTAATGCCATGTGCGTGTTCCACCTCTGTGGAGATGCCCGTGGCATCATGGCATGGGGACCCCTTCCTCTGCTGTCTTGGTGATGTGCCACCTAGATTCTGCCAGATGGCAGCTGACCAGCAGGCCTTGGGACCCCCCCCCCCAGATGGAGGAGAGCAGTGAAGGGATGCTCAATCTTCTTTCCCCATACCAGCTCCCAAGGGGCTCGCAACTGTTCCCAAACTCAGGTCGTCAGTGTAGTAGGTGGCAGCTCTACTGCCATGCTGTTTGGTTGGCTGAGGTGATCAGTTTTATTTTTCAGTTTTATGCTTTTCCAGCCATGAGTCTGCCTGATGGCACCCCTGCAACCCCATCACCAACCTTCTCATGGACTTTATTTATTTATTTTATTTATTTAGTTTTTGTTGACCGGGTAAGTGCGCTAGCCAACAAGTGACTATTTTCAGGCACGACCCGGGAGGTACAGTTACAGAACACAGTGATACATAAGAGATTACACAAAGCAGGATACATTTGCAGGATACATAAGAAATTACACAGAGCAGGATACATTTGCAGGCTACATAAGAAATTACACAGAGCAGGATACATTTGCAAAGGACAAAGTCACACAGTGTAGTCAAGCATAGCAATAAGGATAAAATTACATGTATTCAGTTGTTGAGAACTAGGGGGAGAGGTGGTAGGGGACAGGTGTAAGGGTAGGGCAGGAGAGGCCGAGACAGGGGTGGTAGGGCGAGATAGCAAAAGAGGAGGACAGGAGGGAGGTTAAGGCGCCAAGTGCGGCATTAGCGGGAGAAGGTTACCACCTGTGGCGGACGGTGGAACCGGGAGTCGGCAAGAGAGCGGAGAGGTCGGGAACAGGACAGTGAAGCTATGGGTGCAAAAATAGAGAGGAGAGAGGGTGATGTGTAGGGAGGGCGGTGGGGGACTAGGTGCAAGGGTGAGGAGGATTTGAACTAAAGGAATGGGAGAGGGGAAGGGCAGGGTATAGGGGGAAAAGGGATGAAGGGCACGGAACAGATAGGGAAATGAGTGGGGGTAGGGAGATAGAGTGCACCTAGTAAGAGCGCAGCGGAGCAGAAGAAGGGAGGAGGACAAGAGGCGAGGCGGTGAAAACGGCATTGGCGGGGTAGAGTAGTAACCTGCGGCCGAGCCGGTGGAACTACGAGATGGCAGGAGAGAGAGGGGAGTCACGCAAACTGGTGGGAGGCGGGATAAAATAGGAGAGGGGAAGGGGTGAGGACTGAGCATAGGGAGAAGAGGGAAGAATAAAAGAAGGAGGGGAAAGCTGGCAGGAGAGGGCAGAAAGGTGAAAGAAGAGTAGGAAGGTGGCGGCAAGGATGCAGCATGGCGGTGCAAGGTAACAACCTGTTACCGGCCGGTGGAACCGAAAGACAGCAGAGAGGGGAGTGGAGGCAGTTAGAGGGGGAGGAGGCGGCAAAGAGCAGGAGAGGGAGGGCAGGAAAAGGAGGGGTAATGACAGGGGTACTGGAGAAATGGCTAATGGGAAGGGAAGAGAGGGGCTGGGAAAGTAAGTGTTACAGGAACAGAGGGTGCAGGATAAGGAATGAAGGTGGGAAAACAGCTCAGGGCGAGGGCAAACTAAGTGACTAGGCAGTAATTAGAGAGCTTTACAATTGGCATCAGAACAACAATGTTTTACAGTATCAACAAACATGAAACATAAAAGCAAAAAAACAAGAATAAAAAAAGCGCAAGTGCCTATAATACATAATAGGGGAAGGGAGGAGAACAGGTTAGGAGCATGGGATTCAAGAGGGATCAAAACAAACACATTTGTCCATCGAGGTAAGGAAAGCTCTGAGATTGTGCTTAAATGCATCGTGAGAAGGAGACTTACCGGTTATCCAGCACTTACCCAGAACCCACTGAGGGGGTGACCAGCTGTGTCAGTCATGCATGAGCCTGCAGGGGGAAGGGTGCCAGCTAGGAGTAGGCTGGCATCCTTCTTCCACCAGGTTTTCTCCCCTGGGCTGGAGTGTCTGGACATATACACCAGCACGTCACACTCCAGCTCTGCCCCCTTCACTTCTGTGCACTCCTACTGTGCTGTCTCCCCCTCCCCCGGCCTTGGCCAAGTGGTAGTCACCGCAGTGGGAACCGGTGTCCTTGCACCGAGAAAGAAGAGCTGCCATCAGATGCTCGATCCACCCTCACCCTGCTGGCCCACCGAGCAACCCTCATCTGTTCCCAATACTGGGTCACCAGTGCGGAGGACGGAACTGTAACTGTTCCTCTACTGGGCCAGCAAGGGGAGCTGTTCTGACACCTTAAGGACACAAGAGGCAGCGCTACTGATAAATGCAGAGGTGTCATGGCATGCGTATGGAGATTTTATTTTAAACTTTTTAGTTATGAGAGTTTTCAAATACAGAAAAAAATCAATACTGCAGAGAGGCATACACAAAAACATAATCTATATCAACTCGACAGTTTCTTCATAATTAGGGTTAGGAATCTCTCAGGCATTTAATACATCACGTGCAGATGAATCAGTGTGTCTGTAGAT
The DNA here is from genome assembly GCA_016271365.2 of Neoceratodus forsteri. Classification (NCBI taxonomy): domain Eukaryota; kingdom Metazoa; phylum Chordata; order Ceratodontiformes; family Ceratodontidae; genus Neoceratodus; species Neoceratodus forsteri. The sequence goes on along the minus strand of JADMNL010000036.1, from coordinate 2,735,411 downwards.
AAGTATACAAAATTCCATCACTGATATTTTAATAAAGGCACAAAACATTGTTCAAATTAAAAACAAATATCTTCTTCTTGAAAAGGTCAAGTAATCCACTTTTCTCAAAACTTCCTGTAAAGCCCTCCTAGGGTTTTAACAGGTTAATATGTGCACGGAAATCTCACAGACAACTGTCAGAACTGGCATCTGACACTGACCAATGAGAAGTAACTATCTGGCGCTATGTAATGGCACGAGACTGCTGCTTGTGTACAGGAAACTGCAAGCCTCAATTAATAGTTTCATGTAATCCCTATATTTTCAAGCGTCTTAATTGTTTTTAAACAATCAAGATAGACCAGAGAAAGCATTTATAGGACACAGGATTTGTCCTAGATACTGGCCCTTGACAAGTTACCGATCACAAAGCTCTTTCCACCCCTACTGTCTAGCCGCTGTAGCTTGAAGAGAGCAAGGGGTTAAGCATTTCTGATTATGTAATTATGCTCTGAAAAAATCTGGAAGGTTAGATAAAACCCTAAGGGATAGGATTCGGAGGGGGGCAGGAGTAAAACAACAGATGGAGAGAACTAATGGGCCTCCCATGACATCACTATTTGAAATATATAGAATATAGCATGGGCAACCATGCACAACAAGGCTGTGTCTCCAACAATAGGCACTAACGACATCATCATGGAGACCTTGAGTGCGAAGCTCAGAAAGGTCTCTGATGTCATCAGTCCATGAGATAGAAACAAAGCCAGGTTGTAAATGGTTGCCATGTTGGTTTTTTTTTGTATAGTATATGGTTTGAAATATAAAATAAAAAAATGATGTTCTTTTTCTTTCCAAGAAATTTTTGGTTGAAGTTGTTTTATTAGTTAAGGAAATGAAACCCACCCTCACAAAACTTCTGAAAAGGGTGAGCTTCTGTTTTTTTTTGTGTTTGTTTAAATGACAAAACCGCAAAAGATTCTGTGTTAAGGATGCATCTGGGTTCTGTGTGTGTTGGTGGGAAGGAATGAAAGTGAAACAGCAGGTGGTACAAATTTCCAGTCTAATTAACAAGCTGTTTTACTACAGGACGGTACAACGGCTTCTTAGTTAGGATGGAAAGCCTTGCACAAACAGGGTTACCATACTCTGAAACAGTCATGAAAACAACAGTAGAGATGCTGTCTAAAGGCCCAACAGAAGCGGGTCACACTTCAGTGCTAACAACCCGAGTTTGGGAGTGAGCGTGGGAGTCTGTGCTCAGGCAGCCAGGTTGGGAGAACATGCTGCTGATGGCAGTGTGTCCCAGCCAGGGTTTGAGGCACACACACCTAACACTGTGCGTACTGCTGGAGAGAAGGGAAAACGATGGAGGAAAAACCCATTCACAGCCAGATGAATGTCTGCCCCTGCAGGCCATGCGCCACTGACCACAGCACTCTCCACCACTGGATCCTGGTTCCTTGGAGGGACTCTCAGAGGGGTTCTGTGATAGAGCCCTGAAGGCCTTGCAGCCCTGAAGGCCTTGCACCACTGACCACAGCACCCTTCCCCACTGGATCCTGGCACCTAGAGGGGTTCTGTGACACAGCCCCGAAAGCCCTGCACCACTGACCACAGCACCCTCCTCTGCTGAATCCTTATCCCTGGAAGGGCTCCCAGAGAAGTTCTATGATAGAGCCCCACAGGCCATGCACCACTGACCAAAGCACCCTTCCCCTCTGCATCCTGATCCCTGGAGGGACTCCCAAAGGGGTTCTATGATAGAGCCCCAAAGGCCCTGCACCACTGACTACAGCATCCTCTCCTGCTGGATCCTGGTTCCCAGAGGGGGCACTTCCACAGGGGTTCTATGATACAGCCCTAAAGGCCATACACCACTGATCATAGCACCCTCCTCTGATGGATCTTGATTCCCAGAGGGAACCCGGAGGGGTTCTATGAAAGAACCTCAAAGGCCCCACCATAGGGGCAAGCAATGGAGGATGGGGTAAATACCTTGAGAAGGTGGGTGACGGGGCAGGGGGGCAACTAGATGGTCCATCAGAGAGGAGCAGAAACACTTGAATAAATAAAAAAAGTCCTGGGAGGCTGGCTGCTGGGACCTAGGCTGGGAAGAGCGCTGCCCCACTCACTGGGTCCCAGCCAGGGAGGGTTGGCATCACATTCCACTGACATGGCGATCCCCGACAGTGGATGGAGGGAGAAACTATGTGAGTACAAGCCGCCTAATGGATTGTGTAGTGCCAAGGGTTGGTGGGATGGTCAATGGGCTAAAATAGGGGTTAAAAACAGCAGGCCATCTAAATGATGTCTGCAACCTCTCTTGGGCCCCATACCATGTGGACCGTGGCAAGCTTGATCCCATGGGGGTAGAAGCAGTCAGGGCTGGCAGGCCGCAAATGGGAAAAAAAATTGTCAGAAGTACCAGATGGTAGGGATGGAGAAAAAGAAGATAGGAAAATATATAGGGGCCAGCCCGTCGGCACAGTGTTAGGTTACCAATCATGACACCGACAACCAGGGTTTGGGAACTAGCCAGGGATGCCTGGGGGGGGGGGTCTGGCCAGGAGGAGGAGGAGGAGGAGGATCAAGCATCCCAGAGGATTCTCTTTAACATGTCCCTGTACCACCATTTGTGCACAGGTGCTAGTGCAGTAGTTGCTGTGTTTGGAGGGGTGGCCACTGTTAGCCACTTAGTACTGGCATTTGCTTGCACATCCTTGTGCTCACATCTTTACTGGGAAAGGTGGACTTAGGGGCAAATCCCCATTCACTGCAGCAGCATGACAGCCTATATAACCAAAAGGCGGTACATCCACCCTGCCAGCAAAGGAACAAAAAATCATATTTGAAAAAAAAGAAAAAATGCACCTTTGGGCCATGGATATTATCACATATCCCATCCTGACCTGTCCAGTGGTGCAGAAGGCTGAGGCACCCATGCACCATACCTTTTACCATGCTGGTGACCTGCTCTGTTTTCTGGGGGTCAGAGGGGGGGAAGGGGGATGAGAGTGGATCGAGTGACTATCTGGTAGCTCTACTCTCTCAGACTGGGGTGGTGGATTAACTTGGCTTCTGGCTGCCACCAGATGGAAGCCTAGTGATAGCGCCGATGCATGAGCGGTAGAGGTTGGTCAGGGGAAGGGGGGAACAAGGAAAAGTGGTCAGCTTGGGCTCCGAGAAGTCTTGCCCCACTAGCTCTCTGCCCCACACTGCTGCTTGATAGGGACCCCAGGATTGGGTGGGTGTCTCCAGGTGGGGGGAGGACCACTCTCCCCTGCCTTAGCCCCATCACAGGGGCCAATCCGTGGGGATCTGAGGGGCCCCAGTTGCAGTCGAGTTAGATAGCTGGGTGGAGGGGGTGGGCACAGGACCAACAAGCCTGCCTGAGTTGACCAGCAGGAAAAAAGCAATATGGGGGAAAACTCCCATTCTAAATAATAATACCAAGCATTCTAGCAAGGCTGGCTGATATGGAGATGCACCCCAGGGATTTGGGGTGGGGCACGGGGTACCCAGCTAGTTCTTGTTGGATGCTGTTGAGGTTAGCTGCATGTGGTATACAGCAGTTCATTCACCAAGGGTCCCCAGGGAGTGAGGGAGGGAGGGACCTCCTTTTTGGTTGCATAAAAATAGACAGTAGAAAAAAAAAAAGTCCTAATTTTAAAGTCCCATCTGTAATCTCGACCTCCAAAGACAGCAAACTGTTTATCATCTGTGATCATGTCACATCTCTGTTTTCAGAATAATGCACACAACTGCTCAGATACTCAGATGCCCAAAAGAAATGGCAACAATAAAATGATCACTGAGCTTCCTATATTTATACTATTCGTTTCCCCACGGTAGTTCGGCTGAGATTTAACATCTTGATTCTAATTCAGTCCTGCTTCTGCCCACTTCCACAGCTCAGTGAGCTGGAGCATTGAGAGGGTCCATGACTTTTTCAAGGTTAAGTAGTGAGTATTTGGCTCTAGTGGGATTTGAACCTGCAATGTCTTGGTTCCTAAGTCAGCACTCTAACCCTTAGACCATACTGCCTTCTCATATCCTCTTATACTGTATGTATAAAAGATTTATGATTGTGATTTATTTATTTGTTTTTTGCACCAGTCCAGCAATAGAGCTTGGGACCTGTACTGCTGTTAAAGAAAATAAAAAATAAAAAAAAGACCCTATGGAAAAGGCAAGGCATACACTGGAAGAGTTCTCTAGCAGAAGCTGTTTTCAAAATACTGGTTCACATTCTTTGAGAATTCCATCTTCACTGACCTTCTAGTAAATCCACTTGCTGTTTCAGATGGCTGTTCTGGTGTTGAGTACCACTTCAGAAATGTGCGATGTACTTTAAAAAGAGTTTCCTATGCCAGCCCGATGGCATGGATGGCTGAGGTGCTGGACACCTTACTTCCTGCCTTACCAGCAACTGGGCTCAAGAATGGACCAGAGTCACTCAGAAGCCATCTGGGGGAAGGAAGATTGAGCATTCATAAATGTCTCTCCTCCTTTTTTTTTTGGGGGGGGGCAGCATGTGCTGCTACTTAATTGCCACCCTGCAGTGGTTGGGCGGCACAGCATGTGGCCACTTCTCAGAAGGCCACGCACAGGCGTAAGCATATATGCAGCATGTTTATACTACTTGCCCAGACCAGTGCACACACTCTGACCTCAGGAACAGGGAAGAAAACCAGTGAAAATTGAGGGCTGTGCACCAGTATGCCCCGCTTACCTGCTTCAGCAACGCAGTCACTCTGGGAACCCTGCGTCCGGCCATGCTGTCACTCTGGGAACCCTGCGTCTGGCCACACCATCACTCTGGGAACCCTGCGTCTGGCTGCGCCATCACTCTGGGAACCTGCGTCCAGCCACGCCATCACTCTGGGAACCCTGCAGCAAAACCGAATCCAGAGTCTTGGAGAGGGGGGGAAGAGGATGGCCCTTCCTCTGCTGGCCCCACCACTGGGACAAGCCATTGGTGAATTCCAAGGTTCGCGAGTCTTGTGAGGAGATGGTAGCTGGTCGAGGAGGTCAGCTGGGGCTCAGAGCCCAGCCAGCACTCTGGAGCAAGAAATAGTTCTATGGGGGGGGGATTTTCCAGTTTCCAGCATAAAATGTACAAATGGCATCAGCAGAACTCAGTTACACACAATTTCCCCCAAATTTTATTTTAAGAACCTTGCATTTTTTTTAATCAACTCTATATTTGCTCCTCTGGCAGGCCCACTGGGAATATATCCCATTCTGACTGTCATCTAGTGCCTTCTGGACCTGTCACCCTGCCATCAGACCCAACTGGGAGCTTGCCCCCCCCATGGTGGGGCCTCCCCCCGGGACCACAAACAAATCCCAGAGGAAGGAGGGACTGAGATGCTAATCCAGTCAGCCTCGGCAGGTGCAGGTTTGCGAAGGTCCAAGTCCTCATGCTGCTGCAGCTAGAGGGGTTTTATCTTTTAGCTGCTCCCCACCCCTCTGGCTGGAACTGTGAGTGGTTGCCATGGCAACTATGCATGGTAAGCATGTGTGCTGCTGCAGTCTGGCTCCAGCCATAGACCCTCCTTGGCATATGCCGGCACCTCCTGCTTGCACCACCACCTGTGGTCAACCAGGTGGCAGTATTGCAGCAGAGTAATGCTAAGCGCCCCCCCCCTTCGGAGGAGGACAGGTATCTGCTGGGATACTTGATTCTCCTCTCCCCAGCCGGCCCCTGATGATTGTAGCTCAGGGTCGTGAGAGGTAGCACTACATAACGCTGTGCCGACAGGCCTGCTAAGAACCTTACCTTCTTTATCACTGAAGATATTTCCATTAAAGAGCTCGTACTGCCTGAAACTAATACAGTGCTCCCTCACTATAGCAAACCCCGCTATAATGAAAACTCAGTTATAACTAGTGGTCACTCTGGCTCCTGGCGGTAAATTTGGTTCCAGTACTGTCCATACACAGAGGCAGTGTGGCCCACCGGGCATCTGAAATATAAACCCAAAAACTACCTTGCAGGATCAAGTCCCATCAAACCTCATAAAGCATTCAACCAGAAATTCAGACAGATGACCCACTCACTGGTAAAGAGTGTATTTTTTTTTTTTTTAAACTTTAAAAATCCACCATCAGTTGATTGGTTTAAATTAAAAAAATTACACTCTATCCTGGCAGAGCATCCAAGTCAGCACTCTTCAAATGAGGGAGATCTGGTTTTGACCCCTGCAATGTGGGAGATTTTCACGGGGCCCTGATGTATATGCTTAACTGAGTCTAAGGTGTTAGAAATGTATTGCTAAAATCATTTATAGGTAGGAATAGTCTGTTCTTTGATTCTGATGATTTTAGGAACATAGCCTGGTGCCATAAAAAGCAGCAGAGGATCTAAAAAAAAGCAAAATCAGGGAGACTCCCAGAAAATATGGAGACTTGTAAGGTATGTTTACTGGTGAGTGGGTCATCTGTCTCCATTTCTGGTTAAATTCAGTTCCAGCACAGCTGTTTTAGGCAGCTCCCTCTCTCCCACACTCCCCCAGCTTATTCTCACAATCTCCTCCCAATTTCTTGCCCCCCAGTCATGCCACAGCCACGCCATGCTCATCACCTCCTCATCAGAATCTCGATCGTGATCTAATCTTTAACTGGAGAAACAGTACTGTCACGAATCCTGCTCTAGGCTCAACAACTGCATCATGATCACAAGTCGACAGCCTCAGTCTCTCTCCAAAGCAGGCCAGCAGAGTTCACCTTGCCTTGCTCCAAAATCGGTTTAGCCAAGTCTGAAGCCAAGTTTGAAATGGGGGAAGTGCGCTGAAAGTGAGGTGGGAAGTACGTTGAAAAAGTGGACTTTTAGGCTGGCAGGTCAAAGTCACACTCTCTTGATTGCCGAGACTCAAACCTGATCATACACTCTGAGTTTTCAGACATGGCATTAGTGGCCTGGATATTCAAAGGGGTTGCACATGGCGCAACCCCGCACTGCGCCCTGGTGGGATATTGAAAGGGCTGCCAGGTACAGTACAAATCCCGATGTGCCGGGGCGCAGTGTAATTGTATACAGCGCAGATGCAGGGGTTTGTGCCCATGCATATGCGGCACATCCCGATATTCAGCCTGGGATGTGCGGAGCATATGCTGGCGCAACCCTGCATTGCGCCGCATAGGGGGGCTCAAAGGTGAGCCCGTGAAGAGTAGGAACAACTCCTGGCCACCCACAGGTGGGCTGCTGTATTGCAGAGTCAACACAGCAGCCGCCAGCCGTGGGTGCCCACCTGCCCACCCTGAACACCATCCACAAGCACACATGTGGACCAAAGGGCTTGCAGGGTATACTGTACCAGACAGTCTCAAATATGTGAATGACTTCATTCACATATTTGGGACTGTCTAGTACAGTATGCCCTGCAAGCCCATTGGTCCACACTGTGGACCAATGGGCTTACAGCCCATACTGTACCTGACATTCAGCAGGTGGCCAGGCAGTATGCAGGCGGATTGCAGCCACCCGCCGATGATGGGGGGGGTGCGGGGTCCTGTGTGGGTGGAAGGGGTGGAGGGTGCCACTGGATCACCAGGGAATTAATTTAGGGTGCTTTACCGCGATCAGGGAATTGGGAGGGAGGGGGGTCCACTAGACTACCAGGGAATGATTTCTTAGACATTTACCATGATCACAGCTACGGGGTGGGGGATGCCCGGGACCCCCACTGTGCACACGTCATGCTATGCAGGGTGCTAGGCGCAAGTCGCCGGGCTGTCCTGCGCAAGGCATGCAATTGGGGCCATAATGACATGCAGATGGCCCCATTTGCACCTTGCATCTATTATGGCCTCATTTGCATGCCCTCTGCTGAATACCGCAGGTGATGCACCTAGCACAACTGCATTTGCGCTGGCGCATCCCCATGCTCCCTACCTGTGGCTTGCACCGACGCAGTGGCAGACTTTCTAGAATAGTGATTTTTGCATTTGCCACAACTGTGTTGCATGCAGCCCCCTTTTCTGCTGCAAGTTGCGTCTGACGCAGGTGGCTTCTAAAATCAGGCCCTATGTTTTCACGTAGATGTCTTCAATTATAAAGAACGGATGTCCAGAAATTCACATTTTGGGGGGAATCTTATGAAATTCAAGTCCTGCTGATGCAAACAGTATTTTTTTTTTTACAGAGACCTGGAAATCACAATAACTGTGAAATGCAGTTTGTATCCTTATCAACCAGAGAGTTCTACAGCAGAACATGCATTGTGATGTTGACCCGCTGGCACAGCAATAGTACAATGCCAATGATCCGGGTTTAGGAATGAGCCTGGGTCATTGGAGGGCCAGCCAGGGGAGCATGGCTGCAAATCTCATGGGCACTCTCCTCCTCGGGTGTGAGACAGAGTATGGTCTCCGCTGCAACACCTCCAGCTGGGTGACCACAGGTAGAGGTGCAGCCAGAGCTATGGATCGAGGGAGGGGAACATCAGTGGCATAACGCTCTGCCTCAGCCAAGGCCTTCCTGACATCAAAGGACAGCACAGAAAAGTGGAAACAACCCAACTGAATGCAGGATGCTGTTCACTGCAGGCTCTGCACTGCCAGCTGGTTCTCTGTCTCGCCGATGGAAACTTCAACTCTGCCTGGGGGGGAGTAAGGGCCCAGCACAGTCTCTGCAGTCCTTCCCATGAAGGGGGGGGGTATCCGTGGGGGAACTGTGAGGCTGAGGTAAGTCTAGAGATGTTGGGTGACAGGGCCGGTAGGGGGATAAACAGAAAATTAAAAATAAATAAATAAATAAACAAAGAACACACATTGTGAGAACAATGAAAGCGCTTAACATAGGATTATGTCTTCAGCAAAGGGTTAAACAGCGGGACTAGATCAACTTTAGGGGACAGGGATCCTGTTTCCATGTAAATTGATCTAACAAAGAAAAATAAAAGGAATAGAAATACAGAAAATCCAAGAAACGAAAAGAAGGACATAAACACTGCATCATGCAGTTTGTTCTAAAATGGCACTACCTGCATCTCCTTAATCAGAAACACCCACTGAATTTACTAAACAGACAGTAAAGCTGGAACCATAACAGAATGCAGACCACTATTGGAAAATAGCTTCTACAGAAAATATTGGTTTGCAGATTAAATGTTGTCCTTTAATGTTTTGTGTTATCATAGATTTAATGGCAAAGGTGTACTCAAGGAACATACTGCAAAGTATTTATAGGGGTCTCTCCGCAAAGAGAGACCCCACTTGCTACAAGAGGGATTCCTGTGCTAGGAGGGAGACTGCTGTATGAGTTACTGGTACAAACCAGGTAGCTGCTACTGGTTGTGGACAGTTTGTTGCTTCTAATCTGTTAATTCAGTCCATGCTGTGCCCTATGTATCGATCTGTACAGTTGTAATGAGTGACTCGTGATGCCGTGCTGGAGAGTCAGGTTGCTGTCCTCCACCGAGACACTCAAGAAAAGTATGTGGTGAATCTAAATGAGACTATTGGGGGGTAAAGAGAGAGAAGAAATAGCTGGAAGGAAGAAACAAAAGATCAAAACCTTGGTATTTGAGTCTTTCCTAACTAAACACACAGTAAAACTGTTTGAAGTATATACATTTCGTGTAGAAACAATTCTGGTATTGTTCTCTCTTTATTTCTTTGTTTCTCTCTTTCCTTTCTCTCACTGTATATCTGTATTACTCTCACGCAGAATCTTTCTCTCTGTATCTCTTTATTTTCCTCTCATTCTCTGTACTGTATCTCCTGCTTTTTTCTCTCTCTCTGTAGGTCTGTCTCTTTCTGTCTGCCTTTTTCTCTTTCTCTCTCTCTGAATCTCTCTTTTTCTTTCTCTCACTCCAGTGAAGTTGAATGTGTGTGTGGTTTACGTTGTTGTATGTATCAAAACCAGGACTCTTTGCCTACCCTTTTCTCCATTAAAATAAAAGCTTTGTGACAGAATGTTTTAGCTGTAATTAATAGCAAACAAATCCCATTAAAAGTACTCCTTAAAGCAGTTGTCCGAGTGCAGTAGCAAACACTAAACTTTTAATTTTTACAGAATGTTCACCCAGCGTAGCCCGAGATGCAACATCCCATTTTCAGCGGGATCCTGCTTTTGTCCATTTTTATGGCAGTGTGGACTGCAGGAGTGAGAGGTTATGTGACTTGCTCAAGGTCACTGAGTAAGTAAGTTGCTCAGTGGGATTTGAACCCAGTCTCCTGCTTCCCAAACCTTTGCTTTAGCTGCTCGACCTGCTGCCACCTCATTTATTGCCTCGATTATTGACAGTGAGGCATTTTTGTTCACTGCCTGGTGGCAGAGTTAAAGCAAGACTAGTTAGGCAGGGTGGAGGGAGGAACTCGATGGACTTGTGTTCCACTAAATCGGAATGCAATGTATCATGATATATAGCACAGTCTTAGATTAGAGGCATCGTATGACACATGAAATACATATCAACTGTTTAATCAGCTGCTATGTGTTTAGAAACTGTAGAGGAGACATGATTAGCCTCGTTTTACATAATATTTATTTATCCATTCATTCAGCCAGCCATTGCTTCATTTATTAAAAGTTTGGCGAGTGGCATCATGGGCACAGTGATCCAGGGCTTGTTTCCAGGCATGATCCTGGGGTGGCGGAGGGGTTCCAAGAGGAAGCGAACAGTAAAAATAGCCAAATATGAGGTGACTGCAAGTGCATAAACAAGGATGAGAAATGTAAAATTCAAACAATAGTTTACAGAAAATTCAAACCGTTCAGCCAGATCAACATTCAGCAAGACTGTGGGCAAAGCTACAGTGCTTAAAGTCGGTGCAAATGTGCAAAAAATATGAGAGTACATTTGGTAAGCCTTGCAGAAGCTAGGGGCAGAGACTGCAAAAAATAAAAATAAAAAAAATGACATTGTAGAAGTAAATAAAACAATACACAAAGGTTGTAGGAAGCTAGGTAAAGCATCGCCAGGTAAGAGACTTGGGCATAATACAGCTGTTTTGTGGTTCAGACCTCCACCTTCCACAGAGAGCAAAACTTTATTTTGTTAAATTAATGTTTTCCCTTTAAGATTATAATGAATGAATTTTGTTAAGTTCATGTGTTAAGTAAGCAATAACACACAACAGGACATGCAGTTATTGGATAATTACTGTACGCCCCCCCCCACTCCATGGGTTGGAGGCAGGGCCAGATATTCAAACTATTGCACCTAGCGCAAATCCTTAGCACTGGAATAGCACTGGATTTGTGTGAGGCTGCAATATTGAAAAGCCTTATTAGCGCCGGCGCTGTGTGGTAGCACCGACGCTAATAGGTAATGGTATGCAGGGCGTGGACAGGAGAGCGCCCATGAATGCCAGCAGCACGGCATATTCAAATATATAGTGCCGCACTACAGGCATTAGTGCAACCTGTAGTGCAGTGCTAGATACTGCCGGGAAAAAGCTGGCAGTAATGCGGCGGTGCCCCCCCCATGATTCCCGGGCCCCCTTCCATGTAAAATATAAGACCTATCCCTGGTAGTCTAGTGGTTCCCCCCCCCCTGCACAAATCCAACCCGTTTCCTTTTAAAATAAGGTTTATTTCCATGGTAGTCTAGTGGTACCCCCCCTGCATGACTCTGACCCATTTCCTTTAAATTAAGGTTTATTTCCATGGTAGTCTAGTGGTCCCATCACCCCCCTGCATGAATCCCGACCCCCGGCCGCGGTCAAAGAATACATTTCCCCAGTAGTCTAGTGGTCTCCCCACCCAGCTGTGCACCTCCTGGTACCCCTTGAACACGGCATCCCCCTACAACCAGCGACTGGCTCAGACCTCCTCTCTCCACCACGGCCGGCCACCGACTGCGGTATTCAGGAGTGCCACTGTATTGAATAGGCGACTCTATTCAATACAGTGGCACTCCTGAATACCGCAGTCGCATGGCTGGGCATGTTGGAGAGAGGAGGGCTGAGCAGCACGCGCTCCAGAGGGATGCTGTGTCTGGGGGTACTGAGGTGCACAGTTGGGTGGGGAGACCACTAGACTACTGGGGAAATGCATTCTTTGACCGCGCCGGGGTCGGGATTCATGCAGGGGGTGATGGGACCACTAGACTACCATGAAAATAAACCTTAATTTAAAAGGAAACGGATAGGAGTCATGCAGGGTGGGGACTACCAGACTACCATGGAAATAAACCTTAATTTAAAAGGAAATGGGTCGGGAGTCATGCAGGGGGGGGGACCACTAGACTACCAGGGAAATTACTTTGACAATAAATCTAAACGGGTCGGGATTGGTGGGGGGGGGACTACTAGACTACCAGGGACATTACTTTTAATTCATCATCAATCAATCATTCTTTATTTGTATAAGGCGCCTTTCTTAAACCAAGGCGCCTGTACAGTATTACATAAAACAATAAATAGTTAAAACAACATTAAAATAATCAGAAATCATTAAAAGCTTTACTAAAAAGGTAGGTTTTCAAAGCTCCTTTAAAGCTTTGGACAGTTGGGCAATTTTGCACCTGACGAGGTAGAGAATTCCACAGGGTCGGGGCCATGAAACTAAAAGATCTTGCCCCTGAAATTTTTAAGCAAACCCTGGGAATCTCTAGCAATCCCTCGTCAGTGGATCGGAGAGAGCGGGGAGGGGGACAGTAGGGACAAAGGAGCTCTTTCAGGTAGGCAGGTCCCTGATCATGTAGGGCCTTATAGGTCAGCAAACTGACCTTGAAGGTGATTCGCCAGCAAACTGGCAGCCAGTGCAGTCCGCGGAGCACAGGCGTTATATGACTAGACCTAGAAGAACCAGTCAACAGCCTGGCAATTGTGAATGGGTCAGGAGCATACCTCTCAACTGTCCCTGATTATCAGGGACCTCCTTGAATTTGCCTCACAATATTACTCTGTCCCTCCTCACAGTTGTGCCTCCGTGGATACACAGTGGAAATCGTAAGCACAAACTAATGTCAAGCATTAAAGTTACAGACTTGTTCTTCGTTAGAAACTGCATTTTGCACTAAGCCCCATATTCTACCGGCTGTCTGGGTGGATATCTCTAATTTTGACGATGTGTCCCCGAGTTTGGTCCTTTGTCCCTGATTTGTTTAAGCCTTGTCCCTGAGTCAGGAGGCAAGGTGTTGTGGGGTATGTATGCACCGACTGTACCTGGCACCACACAGTTCCTGCTGCTTCCGGCCTGTACTTCTATTCCGACCAACAGGGGATGCTGTGGGTATGCCTTGGCCTGCAGCGTCCAGCCTGTACTTCCATTCTGACCAAAAGGGGGAGCTTTGTACTCCATGCAGTAGCACTGGGCAAACTGCATGGTACTGTATGCTAAGCAGCACTTAATGAGATGCAGATGTACCTTTTTGCCCACGGATTACCTAAGTAGGCTAATTTGCATGGGAGCTTTGAATATGGCTCCCGTTTGCTCCGGACTAACCAGTTTGCACCAGGCTAATGTGTTAGCACTGTGCAATAAGGTTAGCCCCGGGCCAACCTCACATCAGCACAGCACAGTTCTGCAATGTGTGGCTTACATTGTTGTTTGCAGTAGATGTCAGACATCTCTGTGCAATCAAACACAATGTTCTCCACCTGCAACACTGGCTTGCTACAGAATCTAATGAGCCGCAGTTGCAGCTTACACTTCCCTGTTGCTATAGTAAGTGCTGTCTTATTCCCGAGCTATTTTTGCCCTGCACTCCCAGACCGGTTTGCCCAGCTTCCTTAGACTGCTATATTCAGCAGGTTTAGCACTGGGCTATTCCTACTGAATATAGCTAGCTTTGTGCTCCTGGTTAAGTTTGCCTGCCGGGCAGTGCTAATTTAGCCCCGGGGCAAAGTTTTGAATATCTGGCCCATGATGTGTTAGCTGAGTGCCCTTCAACCATGGGGTGGGGGTTGGGGTGTGTGTGTGGTGATTATCCAATACCCACAAGCCCTGGAGTGTGTCACTGCATTTATAAAATGGCACCAAAATAATAAATAACACAAGACTCAATAAATATTTAAATGAATAACAAATGAATCTTCATCATTTGTAAATGAGTTCTCACATCAAACAACTGGGTTTGCCCCATCTAGGAGGTCTAATTGACTGGCAGGCAAATCCCTCATGTCGTAAGTTGAACCTTTTTTTGTTCTTCCCAGCTGTCACAGTTACTGAGAATTCCGAAGCAGTGCAGTGATAGTTCTATGCAGTTAGGTCAGTCTAAAAAACAAGTTTTAAGACTTGCAATACACTTTCCAGACCTGTACGGTTATTGGTCAATTACCGTACCGGTCTGGACAGCTGTTGACTAATCAGATTGCTGGATTTCTCTTGCCTATTTTATAACTGAACAAATAAAAAGTAAAAAAAAATTGCAGTCTTTCAAAGGAATAAGTTCTACTACTGGTTGGTGTTATTCATGAGGACATCCAAACAGCATTAAACGAATATCTGAAGACTAGAGAACAATTCTACGTTTCTAACAGATAAACTGTCCTTCCTCAGACATCTTTTATCTTTTTATATAATTTACCTTTTTTTATTTTTAGTTTTACCTCTATACCCAGTCCTGCCCCCATCGGTGTGGCTGCTGTCCAGTTCCATTGCTTCATCTGAGCCCCAAAGAGTCCCCTATCAGTCCTGTGGCAGGTCTAGGTTAATGCTATAATCTTGTTTAAAGGTTGCTTATTGTTATGTTGAGGCGACTGAGACTGGTTCAGTTTGCAAATTGCTGTCTGTGTAGTTTTGGAGTTTTTATTGTCTTGATTGTATTATTTTATAAAACGGCAAAAAAAAAAATCTAGAAATTTCATTGGCTGAGAGATATCACCTGACTGTGTATTAAATCTCTATAAACATATGGTCAGATGCCAAATCTCATTTTCCTCACCAAAAAAGCCTCTAGGATGTGCATCATAGGATTTTAATGCACTTCCCAGGGTGTAAGGACACTTGGCCTTTGGCCCTGTGCCTTACTACACCCCTGGGGCATGCATTAAAATCCTATAATGCACACCCTATTGTGGCTTACTACTTACATACTGTAATTCACTAGCACACTGATTTCAGATATGAATGGACAGAGCATTTTTCTCACATTCAACATGTTTTTCAGACCTGGCCCTGTGGCGCTGAGGGTTGAGGCACTGGATGCCATACCTCTTGCTATGCCAGCGACCTCGGTTTGGGAATGAGCTCGGGTCATCTGAGGTCAGCAGGGACAAGAGAGGATTGAGCATCTGGAGGACTGTTCTCCTTTCCTGGGGGTGGGTAGGTTACGTCTCCCGCTGTGACAGCAGCTGCCACTGGAGACTGGGAGCAGCATGACATGCGGGACTCTCACAAGTGGATTGGAGGTGGCGGTGGATGGCATGCAGACTGGTGCGGGAGCTTGCATGTCATGCACTGGCCATCATTGCACGTCTGCGTCTCTGGGGGCACGAAATGCATGGAAAAGCCCTGGCACCCGAACAGACAAAGGTGGGGCCAAGGACGTTCCCCATGCCCACAGCTGGGTCCTACCTGGCCGGTTGCTATCTCTCTCTCTCTCTTCCACTCCTCGGCTGCCCTTCCAGATTATAGATAGAGTGCTGGAGGAATAAATGGCAGTCCCATCCTGGGGGGATCAGAGTCAGGGGGTGGTCGGTGGAGCTAGAGGAGAGCTCCTGGGATCAGCGAACCAGTATGGGTAGACCGCAGGCGGGGTGGGAAAACAGGCACCCCCACACCCTACTGGAGAGAGGACTATGGGGCCAGTGAGGAGGAGTAAATAGAGTTGAAAAAAAAACATGTTTTTCAGGAAAGGTATTTTAATTGTTTAATGTGTAGGTACCTAGATTAATCATCAGTTGCACACTAAGGCATTTATATGATGCACTGAGACCTGAGGCTCCACCCCCTGATGAAGACCAGCCAGGTTGAAGCATTGGGGTATTTGTTCAGTGCCCTCCATAGTTTCTTATTTTTGTCTGCTCACCACTTCTATGTTTCACTAAATCTCTGAATTTATTTCAGAGTCTTCGTCTCTCCTCGAATCCAAGTCTACCTGTTCTTGTTGTTTCTGTGGGTACCCACCACCTGCATGGGGGGTAATTTGCAAATGACACTTCACTCCAGTAACTTGGGGTTTGATAGTATAGACTCTACATGCTAGACAGACAGGTCACTGGCAGCCCTCTGGAGGGAGACACACCCCTGCAGTAACTCTGAGTTTGATGGCAAGGACCCTGCATGCTGGATGGACATATGGCTCAAGACCCCCACATGCCAAGCCACCATTCTGATGGACCAGGGAATGTTCCACTGTCCCCCCCCCAGACATTGGCTGTGAACGTGAGATGCATCACCCGGTGGGCATGCATGTCACATAGCTTTGACGTCCCCCACCCCACGCTGTCCCAAGTTGTCTGGCTCCACCTGTACACCCGCAACGTGGATCAGTCTGCCTCTTACCCTGAAGATGTGACCATACTCTTGGATCTCTCAGATGCTCAAACCCCCCCTTCCCTGACCCTCCAACATCCTGTTCTCATTCCTGAACCTGGGTCCCCACCATCACAAGCGGTAGTGCTGCCATTGTGCCAGCCTTGATATCGTTCGCCTTAAAAGGAAACAGTGGAAAAGGTACAGCTTTACCCAGGCACTACAAAAATGCCTGATTAGTGCTTTCAGACAGTAACATTTTTTTAACAAATTACCCTAACTGATTTTTTAGTGATTTAAACAGTGGCCTTCAACTTTCACTTTCTATTGCTGGCAGCCACCATTTCATGAGTAGCAGAGAGCTTCCTGAGCTCACTTTATGCTAATACGTCATGCCAACCAATAGCTGAGGTGAAACAGGCATATTAGCATACAGTGAGCTCAGGAAACTCACTGCTGCTCATGAAATGGCTGCTGCCAGCAACAGGAAGTGAAAGTTGCGGGTAGCTGCTCTAAATCAGTAAATAAAGCTGTTACTGTCTGAAAGCACTAATTGAGAGTTTCTGCAGTGTCTGAGGAAAGCTTTGTCTTTTCCATTGTGCATGCTATTCGTGTACAACCTTCTTGAAATCCCCACAAGCATTCTAACTACCAGTACACACTGTAACACTTTATCTGAAACAGCTGCTGATGCCTCTGGGAAGACGCTGGAAAACAAAACCTTTTAGAATAATTCAGCTTGTATTCCATATGTCTTCCATAGATTTTGCTTCCCTGTTATTTATTATTGAGGACATTTGTACAGAAACAGAATCTTGGGCTGGCTCGTCAGTACAGCAGTAGCGCTGATACCTGAGACACCAGCAACCTGCATTTGAGAATGAGTATGGGGTCATCAAACATCGACCAGTGGAGGTGGACTGAGAATCCCAGAGAATGCCCTCCTCCTCCTCTGGGGGGGGGGGGGGGCAGTCTTCTATGTGGCTATACTGCCACCTGGGTGACCAGCAGTGCAACACAGCAGCACTGGGGGGGGGTAGACGCCAGGCTGGTGCAGCGCTATGCATGCTTGTGTGCATGTGTACCCAAGCCGCCTGCGTCTGGGGCTCGGGAGAATCAAGGAGGAAAATCTCCCCCCCCCCATGCAGCATGACAGCCCCACCCACCTGCAGGCCCTGCACTCGTCAACCTGGACAGCTCCCAGATGACTGGATACAGGAACCCAAAGACACTAGCCCCAACCAGAGGGCTCCACTGTGGGGGTAAACCACAGGGGTAATGTGGGGAGAGGTAAGTCCCAGGAGAAGGGGAGATGACAGGGCTGGGGTGTGGCGGGGGCTCGAGTGAGGGCCAAAGAGAGCCAGGTGAATAAAGAAAATAAAAAAAACAGTATCTTTATCCCTTACTGCTCATCTGCCCCAAAAGCTTCTTACCCACTTGTAGTCATAATCCTCTGTTGTGATGTCACAGTCTGTTGCTTTGGGAATAACTGTGATGTCATATGCAGAGTATTGTGACCTCAGGTGGGGAATAAACAATAGCAGCTGAAGAACCCTCAAGGAACAAAGATATTGTTTTCATGCAAATTACTGCATTAATAAGTAATGTGGAAAAGAAATACAGCATTAAAGTGAAATGTTAGTTGAATCTTGTCTTTAAATTCCTGCATCTTGGGACTCCCATGAAAATGAGACCACTTATATCATGGGTTTACTCTGCAATTCATTCTTCTGGATTCAACTTTTAAATCAAATATATAAATGTGAAACGTTGTGCTTTAACTGTTGGGGGGCAGGGAGAGGAAATTAAACCCACTATACCAGATTCTGTTTTTTAACTTCTAAGAGGCACTGGAAAGTTTAACACCTTTTTATTTGTAGTTTTTGATTAGGAAATGCACACTAAGCACCAGGTGGGTCTGGGTTGGGGGGGTGAGGTTACATAGGACTGTTTTAGTGGCAAGAGGAATGTTTGCCAAGACAGTGGGGGAAACTCCCCATGTTTTCTTCAGTAAGTGCAACGGGATCTTTCACTTCAACCTGAACAGTGACTAGAGACGGACAGACGGGTCCTTGGTTTTAACATCTTATCCATAGTAGGACAGCACCTCAACAGTGCAGCACCCCTCCGTACTGCACTAAAGAAGCCTGTCTTACATGTCTCTAGTTATTCCCAAAGTCAGAACTCATTTCAGCAAATCAGCCATAAGTCATTCCCTCCCCTCTCTGTGGAACAGATTGCAGAAAATCCTTAAAATAGCCATTTCTCTAAAACTGGCCACCTTCAAAACCTTGTTCGCCTAGGCTGTCACAGAAACTTGCAACTATGTGACTTAAGAAACTGTCTACAATACTACGTTTTTGTTTCCCTTTTCCTATGTGTTATGTTTTTCCTGGCTCCATCTCAATTTCTTTTCTTCATGTTTCAACATCCTCCTGTATGACCCTTGGTCTATGTGTATGATATGCCTATTTGATTGTAAGCTATCACTGTATGAACTGCCTTGTTAACTATGACAAATGTTATGTTGTAACATGCTGTCTGCCTTATTTTATCCTGTGTTTTCACTGCTGTCAGCATTGTACTTATGCCCAGGTCCATCTTGGAAATGATTTTTTTCTCAAAGATGTTTTGCCTGGCAAACTAAAGATTGATTGATTGATTGACAGTGCCAGTTGGTACCTAGCCTGGGTCGAGAACCTATGACTATCTAATCTTCTAGCCCCAGAGCCAAGTGTGATACCTACTGAGCAACTGACACTGAGCTACACGGTACACAGGTGTTCAGGGCTACACAGATCCATTCATCAGGTTTCATGAGGAAGGGAAACAAGAAAGAAAAAAGTCACGCCACCATGAAGAAGGGATCTGCGTCGCCCTGAAACCTTATGTACTGTAACATCCTTATACAATATGTATGCAGGTCCAATAAAAGGTATCTAAGTATCCAACAACTAAAGTTTTCCAAGGACCAACATGCTGCAAACTTTCTTTACTACTAAACTTTTGCAGGCGGCTCCTCTACTCTTCGGAAAGCAGAAGACTTGAAGTGTCCAGGGAATCTGATCGTTTGGGGCATCAGAGCACAAAATCCCCTTGGACACATGGGTCCCTAGTACATATGGTTGGGGGGGGGGGACATGGAGAAACAGATTGGAGTTCTACTATAGCCATTTTGAGAAAACTAAAAGCAATAAAGGTTCTTGTTGCATCGAAGATATTTAAAAAACAAAAACAAAAAAAACCACTAAGCCCAGATAAAATGCCCAGGTTGCTGCTGTAAAAGGGACCTAATTCTAGTGAGCCTGTTAGGTCATCAAAATAAATTTAAATAAATTAAATAATAAATAAAATGAAACATTATCAACAATAAATGAAACTGCGCTTTTTACAAAATTGTATTGATAAGCTAATCTGCAGTCAGTAATGGTTTCATATTTTATCGATGGATTTACTACTTCAGTAATTAAAAGTCAAGTATTGATATGTAATTTGTTTAGCGATAATTAACTATAAAATAAATATACTCTTGGAGTATTATTGACCCCCCAACCCCAATAATCCCTTATTTATTTAAGGCTGAGTTTTGGAACAATGTCCATATATAAGGTTTCTGGAAATCTTAACATTTTTTTTATAACATTATAGGAGCTCAACTGTGAAAACACACACTTTAATTAATTAATTGATGCAGCATAGGTCGATCACAATGTATTAATTTAGTGATACAGGATTCTGGGGAAACAGTAGCTCTGCTAGTCTGTTTTTTTTTTCTTTTTTGTGACCAGCACAGATTGCTGAAAATGTAAGAATGGTTATGTTAAAGAAAATGTAAGAATGGTTATGTTAAAGTTAGAACTGATGTGCATACCCTCCATATATTAAATATAACTGACTTCCCTAACTAAATACTCACAGTGCAAGCACATGGAATATGGTGCTTCAGTGCTCAAAAAAGCAAATGCAGTAACTCTAAAAGCATGGCACACAAAACCCCCAAAATAGCAAGGACATCAGTCTCTGAAAAATTAAATTTATTTTATGTTAGCAGGCTCATGCCTCCTAACATGTAAAATAAATGTAATTTTATAGGAGACTGATGTCCTTGCTAATTTGGGGGGTTTTGTGTGCTGTGCTTTTAGAGTTGATGACTTCCATAACTTTCTAGAAATGACCTCACTGGGGTGCCCTATTTATATAACAGGGTATGTCAAAACACAGCCCCCCCCACACACACACACCCTACTTTCATAGGGTGCCAGGACCTCTGAGAGTTTCAGCCTCTCATCCTTTACAAGTAGAAGAATTCCACTGATCCAGATTTTGAAGCAGTGCCCAGGTTTGTCATTTTTTTATTTTTTTTTTACTTTATAATTTTTATTGCAGAATTTTCAATTACAAAGTTTACGACATGTAAAAAATGACCTGTATGACAAGAACATCACAATGACTCTATTAGATGAAAAATGCCATGTCCGCACCTGTACCTACAGTCCTACTTATTTCCAGCTCAGGTTTTCCCCCACCCTGGATTACAAGATGGAAAATGAAAGTAAGATAATTTAACTGGGTCAGTTTAAGATTTCTGCTTGTAATGCTTTTTCTGGCTGTATTGTTTTAAAGTATTTAATAAAAAGAATATTGAAAAAAGACTTCTATGATTTTTTGTGGGTTTTAAAATAATTCTAAAATCCCTTCAACTCATCCCCTGGCTGTGAGGTAAATCCCAAGCAAGTCTGTTTTTGAGAGCTCTGTACCTCTCTGATTTCCTTACCCTATCAATTTCCCTGAAGTACGGAGAAGGTAAATAAGTTGCTCATGGTCACACTGAGTGACTCTGGTGGGACTTGAACCTAGCTCTCCTGCCTTTTATAGGTTGTTGCTCTTACGCTGCCTATCTTTTTAATTACAATGAAATTCCACATTGCTTTTAAAACAAATAAAACAAAAATTCCACAAAAATGAAATACCTTTCAACAGCTGGGAGAGAAGTAATTGCCTCTTGCTGGATCCTCTGCACTGACTTCAGCCCTCGGGTGGCTTGGCAGAAAGCAGCTCTCTAACCCCCCTGAAGAGTTTGCGGCTGCTCAAATCACTGTGCAATGCTCTTAACCCAGCCTACTGAGTGCCAGATGCAGGATTAGCTCTGCTCAATATTTAAACACACAGCAGCCCAGTCTGTCTGTCTCTCTCACTTTCTCTGTACTGATAAGTAATGGGTTGTGTAATAATGGGGAGGGGGGGTTCTTGAGCCACCAATCAGGAGCTTAGAGGAGGCTGGAGGTGGGCTGTGGTTCCTGAGCATCACTTAGGTAGGCTTTTAATGGTAACAGAAATACTATTTTCTTTATGCTGATGATGACAGTCAATTTATCCAGCCTGCCTGTTGGGTGATTCTGTCCCCTTCACCAAGACCTTTGAGTCCTGAAATGTCACTCTTTTGCGTCACTTCTCTCAAAGCTATGAGGCAAAAGACTGAAGTGGCAGGGCTGATCCCAGATGTTAAGTCGGGCGTCATCTTAATCACAGGAACTGCTTCTCCCCGTTGGAAATCGTTTTGTCTCATAATCAGTCAGGGTGGAGAATGGTCACTGCTTCTAGATGTGAAATTAGACATGAAGAACAAAAAAAAAAAAAAAAATTAAGATGTTTTGCTATAAAAGTTAAATGTAGCAGCTGTTTCTCCCCCTCATGAGTGTAACAGTGGCAGGGCAAGATGGGAGACCACACTTTCATAATCAGTTTTACGTGAATTTGCAAAACTCTGAACTTTGCGGTATGTAAGTTAAAAGAACAGTGCAGTGTGATGGGAGGCAAACAATTTGACCTTTCTGTAAATTTTGTTTTTATTAGCTTCATGAGAGGCCTTCTTACAAACAGTTGCCACAACTGGCACATATACAATAATACAATTAATTAATCCACGTCATTACAGCAAGATACATACATGTGCAGTCCAGGGCTTTCCTCATATCAGGACATTTACCAAATGGTTTGTTCACATTGTGCCATAGACAAATGAGACAACTGGCCCAGTGAACTAGATCTGTTTCAAAAATAGTATTACTCAGACTTTTACACAGCTGCTCATGATGAACTGATATAGTCAAGCTAAGCTAGATAAAGTTTTCAGCAAATTCTAGCACTTCCCCCTCCTACCGATGGGCATCCCCACACATAGAAACATAGACTTTGACGGCAGATAAGGACCGCTTGGCCCACTTAGTCTGTCCATTTCCCTACCTAGAGGATAAGCTGCAGATCCTGTTTAACCAACAGCCTATTTCTGCCTACCCCCCACAAAAATTGCCTTATGTCTGTCCCATGCATTCTTGAATTCTCCCACGGTTTTAGACCCCACAACCTCCTCAGGAAGGCTGTTCCATGCATCCACCACCCTCTCTGTGAAAAAATACTTCCTCACATTGCCCCTGAGCCATCCCCCCTCTATCTTCAAATTGTGTCCCCTTGTTCTTGCACATCTCTTTTTCTGAAAGATGCTACCCTCTTGGACTTTGTTGATTCCACTGAGGTACTTAAACATTTCTATCATGTCCCCCCTCCTCCTTTCCTCAAGGGTATACATATTAAGCTCCTTTAGTCTCTCCTCATATGGCTTCTCTTGCAGACCCTGCACCATTTTAGTTGCCCTCCTCTGAACTGCCTCCATCCTGTCTATGTTCTTGCAGAAATGGGGTCTCCAGAACTGGACGCAGTACTCCAGATGGGGTCTCACCTACTGTCTGTACAGGGGGATAAAAACTTCCTGTTTTCTGCTGGTGATGCCTCTCCCTATACATCCCAGTATCCCCCAAGCCCTTCCTACTGTCTTCTCACATTGCTTGCCAACCTGAAGGTCATCTGATATGATTACCCCCAGGTCCCTTTCCATTTTTGTTGTTGCCACTACCTCCCCCCCTCCATATTGAGTAATCTTCCCTTGGGTTTTTGTTTCCCAGGTGCATTATTTTGCACTTCTTTGCATTGAATCCAAGCTGCCATACTTCTGACCATTCCTCCAACCTTGCCAAGTCCCTTCTCATCCTTTCCATGCCTCCTTGTGTATCAACCATGTTGCAGATCTTTGTGTCATCTACAAAGAGGCATACTTTTCCTTCCAGTCCCTCTGCGATGTCACTTATAAAGACATTAAAAAGGACTGGACCCAGTACTGAACCCTGCGTGCCCTCTTTCTTCCAGAGTGGACTCCATTTACAATTACCTTCTGTGTCCTGTTGTCCAGCCAATGTTTGTTTGACACACCCTGGGACCCACCCCAGGCTGGTTAATTTGGCTATTAATCTTTTGTGTGTGACTGTGTCAAATGCCTTGCTAAAGTCTAGGTAGGCCATGTCCACAGCCCCTCCCTGGTCTACTATTTTGGTCACCCAGTCAAAGAAATCAATTAGATTTGTCTGACATGACCTTCCCGCTGTGAACCCATGCTGCCTTGGGTCCTGTGCCCCACTGGCCTCTAGGTACTCAACAATTCTTTCCTTCAGAAGTGATTCCATTACTCCCTACCACAGAGGTCAAACTGACAGGTCTGTAGTTTCCTGCCTCTGTCTTGGTCCCACTTTTGTGAAGAGAAATCACATCTACCTTCCTCCAGTCCTCAGGTACCACACCATCCTCCCATGATTTGTTAAAAAGGGTAGTCAGTAGTGTCACTAGTTCTCTGCTTAATTATTTTAGAATTCTGGGGTGAATTCCATCTGGCCCCATTGCTTTGTCCACCTTCAGTTTTAGCAGTTCTTTCAGAACCCTTTCTTCTGTGAAAGGCCTTGAATCGACCCCCCCTATCCAAAGTGCTTCTGTCAATTGGATTAGGTACCTCCCCCGCCTCCTCTTTTGTGAATACTGAACAGAAGTATTCATTCAGTATCCCTGCTTTTTCACCGTGCCTCTCTGCCCACCCACCGACCATTCTATTCAGTCTCACCATCCCTCCCTTTGTCTTTCTGTGCTCCCTGATATACCTATAAAAGGTTTTATCCCCCTTCTTAACCGAGTTGGCTATCTTATCCTCAGTTTGGGCCTTTGCTATTCTGACTACCCTCCCTGCTTCCTTCTGCCTTAACTGGTACAGTTCTCTGCCCTGCTCCTTCTGTGTTTCCTTATACTTCCTAAATGCTATCTTTTTTTCTCCCTAACCTTCACCGCCACCTCTTTTGAGAATCATAGTGGCTTTTTCTTTCATTTTGATTTGTATATTTGCTTCACACAAAGGCTTGTTGCCTCTGTGATGGCAGTTTTGATATTTCCCCATTGTTGCTCCACCCGTCCTTCGAGCCTGTTTGCTAGTGCTTTTCTAAGGCACTCTCCCATCTTACCAAAGTCAGCCCTCCTGAAGTCCAGAACCCTCACTTTTGTATGGCTTGACTCTGTAGCTGAGTTTATCATGAATCACAGTGTTTGGTGGTCACTTGTTCCCAAATGGCTACCCACTTCTAGATCTGAGATCCTCTCACTGTCCCCATTTGAGAGTACGAGGTCTAAGATTGCTCCCTCATGAGTAGGTTCCAAAACTAGCTGTCTGAGGCATGCCACCTGAAGGGCATTGAGAATGGCCCTGCCTTTGGATGTGGCTGCAGCAAAGGTACTCCAGTTAACATCTGGCATATAAAGGTCCCCCCATCAACAGTATCTCCCCTTTCTCTGCCATCCTAAGTATGCCTTCTATCATATCCTTGTCCATTCCCTTCCCCTGACATGGGGGTCTGTATACAACCCCTGTGAGGACTGTGGTGCCATTTCCAATCTCTAAGGTGACCCACAGTGCCTCCTCTCCTCCCTGTTTACTCTTTTGTTCAGTTGCTTTTATCCCTTCCCTTACATAGAGAGCTACTCCGCCCCCTCTTCTCCTCTCCCTGTCTCTCCTGTAGGTTGTGTTCCCTGGTATGTTAACATCCCAGCCATGGTGCTCTGTGTACCATGTTTCTGTGACTGCTATGATATCAAGGCATCCCTCTTCCATCAAGGCCACCAGTTCAGGGAGCTTGTTGCCCAGACTACGGGTGTTGGTACTCATTACCCTCCATTTCTTGATGGCCTTACCCCTTTTTGCCCCATCCCTATCCTTATTGCATTTGTCACTTTCTCCATTTACCCCTGTGCTTCTCCCTATTGACATCTCTATATTTGTGTCTACCTCACCTAGTACCCTGATTTTTTGGGGAGGGCTAGGATTTCCCTGCTCTTCTCCAGTGCCTCCCCCCTTGGCTAGTTTAAATGGTTGCCAATGAAGCATTTAAATCTCTCATCTAGGATCCTGGTTCCCCTCCTGGACAGATGCAGACCATCACGCCAGTATAGGCCTGCATCCCTCCAGGTGGACCCCCAGTCCCCAATGAAGCCAAATCCCTGAGCTCTGCACCAGTTTTCCAACCACTGATTTAATCCCATGGTGTGGAGCACCCTAGCCTTACCCATGCCATAGACAGGCAGCACCTCTGAGAAGGTTACCATGCGTGCTATTTGTCTAAGGCCCCTCCCCATCTCCACAAACACTTCTTGCACTGCTCTGATCCCTTTCTTAGCCAGGTCATTTGTCCCTAGGTGGACAATGACATCCAGCTCCCTCCCCTGTGCAGCTGTTCCTGCGATCCTGAGGATTCGCTCCCTGTCCCTCCAAGCCATGGCGCCAGGCAGGCACCTTACCTCCCTCTCCTCTTCCTCCCCCAGTTCTACCTTCCTAACAATGGAGTCCCCCACCAGGAGTTGTTTCCTTCCCCTGTGGGGTCCCATGCCACCCTCCTGTGGGTCTCCTTTGTGGAGGTTCCCAGCATCCTCCTTGGTCTCCACTGTGGGTGCCTCCATAGAGGAAACACACTTTTCCAGAATGGCATAGAAATTGTGGAGAGGTACAACTGGAGGGATACGCCTCTGTTCCACCACCCTCACATAAGATTTATTTTGGTTAAACTTCGAAACTTGTTAGAAGTTAAAATGGCACATCTGCCATTTGCACTAACCATGAAACTAATGCTTGATAGCATATGTACTTAACATAACCTTAACCGGAACTTTGGTATAGGTTGTCATAAAGTACAGTTCTGACAGTGTGAGTAAAAAAAAGGTTTTGTCTCCTTTGACTGGCTAATTACCAGTATTCTTTCTGAAAGTCCAGTACAAAAAATGAATTGTTCCAATGCACTTGGGAAATGGCCACCCAGTAGAAACTATGTTGCGGTCAGCAACATCCTTAGAGGCTGCACTAATTTGCTGCTGTTTTCACATATTCAAGCAGCATTTCTAGAAATGAGTTAGAATGCAGCACATTTAAACATGTTTAGGAACCCACTCGTGAGGGAGCAATCTTAGACCTCGTAGTCTCAAACGGGGGCAGTGAGAGGATCTCAGATCTAGAAGTGGATTGCCATCTGGGGACAAGTGACCATCAAATAGTGTGGTTCACGTTAAACTCAGCTACAGAGTCAAGCCATACAAAAGTGAGGATACTGGACTTTAGGAGGGCTGACTTTGGCAAGATGGGAGAGTGCCTCAGAAAAGCACTAGCAAACAGGCTACAAGGAGGTGTGGAGCAACAATGGGGAATTATCAAAACTGCCATCACAGAGACAACAAGCCTTTGTGTGAAGCAAATAAACAAATCAAAATGAAAGAAAAAGCCACTATGGTTCTCAAGAGAGGTGGCTGTGAAAGTCAGGAAGAAAAAGATAGCATTCCGGAAGTATAAGGAAACACAGAAGGAGCAGGACAGAGAGCTGTACCAGTTAAGGCAGAAAGAAGCAGGGAGGGAAGTCAGAATAGCAAAGGCCCAAACTGAGGAAAAGATAGCCAACTCAGTTAAGAAGGGATAAAACCTTTATAGGTACATCAGCACGTAGAAAGACAAAGGGAGGGATAGTGAGGTTGAATAGAATGAACGGTGGGTGGGCAGAGGGGACAGTGAAAAGCAGGAATACTGAACAAATATTTCTGCTCAGTATTCACAAAAGAGGAGGGGGAAGTGCCTAATCCAATTAACAGAAGCACTCTTGATAGGGGGGTCGATCCCAGTCCTTTCACAGAAGAAAGGGTTCTGCAAGAACTCCTAAAACTGAAGGTGGACAAAGCAATGGGTCCTGATGGAATTCACCCCAGAATTCTAAAATAATTAAGGAAGGAACTAGTGAAACCACTGGCTACTCTTTTTAATAAATCATGGGAGGATGGTGTGGTACCCGAGGACTGGAGGAAGGCGGATGTGATTCCCCTTCACAAAAATGGGACCAAGACAGAGGCAGGAAACTACAGACCTGTCAGTTTGACCTCTGTGGTAGGGAAAGTGATGGAGTCACTTGAAGGAAAGAATAGTCGAGTACCTAGAGGTCAGTGGAGCACAGGATCCAAGGCAGCATGGGTTCACAGTGGAAGGTCATGTCAGACTAATCTAATAGATTTCTTGACTGGGTGACCAAAGTAGTAGACTAGGGAGGGGCTGTGGACATGGCCTACCTAGACTTTAGCAAGGCATTTGACACAGTCCCACACAAAAGATTATTAGTCAAATTAACCAGCCTGGAGTGGGTCCCAGGGTGGTAGCCTGGGTAAACATTGGCTGGACAACAGGACACAGAAGGTAATTGTAAATGGAGTCCACTTCTGAAGAAAGGGCGGTTACTAGTGGGTACCGCAGGGTTCTGTTTTGGGTCCAGTCCTTTTAATGTCTCTCATCAGTGACATTGCAGAGGGACTGGAAGGAAAAGTATGCCTTTTGCAGATGACACAAAGATCTGCAACAGGGTTGATTCACAAGGAGGCGGAAAGGATGAAAAGGGACTTGGCAAGGTTGGAGGAATGGTCAGACGATGGCAGCTAGGATTCAATGCAAAAAGTGCAAATAATGCACCTGGGAAACAAGAACCCAGGGAAGAATACACAATGGATGGGGAGGTAGTAACAACAACAAACAGGAAAGGGACCTGGGGGTAATCATATCAGATGACCTTAAGGTTAGCAAGCAATGTGAGAAGGCAGTAGGGTGGGCCGGGGGTATACTGGGATGTATAGGGAGAGGCATCAGCAGCAGAAAACAGGAAGTTGTTATCCCTCTGTACAGACAGTTGGTGAGACCCCATCTGGAATACTGTGTCCAGTTCTGGAGACCCCATCTCCGCAAGGACATAGACAGGATAGAGGCAGTCCAGAGGAGGGCAACTAAAATGGTGCTGGGTCTGCAAGAGAAGCCGTATGAGGAGAGACTAAAGGAGCTTAATATGTATACCCTTGAGGAAAGAAGGGAGAGGGGGGACATGATAGAAACTTTCAAGTACCTCAAGGGAATCAACAAAGTCCAAGAGGGTAGCATCTTTCAGAAAAAGAGACTTGCAAGAACAAGGGGACACAATTTAAAGATAGAAGGAGGGCGGTTCAGGGGCAATGTGAGGAAGTATTATTTCACAGAGAGGGTAGTGGATGCATGGAACAGCCTTCCTGAGGAAGTTGTGGGGTCTAAAACTGTGGGAGAATTCAAGAATGCATGGGACAGACATAAGGCAATTCTTGTGGGGGGCAGGAAGATATAGGCTGTTGGTTAACTAGGATCTGCGGCCTATCCTGTAGGTAGGGAAATGGGCAGACTAGATGGGCCTAGCGGTCCTTATCTGCCGTCAAAGTCTATGTTTCTATGTTTCTAAAGCTCCCTAGGAGAAATAACGCCCAACCTGGGGTCTAACCCACACCAGCCCCTCAGTTTATAGTTCAGTACTCACGACCCCTATACCAGATCAGGGTTCAAAATCTGAATCCACTTCAACTTCCTGCCCAGAGTTCCCCAAGTCCATTGACATTCTTGAAACCAACTTACTGGCCTCCTGTGGGTCCCCAAAAATATCTGCTTTGCAATAGTAGATTATCTTTAATTTTGCCAGATACTGTGGTGCATGAGTTACTTCTAGAGTCTTTAGTTTTGCTCACAATCCATCCAAAGATTTCCTGTGGCTATGAGTTGCATCGCTCAGGTCTGGGTAGATAGAAATCTTGGTGCCATCCTCAAGACTGATGGGCCCTGTTCTTTGTGCTGCCTCCAATATTTTATTGTGGTCGTGCACCCCCACCAAAACAATGAGCAGGGTTTGAGGAGTGTCATTATAGTGTATAGTGGAATGTTGTTCTGTATAGAATTCCATCCCTTTCAAAATGCTGTTCTACCACAGTTCCAAGGTCATGGAATGCTATTCTACCCTACTGTGGTAGAACAGCATTCTAGAACCTCTAGAGACTGCATGAGTCAGTTTCATTTTGAAAGCAAAAGAACTCACAAAACACATTTTTCACACAGTACTATACACTATAAAAAATACAGGATGAACAACTCTATGCACAACCAGTGTGTTTTGCCACCTCGGGGTTCTGATTCCCATGGACCTCTTGAGCTTCACTCTCGAGGTCAGAGGGAATCAGAATCCCCCTGTGGCAGAACACACTGGTTCTGCATAGTTGCCCATCCAGTATTCTCTCTATCCAGTCTTTTCTTGGGAGTGGTTCTGTACACTCTAAAAATCACAGGAGCACAATCAAATTGTAAAGTCTCCTGTTATTTATTTTATTTTATTTACTATCACAATCGGAATTACAACCCTTTGAGTCATAGACTCCTTTGCAAAGGCTCCACGTCTTGGTACAGAGGTTACAAAACGTTGTGAACATTACAATACAGTGTAGACATAAATGAGAGCAAAACTCTAGGGTCAGGTAACCCAGCGTCTACAGAAATGTATTCAATAACAGGCTCCTTTGCCATTCATTGCATTTGAATTGTTACCCAGGTGGATGCGTAGACAATTGGATTATCCCCCTCCGATGCTTCCAGGAGCCCCAAAACATGCAAAGTGGGGATCTAATAAACTTCTCTAGGGCCTCTAACTGGTACCTTAGCAACCAGTTCTCTTTAACGATGGTCATAGTCGTGGTGGCCACCTGCATCGCTGCTCCCGCTGCCTCTTTAGAGTCTGTGGCAGTGGCTGTTGATTGCTGTTCACAGTTGGCTACGCGAGCCTGGAAGTCGTCAACAATTCTTTGGTCAAGAGTTGCTACCGTCAAGTCCAGTGCTTGACAGCATGCAAGACATCCTTCAGTGCGGTCTCCGACGTTGCTGTTTTGGATCCCGCAGCAGCCGCGGACTGTTGTCTCTTTTTACCACTGCTCTCTCCCGTTTCTCTTTTAGAGTTATCCCATCATGCACAAGACTTGAAAAAGTCAGTTTTAAAGTTAGATTGTGTTTATCCAATGTTTACTAGATAGGTTTTGTCAGAAAAAAGTTAAGTTTTAAAGTCGATAATAATAGATTTTATGAGATTCAGCCGGAGTGCAGGAAAAGCACATCTTTCCTTGATAGTGGCTGGCTCTGCCCCTGACCCAACTGTTCTTTCACTAGAACATTCCAGACATCTTCCAGTTTCATTTGCTACTAAAAAATTTGTTTCCTTCAAAATGTAAATATTTTTTAAATATTTTAGATTTGTTTTTTTTTTCTCGAGAAAAAAAGACAGCCACCACATTTGGCTTAGATATAGCAATGTCTATGCAAGGGACGTGATTTGGAATTACAAGCATCTCAGTACAATTTACAGCAGTATCATAGAAACACAAGCTAGAGACATTTGAGCTGAGCGCCAATACAAGATCTATCAAAATACAAGGACCTGTGAAGGCAGGGAACAGAGAATTAACACCTCTAGAAAGGCCTGTAGATCTGACAAGGGTCAGGATCGAGAAAATAAAAAAAAAAATTTTGTTTTTTAGTTATGTTTCTAATAGATTTTCAACTAGGAACATGGCATGCGAGAAACTTCAAGTACTATGTTGTGGAGCAAACTTGGGACAGAGGTCTTTCTCAATGAGAGCACCAAAGGTCTGGAGTTCGCTTCCGCCTGGTTTATGTCGCCTGAGCACTTTAAATGCTTTTAAAACTAATGTATTACAGATGTTATTAAATAAGAGTATGTGTGACTGTAAATGATTGTGTTGTATTGTATGAGTGTATTAACGTAGACACATTTGAAAAAGGGCTATACTAGCTCAAAGGTTTTCTGAAATAAAGAAAATGAAATGAAAAACAAAAATGTGTACAACGGGGCTGGCCCACCGTTGCAGCAGTTGGATTTTTGCTTGCAATGCCGATGACCTGGGTTCAGGAATGGACCTAGGAGTCAGAGGGCTGGCCAGGGAGAAGGATCAAACATCCTGGGGGCTGCTGTCCTTCTCTGGGGGGGAGGGATGGAGGGAAGAGTGTCTGGTGCTTTACAGACCCCTGGCGGAAGCCGGGGGTACCGCAGTAACCAGCACCATCACATTAGGTTTGCAGGGCGGATGATGGACGTCATTGCATGTCCCTGCCTCCAGGGAGCAAGCATCGGAAGAAATGACAACCCCCTCTCCCGCTGCTGTCTCCACTACCTTTGACTTCTGCTGAAGGGGGTCCCACTCCTGTGGCCCCAAACTGGGGGGTAAGGTGGAGCATGCCAACAATGTGCATTTGGAAGGGAATTCCTCCTGGTGACTCCACCCAGTGGGGCAAGCCTGGGCATAGGGGGAAGGCAGGCAGGGCGAGTTTGAGGACCGGGGGGAACAAAAAAAAGTGTACAGCATAGGAAGCACCTGGGAAAGCACATTTAACAGGTACATAAATATTTTCATTAACTGAACCTGGAAACCAGCTTTTTGGGGAATCATTTTGCGTTGCACTGTTGCTTTAATAGGTGTACTCTGAGGAGTCTCTTGTGGTATAAGAGTGTGAACTTGTGCAGGTCTGGGCACGAGGACTGAGAAGCAAAGGTGAGCAATTCTGGCCGCCCAAACGTGTGCAAGATGATACTTTCATTGTACAAGGGACCCATCAGAGTGCCCCCGTTAGCTTGTTATTCATCAAAGGAAAATATAAAATAGAAATGTAAATGAGAGTTCTCAGGGTACTATTCCATTTAAGTGAGGTGGCTTGCCAGTTTTATTTTAATGAACTCTTAAATCCATGCCTGCTGGGGGAAATTCTGTTCAAATCATTTTTCTGATGGTTTACCTTGTTACACCTGACTCTCGCTCACTCACAAACGCCAGGCCGCGCTATACTGGAGGTTCAAAGCAGTGGCATCAGTTTTATTAAACTGTTACACTTAATTGTTCACATCCAGTCTAAACTCTTAGATACATGTAACACTATTTCATGCTTGTCCTGGGCTAGATAATAAAGGAATACGATGATAGGGAATGCTGATATCGCCACGCCTGGGTGATTGGCACGAGGTACGCAGGCCGAGTAAGCACTCAATCACCCCAGAAGTGATGTTATCCCAGCACGACACACACCCTGGAGTGCATTATTCCTATTATACAAAGGCTCTGTTTTATAGAAAAAGGAAAAAAGATTAAAAATGCAGTTTTAAAATATATTGTTGTGGTATTTTTGTAAGTGTAAGTATACAGTTTAAAAAATAAGTTCTGATGTTCATGTTTTGGCCAGTAGGTGGTGCAGCATTCGTCTCTGTCAGAGTTTTTTTTTTTTTTTTTACTTTCTTTCTTTATCCCTCCTTACTACCTCCGGAGCCCCCTCCTTCCATCCGCTCATGTCTCCCTTGCCTACCTTGGGGATCTGCCCCTAGAGTGCCCATCCTCCCTCCTTGCACAGTGGGGTCTGTCCTGCAGGTGGTCCGGTGGACTTAGGTGGCTTCATCTAGGGCTGCCGGAGGATTTTCCATTTTCCCCTTACGCCCCCTACCCCTAGGATCGCCGAACGCTGGGACGACTCCCGAGTGGATGGCGTGCTGACGCACGCCAGAGCCCCTCGCGGCCGGGCGACGCCCTCCCCAATTAAGTAGACGGAGCCGCCTCCATCCCTCTATTGTCAGTGCTTCCACCGGCTACAAGGGTGATGTAGAACGCAGAAGCGTTCATGGTTCCCACCCCTGAGGGAGGAGAGCATCCGTTGGGACGCTCGATCCTCCCTCTCCCCTGCCGACCCCCGGCCACCCGAGTCCGTTCCCAAACCCGGGTCGCCGGTGTAGCGCGAGGTGTGGCATCCAACGCCTCAACCCTCAGCGCCACCGGGCCGGCTTCTGTCAGAGTTTTTATGTCCCTCTCTGTCTCTCTCTACCCACTCTCCTGTCTGTGTTGTATGCCTTCCTCTCTTTTTCTTTCTTTTACAGTGTCTGTGGTTTTGTCCCTGATGTTACTTCAGCGAGGTGAATGTAATGTGGAGTTGGGGGTCACAAAATGGAGAGCTGATTGGCTGACTGACTTGCGAGGACTGAGAGACTTCTACTTCACAGGTGATTTAAGCCACTCGGTCCTGCTGTTTATGTTTTTTTTTTTTTTGCTCTTTGTAAATAGAAATTTGAGCCTGTGTGGTTTCAGAAAGGAGGTCTGCATGCAGCCAGTTATTTTAAAATGTGAGCGGCTGGTCTGTTTAGCGAGTGGGTGAGGAGCGCTGCTGTGGAAGCACTCACGCTGCATCGGGGGAACAACCAAAATGCTATCTGAGAGAATGGCTTTTAAAAAAACATTTGTTTTGGGAAATACTGTGTGTGTGTTGGGGGGTTGTTGTTACTGTGTCTAGTGGTGGGCAGCAAGTGAGTCACGGATAGAATAAGTGGCTTTCTAGCGGGAGTCGGTGAAGGGGGCTGGACAGACCAGTGGGGCTGCATGGAGTGATTTATTTTCACTTTTGATGCGGTTTGCTTTGTGCTGGGAATAGATCCGTGATGTTATGCTGGTATAACATCACGGGTCGAGCCTCAGACTGACCAATCAAGAACCAGCATTCCTTCTTGCCATTGTATAATGGTGGTTACAACATAACACGTCTTTATTTCATGGTCCTGTGCCGACACCTGCTGAATTCACATTACCCCCACTGGCCCACATCACGTCCCCTGACTGAGGCTGCCTGCGTTTGCTCCTCTTTTCTACAATCCCATTATGGCCTTGTGATAACACCCTGCTGTATTCCCCGAGCTTTTCGCATAACTGTTTCATGACCCTTTGCTAAGGCCCTGCTGCATTTCCTCAGAGAAGCGTGTCATGACCCTTTGCTAAGAGGCTGCTGTGATTCCTTGCTTCTCAGAGAACTGTTTCTTTACCCTTTGCTAAGGCTCTGCTGTGTTTCCCTTACTTCTCAGAGAACTGTTTCTTTACCCAGGGGCATCATGTAAGGGTAGCCAGGGGTTCTGGTCGAGACCCCTATGACTTCTTTGCAGCTCCCATGATGTCCACTGCAACCCCTGGGAACCCCTAAAGCAAGGTTTCACTAGCATTTATTTATATAAAATGTGGTGAGTGGTGGAACTTTGCAACCCCTATGATTCTGCTGGAAGGGGACTTTGTAACCTCCATGATGCTGGTGAAATGACGCTACTGTCTTTACCCTTTGCAAAAGCCCTGCTGCATTTCCCTGCTTCTCGGAGAGCTGTTTCATGGCCCTTTGCTAAGAGGCTGCTGTGCTCCCTTGCTTCTCGGCAAACTGTTTTATGACCCTTGCTAAGGCCCTGCAATGTTCCCCCTTTAAACTAACCTTTCTTTTTTCACTTGGATTTCAAATAGCTAGCTCAAAATCAGCGCTGCAGCTCATCTCCAGTATCCCTCCTCACGACATGGTGAGCTCCACTTCTGCCTTTGGACTGGAAAGAACAACCTCATCCTTCCTGTAATTGTATTGTTTCTTCTGACTTGCTGTTAGACTGTTGTCCTACAGCTCTGTAACCTCCCGGGTCATGCATGAAATTAGGCAATGTTTTGTCTAGTGCACTTAGCCGGTCAACAAAAACTAAATGAATAAATATATGGGCCCCATGCTAGGTTCTCTCATACTTGCACTGATCTTGCAGGCCCTTGGCCCTATTAACCCTCACGGGAATAGTTTGGCTTACTTTTTCCTGACCGGAGAAACTTCTACTGCTCTTGGCTCTGCATGTCTCTTACTGATGCTGGCACCCTTCCCCACTTCGAGATGACTTTAACATTTACTTACAACTACTAGAAGCCATTGGATGGTTGTAACAAAGCCTCCCCAACCTGAGGACCTCCTTCTTTCTCCATGGTCTTTTCTGAACGGACTCCACTTTCTCCATTCACTGTCCAAAACCAGGGTGGATAGCCAGAAACTGTTCAGGATTAGTTGGGGGGGGTCAGTTACAATGGACAACAAATTTAAACTGCTAGTGTGAAAATTTAGGAGGGGTGTAAGGAGGAACTTCTTCATGGAGAGGGGGCTGAAAAAGTGGAACAGTCTGCCAGAGGAGATAATCAATGTCAGGATGGTTGCTAGTTTTAAGGGAATGTGGGATACGCACAAGGGGCTAGTGAAAATGACGAGGGGGTGTGATGGTACTAGTGGGGTAATGGAACTGGCCATGCAGAACCATAGGACGAGGGCTCGGCATAACGGCCTGCCAGTGCTAGTGGTTGAGAACTGACCCTTACAGGAATACAAGTGTGCAGCATGCTGCGCACTTGTATTTTTGTAAGGGTAGGAACCAGACAGATTTGATGGACTGTGACTGATTTTCTGTTCGAAAACTTCTATGGGGTCCCTGCCCCCTTAACTCTCCTCACTCCTCTGCTTCAGGGATCCTCTCACCTTCTCCCTTTCCCACCCCCACTCCTCTGCAGGACAGTCAGCCTTCTCCTATTGCCTTCCCTTCCTCTGGAACCTGCTCCTCTCCTCTCTCTGTCTTTCCTCCTCCCCATCCGTTTAGTTTTTTATTTGCAATTGTACCATGGTAAATTGTATGCTGTTTGCACCATGGTAAATTGCACACTGTTTGCACCGTGGTAAATGATATGCTGTTTGTACCATAGTAAGAGTACGCTGTTTGTATTATGGTAAATTATACACTAGGGCAGGATATTCAGAGCAGTTGCACCATGCGCAATAGGGATGCGCCTGCGCAATCACCAAATGCGCCAAAACGCAATATTCAGAGGCAGCAGATGCGCAGCACAAAATCCAACGCGCAAGAGCACAATGGAAATGAATGCATGCGCAACTGCAGGGGGCGTAACCATGAATATGTGGCGCAGTGCGATATTCAACAGTAGTCGACGTGCACAATAGAGAAGCAACCAGAAGTTGCGCAATAGCAGACTTGAGCCAAAATAAAAGGGAGCACCTGAGGGGAGGAAGCTTGCGCATGAGAGGAGCCATAGCGGCAGGGAGACGGAAAATAGCAGCAGGGAGTGAGGGCAACAGAAAGCAGCACAGGAGTGGCCCAGAGGTGGACAGGGTCACAGGGAGTGTGTGTGTGTGCGTGTGTGTGAGTTTGTGTGTGTGTTTGTCAGAGGGACTGTGCATGGGTGCCACAGAGGAGGGATAGCAGAGGGGCTCAGGCAGGTCACACTGTGAGTGGCAAAGGTGGCACAGTGCTGGGGTGCACTCGGTGCAGGGGCAGGGCCAGCAGCACACAGCCAGGGGGACCGGGTAGAGAGCCGCCCATGGGGGAACAACAACCCTGGACATGGCCAGTGCAACCTTCCAGATGGAGGCAGTCATGAGGGGTGTGAGGAGGCAGGGTGCAGGGAGGTGCGGCCGTGGAAGGGCCCGTCGGCGGTATGCCCAGAACAGGCTGTACCGTGCCCACATCAGCTTCGAGCTGTACAGTGACACTGAGATCGTAGGCCAGTGTCGCCTTACCGGGCCATTCTGAGGTGACTCTGTGAGCTGTACAGTGAGGAGATGCAGACACCCACAAGACGGAGCCATGCCCTGTCAGTGGAGACAAAGGTCACAGCCACCATGTGTCTGCTCACCACGGGCACCTTCCAGAGACCAACAGGGGACACAACAGGCATATCCCAGTCGGCAGCGTCATGCATTCTCACACAGTTCCTCAGTGCACTGCTGCCACATGCTGCGGAGTACATCCGTTTCCCCAGCACACAGGCAGAGCGTACAGCAAGCATGCAGGAGTTCCACAGAGTAGCACGGTTGCCTGGCATGCTCGGGGCCATCGACTGCACCCATGTTGGCATCCACACACCACCTGGTCCAGAGGGGGCTGCATACATCAACAGCAAGGGATACCCAATTGTCAACTGCCAGGTGGTGTGCGAGGTCAGGGGGCGCATAATCAATGTCTGTGCCACACACCCTGGGGGAGCACACGATGCCTTCATCTGGCACCAGTCTGCACTGTGCCACAGGTTCGGGAGTGGGGACATCCCCACTGGCCATCTAGTAGGTGAGTATGCAGTGCACGCTGGATGATGGGGGCAACAGGGGGTGTGTGTGGTGCAAGAGCAGGGGTGCCATGGGATGCGGCCTGGATGGCCGGGGGCACAGCGTCACAGATCCCCATACTAACGATACCTCTCAACACACAGGTGACAGTGGGTACCCACTCCGGCCCTGGCTGCTCACACCATACTGGTGGCCCTCGACCCCAGAGCAGCAACAGTACAATGAGGCACATGCCACAACACGGAACATCACCGAGTGGGTGTTTGGGCAGCTGAAGGCTTGGTTCCGTTGCCTGGACAGGTCTGGCGGTGCCCAACAGTACAGCCCCTCAAAGGCCTGTGGGCTATTCCTGGCTTGCCGTATCCTGCACAACATGGCCACCGACAGTGGGATAGCCATTGAGGTCGAAGAGTGAGACAGCGGTGGGGATGATGGGGATACCGGTCCAGCTGGAGGTGGGCAGCCACCCCTTGGGCGAAGGGATCCCCGGCTGGCCCAGATGGCACAGCAGCACCGGGAAACCATTGCAGAGGAGCACTATGGACCACACAGGTAGGTAAACATGTCCACGAGCATGCCCCAGGTATCCAAGCACAACCGACAGACAGGCGAAGGCAGACACCCAGCCTGGGTCAGCGGCAGGGGTGTGTGAATGGGTGGAGGCTCAGACACCATGGTGGAACACAGCAGGGCTGCACACAGCACGCACACACATGCACATACCCCCCATCCCCTGCCCACACAGCCACACGCACACCCACCCCCATACGCCCCCCCCACACCGGACCCAACAAAGCCATACCCAGAGGCAGGCACTGGGCGTGTATCAGATGCTGAGCACCATTGCATAGTGGCAGACAGCACTATGCTGGCATCATCATGCACACGCCACAGTGGCCAGCTGCCGGGTGGGTGTGCCCAGGGCCCCTATGTGTGCAGGACTGGGTACCACACCCATGTGTTGCACACGGAACACCACAGTGCACACAGGGCGGCAGGAGACAGCGGTCATGGAAGGGGTAGGGTCAGTCGCACTGCACAGTAGCACTGCCACCACGGATGCGTCGGTGGCCCCGCCGAGGCCTACCAGCTGGCACAGGCTGCTCAGTGGCCTCATGGGGTTGCACAGATGGTTCCCCAGGGGTGACGCTGTGTGAATGCGACTGGGTTCACGTAGGTCTCTGCAGGCCACCAAACATGCCCGCACCAGGCGTGCTTGGTATGCCCACAGCCGAACCCGGTGTCGACATGGCTGGGGTCACCAGACGCCAGGCCCGAAGGGTGGACACTGCACTCCGAGGGGTATGCGGTGGCTGGGCACACAACCGGTCAGCCAGTGATGCCAGGACAGTCATCACTGCAGTGGTGTGCCTATCCATGGCTGCAGTCACGTCCACCCGCTGCCAAGCTAACTGCCAGGAGCAGGGCATAGTCCCTGCTACGCCGCTCCTCCACCTGACGCAGCTCCGCAGGGAGTGCATCCACTGCTACCACGAGCTGGACCTGCTGATCCACAGAGGCCTGGAGCAGATGGCTGTGGTCTTCAAAGGGGTTGTCCGCATGGGCACCATGCTGACCCACAGGTGAGACCTGGCCCTGCGGCGCAGTGTCCCGTGATGGTGGGTGCTGCATGGCAGTGCCATCCTGGGGTATTACCTCACGCGGTGCACCGTTGCCACCCGCCACTACCAGCCCCCCTTCAACACTGTCCAGCTGCTGCCACCGTCCTTCTGGCTGCTGAGCGCTGGGCATCACCAGCGTAGCTGCATCAGCACCACCTACATCACTGCCATGTCCTCATGCCAGTGCTGCCCCACTGGACGCCGGCCGCGCACACGACAGGCACAGCGGCTGGTGGGTGGGCAACTGTGCCAATGCTGCCCGCACAGCTGCCCTGGCGGTAGCCTGCCGAGGGTGCCCCCATGACACACCAGCATCACTGTCCGGGATGTATGTCACGTCATCATCGGTGCTGGAGTTGGCCCCGATCTGTGTCTCGGCACACAGGACACCATCCCTGGCATCATGCTGGAACACAGTCAGGGCCTCATCCGCACCTGCGCCACAGACATCAGCCCAGACAGCCGTGCAGAGCTGCTGGATGTCGGACCCTTGGACGCCAGTGGAGGTGGAAGGGCACTCCACCTGTTCCAGGGTTGCAACCTCGGTGGACACACCTAACCCCACTGCTCCATGCAGACGCTCGGGAGCTGAAAGGGAACGTAGTACCATTAGTGGTGCTGACCAACCCCTGGCCCCAACCCCCTGCCACCCTCACACCGCCACCACCATTCCTACCATGCAGTGATGGGCTGCCGCCCTTCTAGAAGCCTCTGCCAGGCACACTCTCAATGGCACAGCGCCGCATGCCGTGGCCACCTGCTCCTCCCGCAGCATCAGGCATGGCACAACCTGCTGTCCCCCGCCTGTGGTGGAACGCACCGCCCGGATGGCGGCCACCTTCTCCTTGGTCCTCCTCTTGTCAGTGCCAACATTCTTCTTGCATTCCTGCACAGAATGCTGGTGGCTGCTCTGCTGGTTGAGAGCACATGCCACCTCCTCCCATGCTGTCGCCTGGCCTGTGGTGTGCCCCGCTGTCCACTCAGGAGTGGCTCCCTGTCCAGGTAGGCCTCAAATAGTGTATCTGACTCCTCCCTGGTGAAGTTCAGCCTTCGCTTATGCACCTCCCTGCTCCTCATTCTCCCCACGCTCGACATGCCTGTACCTGTGGAGATGGACAGGTGTTAACATGGACTGTTCAGTGCCACACCACCCTCGCAGCCCACTGTCCCGATGGCCCCACAGCATGACGCTTACCTTCAAAGGCTGCAATACCGATCCATGGCCTGTGCAATTCCATGGCGCCCTAATAGTGTGACACATGCAAATGAGGTCATGCGCAACTGTAATGGGATGAAAATGCAGCGGGTGTGCCGTGGAATGGCTCATGAGCTGATTTGCATATCATGCTTGAATATCATGCGGCTGCGCCTTGCCCAATGGGGTTGTGCATGCTCAAGTCGGGGCGCAACACTGTGATGTATGCAGTCGGCCCCACAGCACGCATGTGCGCACTGCCAACACGTACACCAGTGGTGCAGCATACACACATTGCACAGGAGGAAGTACAGTGCCCGGCCACTATCGTGCCTGTGACACTCGTGCGCTCTATGACCTATGGGGCACACGCGCTATAGTACAGCTGGCGCAGTGCCATCATGCCCTTATTGCGCCACTGCACTGTGGTTCCCATCATGCCTCTGCGCAGTAGGCCACTGCACAGCGTTGGTGACATGCCCCTACCATGCACCATATTAGGGGCCCCCAATAGCGCAGTGGTTCTCTGTGCGTGGCCTGACCCTTGACCCCATGGATGACCTCTGCCCTCTAGGATAAAGCCGCATGGCTGCTACCCTATTGTGCTGCTTGGTGCCTACCAGATTCTGAATGGCAGCGCAGCACTGAACTAGCTCCGCACATGGTCCACGTGCACTACTGGGCACCATTTTGATGTCTGGTTAGCGAGGGACATGCCACGCACCAGAGAATGTCATGCCCCAATATGGGGTGAACTGGAGTTCACCAACCTCATGGCCCTTGTGCAGCCACACACTGGGGCCCTGTTTGGCCAGGTGCCCCTCCAGAGGCCACGGATGGACGTGTGTCATGAGGTTGCGGATGGCTTGGAGGAGGCAACCGGCAGCCAGCGCATGGTGGAGCAGGGTCGCCACCGCTATGGTGACCTGCAGCGACGGGATCCGGACAGGCTGAGGCACCTGCAGGCACGGGTATGGAGAGGTGCAGTGCCACGGCCAGGTAGGTGCACAGTGACCTTCACTAGTCTCACCCAACAACCCTTGGGGCACAGTGGTCACCATGCCCCACATCCTGGATGGGGGGGGGAGTCAGCGCGTGTGTTGGCGGCTGTGGGGGTGCAACATGACCGCCCTGTGCCACTGCAACCCGGACACACTGTGTGTCATGTCACACAGGTTGGGGGTGGGGGGCCTATGGTTCAGACAGGTACTGATGTGTGTCTCTCCATATTTCCCTCCTAGGCCCTGAAGACAGGCGGAGAGCACGGCTGGCAGCAGCTGGCCAGGGGAAGGACCATGCAGGGAGAGAGGGGCATCGGCCAGCCAACACGGGTGGTGCTGTGGGGCAGCTGTGCCAAGGTGACCGGGATGCAGGTGAGTACCATATTTTCTCCTATACATATGTGCATGGTGGCTTGCAGGGGTTGGGTGTAGCATGGCCCCTCTGCACATGGCTCCTCCGGATGTGCACCACCCACAGTGTCCTCTGCACTGTCCTGTGGCCTTGCACATGTGTCACAGGTGGGCTGTGGGTACATTCGGTGCCTGGCTGTGCCACTGCCATCACACTGCATTGCCATGATGCCAAACATCCAGGGCAGTGGTGTGCGGTGCTTGGGCAGTGATGGTGTGCAGTGGCTTGCATGGCTGTGGTTACACGGGTTAGCGGCTCATGTGGGCACACCCACTGTGGGTGGTTGCATGCCATCCCAGGGGTGCCAGTCACTGATGCACGCTCTGCACGTTGGGTGGGCTGCGTTATCCTGGCCAGGCACTCATACTGTTTCCGCCCCCTTGTCCTAGGTGGTCATCATTGGGAGGCAGTGGAGAGGACCCTCCAGGAGCTCCTGCAGGTGGCGAGGGCCACACTTGAACTGCTGCAGCAACATGACCAGAGGTCTGGGAGGAGGCACCACAGGCACCGGAGGGCGGTGGCGGAGGATCGGGGCCACCATTAGGGCCTGATGGCCTGCATCTTTGCCCCTCCCCACCTGGACTGTTCCCCACACACCCTT
Source organism: Neoceratodus forsteri (assembly GCA_016271365.2). NCBI lineage: Eukaryota > Metazoa > Chordata > Ceratodontiformes > Ceratodontidae > Neoceratodus > Neoceratodus forsteri. The sequence goes on along the minus strand of JADMNL010000036.1, from coordinate 2,693,054 downwards.
GACCCCTACCATTGCCTTTCCCCACGTCCCCTGCCCCTTTCCCCTACCCCCCCTTGTAGCATCCTACCCATACCCCTCCCTTGATGTACATATCTGTAAATAGGTTCTGTTCCCTTGTTGTTGTACTATTACATACATTTCTATTTACATCCGTGTCTGTCTCTGATTTGCAGCTGGCGCATGGAGCCTTGCTGTAGTGGTTCATGGCTGCTGTGTGGTGGGGCTGGGGTGGGCGTGGGTGTGCCTGGTGGTGCTCCTCCACAGGCGTAGGTGGGGGCCAAGGGCTATCTATACAGGGCATGTGCCGTGTGCCCTGTGCACTGTTCACCTGTGTGATGCTGGCTGTGGTGCGTGTGGCATTTCCTGGGCCCCCCTCTCAGTGTGGCCATTGCCTGTGCGGCTGTGGCCCTTGACACTGCCCCACCTACATGCGCCACTGGGGTCCGCGCGGTCATGTGGCTACTGCCGTCACATGCTCACCTGCCAGCGTGTCTTTGGGGGCAGACCGTACCTGTCACCTTGCTGACACGGCGTACTTGCAGCTGGCACTCCAACCCCATGCCTATCAGCCTGTTGTCCCTGTTGCCACTGTAGGCAGTGCCACTGGATGCCCCCTTCATTGTGTCCATGTGGACTGGCGTGGTGCCTGTGGGCCAGTGGCTGTCACATGGGGACCCACTGCATGCAGGTGGTGGACAGGTGGCTGTGGGTTGACCCAGACCCATGCACCTGCCGTCAGTGTGTGCAGGCTTGTGGGGTGCCTGCTCCATGGCAGGCTCAACGGCTACCTGGTGGTGGGTGGCCTGCAGGTTACATGGCACCAAGGGATTCCCACCGACAGTGCCAATCGCACAGCTTTGATGGGATGCTTGCCGGGGTACCCATGGGACCGGGTCGGGGGGGGCTTTGGGTGTGCCCTGGGTTGCTTCCTGTTTGGCGCATGCCTCCTTGCCCCACAGGAGGGTGCTGTGTTGCCTGGCAGGATCGGTGCTGTGGCAGGGGGTTGATGCATGGGTGTGGGCCCTTGCTCTGCTCCTGTATTCGGGGGCCTACCTACATGTGGTGCCTTCCATGGCGGACCTGGACACATGCGGGTTCCCTCGGGTACTGGTGCTGGGTCACTCATCTTGCTGTGTCTCCATTGGGGACATGGTGGAGGGCTTTGTGTGGCTTGTGGTTGTGTTGGTGGATGGTCCCACCTCCTGCATTGGGGGTCACAGTGGTGATGTGGTGGGTGTGCAATGCGTTCCGAGGTGACTGGATGCATAGGCATGGGGGTGGCGGACTGCCTTCACTGCCATGCACTGTTTGGTCACGCATCTGGGCTAGGTGTCTCAGATACACTGTCCTGGGGGGGGCATCGTTGGGATGGGGACATGGCATGGGTGGGGCTTGGCCATCATTGTGTCCTGGTCCCTGTTGGCCGGTCCAGGGGTGTCGTGCCCAGTGGCTGGGGTCTACTGGTGCACATCTGCTGGTGGTTCACCACTGTAGTTTGAGGATCGGTGGTCCCTTTTACACCCATCTGGCTGTGCTGCTCATGGGGTACTGGGTCCACCTCTAGGGGCCTTGCCCTGGTTGGGTGTGGGGGTGCTGGGGCTGTCTGTCCTGGTGCATGCTCATCTGCACCTTTTGCATCCCTGGTTGCTGCTCAGCTGATTCCTGGCTTTGTCCCTGTGCATCCCTAGGGGCGCTATTGCACATTGTCCCTGCCCCATCGCTCATTCCTCGTTGTGCTATGGCGCATCAGGGACGAGATTCAGCCGCATGGCACAGGCTCACCTTGTCCTGCGCATGGTTTGAATATTGCGCCCGATGCACCATGGAGCACTGGACTTGCACCTGCTCCTCTATTGTGCATCATTCTGGTGCAGTCTGAATATCCTGGCCTAACTGTACGCTATTTAGACCATGGTAAATTACATGCTGTTTGTACCTGGTAAATTGTACCATGGTAAATTGTGTGCTGTTTGTACCATGGTAAATTGCACACTGTTTGTACTGTGGTAAATTGTACGCTGTTTGTACCATGGTAAATTGTATGCTGCTTGTACTGTGGTAAATTGTACGCAGTGTGTACCATGGTAAAGTATACGCTGATTGCACCATGGTACATTGTACACTTGTGCCATGGTAAATTGTACGCTGTTTGTACCATGGTAAATTGCACACTGTTTGTACCATGGTAAACTGTACACTATCTGTACCATGGTAAATTGTACATTAATTGCACGCTATTTATACCATGGTAAATTGCACGCTGTTTGTACCATGGTAAATTGTATACTAATTGCACGCTATTTATACCATGGTAAATTGCACGCTGTTTGTACCATGGTAAATTGTACACTAATTGCACACTATTTATACCATAGTAAATTGCACGCTGTTTGTACCATGGTAAATTGTACCATGTAAATTGTGTGCTGTTCGTACCATGGTAAATTACACACTGTTTGTACCGTGGTAGACTGTACGCTGTTTGTACCATGGTAAATTGTATGCCGCTTGTACTGTGGTAAATTGTATGCAGTGTGTACCATGTTAAAGTGTACGCTGTTTGCACCATGGTAAATTGTACACTTGTTGTGCCATGGTAAATTGTACGCTGTTTGTACCATGGTAAATTGCACACTGTTTGCATCATGGTAAATTGTACACTGTTTGTACCATGGTAAATTGTACATTGTTTGTACCATGGTAGTTTGTATGCTTCTTGTACCTTGGTAAATTATACACTGTTTGTACCATGGTAAATTGTATACTTCTAGTACCATGGTAAATTGTACGCTGTTTGTACCATGGTAAATTGTACACTGGTTGTACCATGGTAAATTGTACATTGTTTGTACCATGGTAAATGGTACGCTGTTTATACCATGGTAAATTGTACACTGCTTGTACCATGGTAAATTATACGCTGTTTGTATCATGGTAAATTGTACGCTGCTTGCACAACGGTAAATTGTATGCTGTTTGTAGTATGGTAAATTGTACACTGTACTGTGGTAAATTGTACACTGCTTGTACCATGGTAAATTGTACACTATTTGTACCGTGGTAAAGTGTATACTGTTTTTGCCATGGTAAATTGTACAATCTTTGTACCATGGTAAATTGTATGCTGTTTGTAGCATGGTCAATTATACACTGTTTGTTGCATGGTAAATAGTACAGTTTTTTTTACCATGGTAAATTGTACACTGTTTTTACTGTGATAAATTGTATGCTGTTTGTACCATGGTAAAATGTACGCTGCTTGTATCCTGGTAAACTGTACGCTATTTGTAGCATGGTAAATTGTATATTGTTTGTACCATGGTAAGTTGTATGGGTTTTTTTACCATGGTAAATTGTATACTGTTTGTACCACGGTAAATTGTACACTTCTTTTACCATGGTAAACTGTACAGGTTTTTTACAGTGGTAAACTGTACACTGCTTGTACTATGGTAAATTGTACACTGTTTGTACCATGGTAAATTGTACACTGTTTGTACCACAGTAAATTGTATGCTTCTTGTACTGTGGTAAACCGTACAGGTTTTTTACAGTGGTAAACTGTACACTGCTTGTACTATGGTAAATTGTACACTGTTTGTACCATGGTAAACTGTACACTGCTTGTACTATGGTAAATTGTACATTGTTTGTACCATGGTAAACTGTACACTGCTTGTACTATGGTAAATTGTACACTGTTTGTACCATAGTATATTGTACACTGTTTGTAACATAGTATATTGTACACTGTTTGCACTTTGTACCATTTTTTGTATTGTATTTCCATTCTCTCTCCCATGGGTTGCACCTGGAAATGAGTCTTAGCTCAATGTGCCTCTCCTGGTTACTAAGGAAGGAAGGAGGGAGGAAGGAAGGAAGGAAGTCCCAGGCCAGATATCCCTATTGTGTTTCCCTCAGACTGCTCCATCCTGAGTTATTTTGTTTCTTTTTCTTACAGTCCCATAGAAGCCCAGAAAAATGCAAAGTACATATATACAGGGATAATATGTAAGTATACAAGTGTTGCTACATATAAATGAAAAAAATTAAAGGTGACACAAATAATTATCAGGTTTGTCTTGACTGGTAAAAATCTATATTGTAAATACTCCTTCGCCCTAAGCTGGATCAAACACGAAAAGTATCTGTTTAAACATAAAGTGTAGTGCACACAAACCCTCGTGCAGCTTCTAGAGGGTTCTATGGGCTTATGATCCTCCCATTGTAGAGACATCCCCAGCCAATTATTAGAAAAAAGTCTGTTACCAACCATATGCATTAATAAAACTTTCAGACCTAAACGTTGCTCTTCGAGTGGTGATTCTACTTGGTCTGCTATCTTCCATTCCTTCCTCAACTACAGCCCAGAGACTTATCCCACTGCGGGCAATGAAAACTCTGCTGTAGCTGGTTGATCCATCACTGCTGTACCTGCTTCACATTCTAAGAAGTTCACAAAGAGGAGTCACATCCTTTTGCATCACCCTGATTTCACTGCCAAACCCAGCGGGAACTCTGGATTTTACTATAGTCTCTGAACTGGGGTGGGGATTACATAAAAATAAAATGCTGTAATCTGAAGACGTAAAAATGTTATTTAAAACAATTTATCAAATGATTTAACTCCCCCTTCCCCTTGATGATGGAGCAGCATTACAGACAGGGGAGGGTCTCAAATCCTGTGCTGTGATTTGCTGGTAGAATTTAAGAGATTCGGAATTTATTATAAAAGAATTTAAAGAGAGTTTCTGGTTTCTAGCAAAAAAAGTCACAGTTGGCAGAAGTCAGTTACACACTCCTGAAAACTGAAGTTCAGGACCCTTGCATGTTTGTTACTGAAGACATTTTAATTAAAACAGAATCTTTTCCCTAAGGCTCCATCTGTTCCAATTGGTAATTCGCGCTGTGAAGTTAGCAATCCTGTTTATCACATCACAACCTGTTGCAGTGGATACGATTCGTTTTTTTTTTTTGCTATAGAAGTGTTTCTCTCCGGGGGTGATGGGCAGCTTATCATCCAAGTTCCCACTTTCTCCAGCCAGCAGCCACTTCTCCCAACCACCAGAGTCCCCGCACCCCCCCCCCAATACCTTCCTATCCAGTGATCAGGCAGCGGCATGGGTTGCAGAAGAGCAAGCTTGGCTTTATAAAACCCATTCCACCCCCTTTTCCTTGATTTTCTGGTCCCTCTCCTTTGCTGGGGCATGCAAGATGGCACATGTGTGTGGAGGCATACACGTGCCACAGAGTCCGCAGCACCCACCCTTCTTGCCGCTCCAATCCTACCAGCAGGTCTCCACCTGGTGGCAGTGATGCAGTGGAGCTGACAGCCTGCCCTCCCTCCCTGGGAGTGGAGAATAGCAAGTCAGGTGCCCTTCCCTTCCCCCCAGCTAGCTCCCAGCAACCTGAGATCACGCCCAGTCTCAGGCCACCAGCATGGTGGGCAGTAATGCTACTGCCGTGCCGCTGGGCCGGCCTGTGCAGTGGATATGATTCCGAAGTCATCTAATAACTTCAGGGTGAAAAAAGCAACCACCCCAAACTGTCTAATGAGTGGTAGTCCACACAGTATTGGTGAGTTATTGTTAATGATTTCAACAAGCCTATCAAAGGGTCAAGTTTGTGATGCAACTTGTGAAGTCTAAACCAGATCCGGTGTATCCAGTACCTTGTATGATAAGACACTGTTGAACTTTATTCTTCTCAGTACATCTGGTATCTACTTCTGGGTGACTTTAACGTGACTCTAAACTCCCGTATTTTTTTTTTTTTTTTTATTAAAATCTCGGATTAACCTTTGAGTACAGGCTCATTATATAGGTTCCACGTCAGGGTCATTACAGTTACAAACAAAACTACAGCTTACAGAAAGCCGGAAGAGGACAACAATTAAGGCAAATTAGGCAAGAGGTTACATGTGTGACTGAAATAAAAAAGGGAAAAAAGGGAGGGAGAGAGTGTGAACAAGGGGAGTGGTTGGCTCAGGAAGAGAGGGGTAATTGTGAAAAGACAAACGAGAGAGAGAGAGAGAGAGAGAGAATATATACTGAAAATCAGCCCAGAAGGTGGGCCTCATCACTGGTGAGGGAGGTTTATACTAAGCAAACTGGCAGTGCCAGTAGCGGGAAGTGTTAACAGAGGGTGTCGGGTGAGGGGGCGGTGCAGGATCAGAGCAGGATGTCAGTATAAGAAGGGGAAGAGGGAATGGGAGCAGAAGGGGAGTGGTGGGGAGGAGGTAACTGCTACCCTTGTCGCTGTATAGTTAAATGCAGAAGTGTCAGGGAGGCTGCTGGTGTGATGCCTGGTTGAGCCACTCCTGTGGTGGAGTGGCTAGAATACCAGCACCCGGCACCTCAAGTGACCAGGGGCCGTGGTTTGATTCTCCCCAGGTCCCGTACTATTGCGGCTTTATTTTTTGTTAAAAAACAGAATTTTGTTGCCTGCTGTGTTTTGCCCCATCCCCAGAGCCCACACCCCCTCGTAGTTAGTTATATTAATTCTGGGGGTGTGTGAAGCCCCTGCAAAAAACAAAACTTTCCATTGTTCGCAATGGGGTGTCCGCAGTCCTGGTATTGTTGGTCTTTTCACTGACATTTTTTGCTTTGTGCGGTTTTGTGTTTGTTGTCATTTGTGTGCACGATTTACACTGTGGCATTATGACCCCGTACCAGTGCTGACCTAGTTCAGACATCGGATCTTGCAGAACTTGGCTGAATTCTGCAGGAAACAGTGCAGTTTAATGACAGTTGTTGTGCAGGAAACACGTGACACGCAGTGGCACTGGGTCTGATCCTATCAGGTGCCATTGCATTTTGTCAGTAAGCATGAATCATGCAAACTGCCTGAACCTGTACCTCAGATGGAAGTGCCACAGTCTGCCACAGAGAGACTGAATCTCGCACTGAATACGCAGCCATTTCTGACTGGGGCTGTGAGCACCTCCCTGCAATGACTTGGTAAATAAATTCCTCTGTTGCTCCTTGTTTTTACCCTAAGCTATAGCGCCAGTTGTTGCATACTGTTTTGAAGGACGTCTATTGTAATAACAGAAGCTATTATTGTCAACACCTTCAGAGTACCGCAGCCCTTGTGTCCTTTTCCTTTCGAATCAAGCAACAATGGTATTTCCTTTTCTAAATTCTGAGAGTAGCATTTGAAAAGGGCCTCACGGAATATGGTATGACAACAAGTGCAGCATCTGTGTCCGCAGCAGTGTTAATTAAAACTGAAGTGAAGAGAAAAAGAAAACTCTAATTAATGACAAGTTTCCCACCTAATTGTATGGGATAATAGACACTCAGAGCCTCTCCCATTAAATGAAAACCTTTAAGAATAGAATACCCTGGATGGGCCATCAGCAGCGATTGATGCTAATTTCTTTTGAAGTTTTTAAAATGTATTTATTCTGCAAGACTCACACTCTCGCCCTCCCTGCACCATGAACGTATCTCTTTTGCGTCATGAGGACAGCTTGACACTTGTTTGGCTGGATTTGCCAAGGGCCTAAAGCTTCCATAATAGACAATCAGCCTGTTGCATCAGTGTTTTCAAAAACTGATAACCTACACTTTGGAACATTCTGAGAAATAATTCATAGTTTAGAATGTAAATTATTTCACCACAAAGGTGCCCAGAGTCGCACTCCAGCCAACCAGACACACAGCTCAGAGTGCGAGCTGATTAAGGCAGCTGAAAGGAAGCCCATTTCACTACTGCTTACTTTAAACAGCAAAACAGTATAATACGACACACACACACACACACAGACAGCCTTCATCACCCAAAAAGTGTGTTTACGAAACAGGCTGATTTTATGTTATATATAATAAAAAAAAAAACACCTCTGTGAAGACCTCGCAGATAACTTCACACCCTATTAGCGTGGTGACAACATAAGAGAATTCAAGTTTTGCTCTTGTGCCCATGATGTCACCAGACTAACTCAGTGGGAAATTACCAGCTTGCTCTTCATGGAGGGGGGAAGGTTACTTATTCTCTATGTGAGACAGCACTGCTACATTATACGTCTGTCTGGCCCTAAGTTCCTTCCCCCACTGATATGTAATGGGGACAGCACTGCTACATTATGTCTCTGTCTGGTCCTGAGTTCCCACCCTTGCTGATCCCACCCTCGCTGATATGCCACACAGATGCCCAATCAGAGTCACACTCCAGCCAACCAGACACACAGCTCAGAGCATGAGCTGGTTAAAGATTGATTGATTGATATGTAACAGGGACAGCACTGCGACATTATATGTCTGTCTGGCCCCGAGTTCCTATCCCTGCTGATATGTAATAGGCTCAATACTGCTACATGATGTCTCTGTCTGGCCCCGAGTTTCTTCCCCCTCTAATATGTAACAGGGACAGCACTGCGACATTATATGTCTGTCTGGCCCTGAGTTCCTATCCCTGCTGATATGTAATAGGCTCAACACTGCTACATGATGTCTCTGTCTGGCCTTAACAATGGATTAAGCATCTGCTGTATCTTCAATACCATTTGCTGCAGGAGTCTGGACTCAGTGGTCTGGCTGTGGGCATTAATCTAAGTATCCAGATTTTAACTGGCTCCCCAGTTAGATGGACTTGTCAGAGGATTCTAACATGATGACTTTCAGGGCTACATTATGGCTTTGACACACCAGTACTGATTACTTGAATTTTCTCTCAGTATGGACAGTTGGTCCTGACTCCTACATGCTGCCTTCCTGCTTGACAGATATCACAAACTCTGCCAGAAGCATGCTGCTATCAGTCCAGGTGAAGGCTGTTAAAAATTAACTCCTTGGCTGCAGAATCCTTGTTTGCTTGTAGTTCTTGTCACCTACACAGTCCCCAGGTGCTCCACTCGTTTGGATCTTCCAGGTGGTTGCTCCTTCTCCTGCTGGACTCACTGCCATGTGGATGCTGCCCACTGCCAGTCCTAATGTACCCCCTGATATCAATTCCTGGACTATTCTTTCCCACAGAGGACTCCTTGTGTTGGTGGCCACTGGAGGGAAGAGAAAAGCACTGTGTAGACTAGTGCTTAGGCTTGGTGATGAACAAGCCCCCATGGAGGGTCCAGTGTTGTGGGCGAGCACACACAGAGGCCATCATCTGGAGCTTCCCAGAGGGGACGGCCTGTTTCCAGTTTCCTCCCATCCCCCTCCTTCCACACTCAAGCGTGCATGTCCTAGCTGGCTTTGGTGGGTGCCTGATGGTCGGTGGTCACTCAGGCCATCAAGGCCCCCCTCTACCACGCCACCACCACCAAGAGTCTCAATAAGGGTGGTGCATCATTCTCCCCCACCCCCGGAGGAGGGTGTCTGTGCAGATGCTCCGAGCCCTCCCTGATGGGCTTCAATCCTGTATTCCCCAGCACAGAACATGAACCCAGATTGCCAGCATGCGAGAGCAATCCCCCACTACTCAGTGCCACAAAGCTGAAACCAGAATCTTTTTGGGATAGTCTCACCCCACCCCACCCCCAGAGACAATGTTACTGTAAGTTTCCAGCACACAAGGAAACTGTAAAGGCAGAGACGGATTACTGAGAGATTTTGGAGAGGTGAAGTTTGGGGAAGTAAAGTGACTGGCTTAGGGTGAAACAGTAAATTTTTCTAAATGTAATATACTTTCTTCCCCTACTCCCGATCAGCCCCTTCAGACCTTCCGCCTTGTTCAGCCCCATCACACACCCTCCTCGGGACTTACCTCGATCTTTTTTCCCCCTGTGGATGACTCCCCCCACACACACACATACAAGAAGGGCTGCCCAGGGGTCACCCCAGACCTGCCCCGGACAGAGCCAAAGTTTCAGTGGGGAGCACGAGTTTTGGTCGGCGGAGCGGGGCCTATGGCAGAGTGGGGGACAGCATCCTGCTTGGTCTGAGGATATCTCACTTTTTCTGCCCCATCCCGAATGTCGTGAAGTTGTTTCATCTGATGCCAAGGTATCAGAGTGATGACATTCCCCTTCCTATTACTGGCTTCAGCCTGCACTGCTACCTGTGGTCATCCAAGTGACAGTATTGGGGTGGAGACCAGGAGCCCTTCCTCCCCCGAGGAGGCAAGTATCCATGGGATGCTCAACTGTCCTCCCCTAATTGGCTCTCCAGTGACCCAGGCTCATTTCCGAACTCGGATCACTGGCATCACAAGGGGTAGCGCTACTGCTGTGCAGGCAGGCCAGCCCTGGGTCACACAGTAAGTTAAGTGGCAGTTGTGGGATTCAGACCCAGGTCTCTAGGTTCATAGCTCAGTGCTCTAACCACTTAGGTCAAACTGTTTCCCTAAGACTGACTGACTAAATTAATGATGAGACAGAGGTGTGCATAAGCGAAGCTAGTCAGAAGGCTTCCATGAGTCCCACTGTTTTTGTCACTGATAACAGTATAGCACCGATTCCCCCGGCAGGTCTTTAATTCTCAGAGATAAGCTATTTGTACTTAAATGGCAGCAGGGAAAGGACATGCTCGGATAATTATTACGCTTTTCTGGAGCAGTCAGAGGCTGCCTAACAGTCCTTATTTACCTAGTGGGGAGCAAAGGCAGGGCAGCATTCATTAGTCAAAGGAGTAAAAGAAGCGTGAAAGTCATGGAAAATGCACTGATCCCCTCCCGCCGCACTGGCTACGCTCACTGTGTTTTTGTGTACAGTAGGTAAATGGGATTATCGCTCTGCATTTTATGATAAATAGATTCTGTTTGTTCTTACTCAACTCACTGTGCATAACCGGCCTTGCCATGAGGCCACCCCAATATCAGGAGGCAGTGTGGTCAAGCAGTTAGTGCACAGGCCATAGAACTGAGAGACCAGTGGGCAAGTACTGAGCATCCATTTCAGGTAGGAATTACAGGTCTGGTTAGGTGGGGGAGGGGAGTCCAAAAGCTATTATCCAAGTTTGGTGACATGAGACTGGCCTTTGCTAAAGTTACAGGTAGTGAAAGTAAATTCTGTGAAACCAAAGTACGTCTGTGTGCATGCGCAGTAGCGCTGCACATGGATTTAGTTCATTTTTAGCCACCAGTCCTGTACTGATACATGTATCCATGCAGGAAGGGTGCAGGGCAGACTGCAGGTGACAAGGGAGGTGAGCGGAGGGTTAGTGATGGCCACCGTTTGGTGGTGGTGGGGATTAGCATTGGAGAGGTTTCTAACATCAAACCAGTTTTGTGTGTGTGTGTGGTGGTGGGGATTACAACTAGACTACCAGGGATCTTGAATAAATGGGGATCGGGTCAGGGAAGGGATACCACTGGACCAGCTGGGATTATTAATAGTGGTCAGGTGAGGGAAGGGGAATGTTTTGTTTCAGAGCATTTTATTTTCATCAGCCACCAATGTTGCCAACCTGGCTGCACCTTTGGAACCCCAGGTGGTGCTACCACCTTGGCTGGACCTGTGGACCCCCAGGTGGTGGTGCCAACCTGGCTGCAGCTGTGGAACCCCAGGTGATGCTGCAAACCTGGCTGCACTTGTGGACTCCCGTGCAACCCAGGTGGAGCTGCAAATCTGGCTGCACTTGTGGACTCCCAGGTGTGCCGCCAACCTGGCTGCACCTGTGGACACCCATGTAGTGCTGCTAACCTTGCTGCAACTGTGGACCCCCAGATGGTGCTGCCAGCCTGGCTGCACCTGTGGACTCCAGGTAGTGTTTCTAACCTGGCTGCACCTGTGGACTCCAGGTAGTGTTTCTAACCTGGCTGCACCTGTGGACTCCAGGTAGTGTTTCTATCCTGGCTGCACCTGTGGACTCCAGGTAGTGTTTCTAACCTTGCTGCACCTGTGGACTCCAGGTAGTGTTTCTAACCTTGCTGCACCTGTGGACCCCCAGGTGATGCTGCCAACCTGGCTGCACCTGTGGACCCCCAGGTGGTGCTGCTAACCTGGCTGCACCTGTGGACCCCCAGGTGATGCTGCCAACCTGGCTGCACCTGTGGACCCCCAGGTGGTGCTGCCAACCTTGCTGCACCTGTGGACCCCCAGGTGGTGCTGCTAACCTGGCTGCACCTGTGGACCCCCAGGTGATGCTGCCAACCTGGCTGCACCTGTGGACCCCCAGGTGGTGCTGCCAACCTTGCTGCACCTGTGGACCCCCAGGTGGTGCTGCTAACCTGGCTGCACCTGTGGACCCCCAGGTGATGCTGCCAACCTGGCTGCACCTGTGGACCCCCAGGTGGTGCTGCTAACCTGGCTGCACCTGTGGACCCCCAGGTGATGCTGCCAGCCTGGCTGCACCTGTGGACCCCCAGGTGGTGCTGCTGCATCTGTAGATCCACAGGTGGGACTCTTGCAGCATAGATCAGACACGTTGCCACCCAAAGGGGGCAAGAATCCTAAGGAAAGCTTGAACTCTCTACCCCTACTGTCCAATCCCAAACCCAGTTTGCTGGTGTTGTGGGTGCAACTCTGCCATGGTGTCAACGGGCCAGTGCATATGAAAATCTCAATATAAAAATGTGTTCCATGCTTGATTTGGGGCTTCCAATGGACGTTACTTGTTGGAGGTATTGTTCTGATAAGGGAACCATATCCCATATCATCTGGCACTGCTATAAACATGTCTCTTTTTGAGAGGAAATATGACATGCTTGCCAGACCATTCTTGACTGTACCATTCCTTGCTCTCCAAAATTCATTATACTCGGTACAGAGTCTGATCTTCCACATATAGTTTTAAATAAACGTTTTTGGATACCCATGGCACTAATCTCAGCAAAAAATGTAATTCTAAGAATTTGGAGGCAAACTGAGACTCCAGCATTTGGAGACTAGATAAAGGAGATATCACTGAGAGCAAATTCTGAAAGAATGGCTAGCTTTTCCCATTCCAGAATGCACACATTTCGTGGGATAGGGAACCCTTTTTTTACATTCATAATTCTGTAAATGGCCAGATCCGCTACTGCATCCGTCTTCTTACGGTTGTGTTGAAATATTTATTAATCTGTAAACATAACATACACACCATTCCTCATATGGTAATTTTTAGTTGTAATTCTGTTTTCATGCCATTATCAAAACTGAGTACTTACATTGCTTGTTCAACAGAATATGAATCTGTACATACAGTATACTGTTTACTTGTTTAACTGTTTCTTGTTAATGATGTTGAATTACTCCCCAAAAATGATTTCATGCATTCCTTCAGCTGAGGCAGGATGATGCTTGTGGATTGCAGAGCTCCAGGGTTACATGATTTTCTTCTTACCAGATTTAAAGAGCTGCTCATGCCTTTGGGAAAACTTTGAAAAAACATAACATCTGGGCACAATTCACCTTATATTTCATATATCTTCTACAGATGTCTCCTATTCATTATTTACTACGCAGAAATTCCAACAAAAACAAGCTCTTTATCCCGTAGCGTGCCTCTACCGCTATAGCTTACTTCCTACTTGAAATTATAATGCTCTGCTGTGACATCACAGTCTGTTGCCATGGGAATAACTGTGATGTCACAAGCAGAGTATTATTACATCAAGTTGGGAAGAAGAAATAGGAGCTGATAAACCCTCAAGGAACAGCTATCCTGTTTTCATGCACATAACCTCAGTAAAATAATGGGGATGAGAAATGAAGTGCTAGTGAGAAATATAAGCTTCTTTGTGTTCAAATGTTATGTTTTCCAAAGTTCTCCTCATGGTGTCGGTGGCTGTTAAGAAATGAATGGTGCAGGCCACCTTGGTGGTGCCGAGTGGTGAAGGAACCGTGCTGGTCGCTGGTAAGCCAGGTTCGTGCCCCAAGCCTGGGATGTCAGGAGTGGAGGCTGGCAGGGAGGGAGAAACAGCATCTGTGAGGATGCTGTCCTTCTGGGCAGAGAAGGAGATGCCCACCGCTCGGAGAGTAGCACTTGATGGGGGTGGGGTCATTGCTTGCATGGGTTACTGTGCACTGGCAGGCCCCACATACTTGGCACTGACGTGGGGTTTTCTCTAAGTGGGGAGGTGGTGACAGGCAGGGAGAACAGACAAAACTGCTAGCCCAGGAAGCCTTAGGAGATGGCCTCCCTCTGTGCCCCCCATGCTCCCTAGTCCTCTTGGTGGCATGTCCACTACCCAGCCCCTGGTGCCCAGTAATGGCTTTGGTGGCATGCTTATCCCTCTCCTTCTTTGCCATCATGGTAGGAGGGCCCCTTCCCCAGGGAGGGATAGAGCTGACCTGGGCACCAGAGAGCCACACTGGGATCTAATGGTGAATGGTGCCAGTGAGAGTAAGTCTAGTTGGCAGAGGAATGATCCTGTGTGGGGCCTGAAAATGTGAGGCTTCTGGGGGCATGGAGGGTGGTAAAAAAAACTTGAATGGCATGGTGTAGTAGATGCCAGCACAGTAGCAAGGCAGCAGCACACCAGGGAGACCACGGTTTGTAGGTTAGCACTGGAATCTCGGGGGCTGGCCTGATCAGTGCAGTGACAGAGATACAGCTTGCAGCGCCGATGACCCAGGTTTGGGAACGAACTTGTGTTGTTGGACAGTCAGTCAGGGGAGGAGGATTGAGCATCCATAGGACTGCACTCTGGGGGGAAGGCTGCTGTACGCAGTGTATTACTGACCCCTTACAGTGGCTGGTGATTGGATACCCAGGGACAGCAGTCTAGGAGTGGGAGGAGTGGTGGTTGCCAACATCCTGCATATGGGAATGTGTATGGGCACATCTGGGTGCAGTTCATGTCTGCCCTCCCTGGGGAATGTAACAAGAGGAGAAAACATGGCTGGCCAGCATGACAGGACAGACCCCTTGCAGGCTCCACACCCGGCTCTATGGCGTGCCTCCCATTTGGGAATCCATTTTGTGGCCATAGGCCACCCCTGCTGCTGGGGAGGGGCAGCCGTACGGAAGATGGGAGTTGGATAGTAAGTTCATACAGGGCCGGAGGTGATGAGGTGGGGTAGTCAGTCCCTGATGATGGGGCCAGCCTGGTGTGGCATAAATAACACTAACTGCAAAAAGACAAGCGCTGGAATCCCACACCAGGGTCGGCACTGTGGGCAGGGGCTTGTTATGTTGCACATTTCAATCAGCATCACACAACCATCTCCCTCCAACTTCCCAAAACAGTTCTCCTCCCCCACCCTTGCCCTGATTTGCACTCTCTGCTCAAATTACCCCCACCCCTGCAATTGTTTTTTCAAGCAACTTTTCATTTATGCAAACATCGATCACACTGAATCCCATAACGCCTGAACCAGAAAGGCACTCTCATAAACTTGTCAACATTTACATACACTTAGTCAAACAGCTGCGGCTCGTTCACAGTGGGAAGCAGCTCAGATAAATTAAGAGTGCAATTAGTCATTTCTTTCATCCATCAAGGACCCAAATCCCATTTAGTGTCACTGAAGACTTAAAGGGAGAGTGTGCATGGTGGCCTTTGTAGCAAAGATTGCCCCCCACTGTTGCGCGGTGCCTCACCTTCAGGGGGTCTCAGCAGTGCTTATTAAAGAAATCAACTGGTGAACTGTTGGGTGCCCTGCTGAGATGCTAAGAACAGACAATGCAGCATAAATTTGTATGGATTTAGAGCAGGCCCAGCTAGGTCAAAGGCTAGGGAAGCTACCCCAGTGCTCCCTTTAGGAGACTCCCAGTTTGGCTGATTATATAATCAGGAGATACTTCATGAAAAGAAGCATACTAATGACTGTGCTGTTTTGCCAAAACCATATCCCTAACTGTGCCTCTTTTGCATAATAGCTCACATTTTGTCACTTAGAACTCCACTCCAGGTTAGGTGGGGAAGGGCACTCGTCCACGCAAATGTACACAGAATTTAAAGCAGAAGTTCATCAGGCTATTGGTATAGGTGCTAGGTGTCAGCACAGCTCAGTTGGTAGCACAACCACCTCTGCACCAGAAGGTTGTGGGTTCTAGTCTTGCACTAGGACTTGGAAGGTGTTAGGTGTCGGCATGCATGCCAGAGGATGTCGGCAACACTTTCCCTTCTGGTGTGCTCATATGCACTACCACCTGACCACTAACTGGTGGCAGTCTCGCAGCAAGACCTAGAGTCCCCCCACCCTGAGGAATGCTCGATCCTCCCTCCTCAGACCAGCCTCTGATGACCCATGCTCATTCTCAAACATGGGTCTCCAGTGAAGCGAGGGTAGCCCAACTGCTGTGCTGAAGGGCCAGTTGGGCTTCCCCTTCTAAAGGAGAACTGCATTTAACCTGTAAACCTGTGTCACAACTCACCCAAGATGCCCTGAGTGGTGGCATCTGGGACTGGCTCACTTGCTGTATCGAGCTGCCACCAACCTGACTACAACCTTCCTAGGGCTGCTACGTTCGAGTCCCATCACCGGCACTTCATAACACAGAACAAGGCCAGGTTCTTGCTCACACGGTACAAGGTCTTTTAGACATACCCCCCCCCCCAGGTAACCTCACCCCCTACCCCATATCAGAGGCAGGTTTTACTTTTAAATTTGGTACTGTTTTTTCCAGAAGTGGATTATGAAATTGCCCGATATAAATGGACTATATGTGCATGAAATCCAGCTGTCACAGATTTATATTAAATATATAATATTTACACTAAATTTTTAAGATATACAGAGAACTAAAGGAAATACAACACTTAGAAATTTGAAAAATAAACAGTTTTAAACAGAAAGAATTTTAGCTTGAACATCCTCACTAACAGTGCCTTAAATCTGGATTTCTTACCGCACTGTTCTTCTTAGGAAACAACAGACTTTAGGCCACACAGGCCTGAGATTTGAAAGACCGGTAACTCCCCTCTTGGCTTGATGGGTATCCAGTATTATGTCTGACTCCAAATCTCCCAGCTGGAGCTAAGCCCCATGTGGCTACACCCCCACAGCACCAGCCCATCCAGTCACATCACAGGCCTCAGCCCATCCCTTGGCCATATCACTCAAAATATTCATCCCACTTTCTTCTAGAAACTTCTCATAGAAATACACATTTGATTTTCAGGATTCTGACCAGTTTGGACTAGCTTGAGCCTGTAGCTACCAATGTTATTTAGAAACTTGGCTCCTAGCACACCACCCAGAACTTTAACTAAAAAAATCCAGTTGTGGCTGCCAGAACACTTTATTGCTGATGCAAGGCAGAAATACGGGTACAGGTGAGACCATCACCACTGCACCAGGTGCCCCAGTGCTTCGCTTGTTAGAACTTCAGCAGGGAGCAGGTACCTGGACAAACTGGCTCCATTTTATGCATAAAATTAACCAATTAAACTTGATTTAGGACTAACTGTTAAACTGAAAGCAAATTGTAGGAGTTTGGTTTTCTAACTTGAAATGTCTTGTGAATAAACCATTGACCAAAATAGATCATTAAAAAAAATGGTTTTTTAAACAATGTTTGAAAAAAAAATAGCAAGAGGTTTATGAGACCTGATAATTTCATCACTTCTAATGCATATTTACCTACATATAATAGCAATTAGCATCATCAAATTATTTGTTGGTAAATCCATTTAGGCAAAAGAAAAAAGTGTGCTCAGAATCAGAAGTAAGCCCCAGAAGTCCACATCTGAATATGACAACGTAAGGTGGGATTAAAAGCAGGAAATCCTATGCTCAACCCTTCAGTATCACCTACAACAGAAAAGAGAGAAGCAGAAAATTAATGAGCGTCCATCCAGAAACAGTCTTATAACCCCTTAGACATTCTATACCTCTACTTATGTCTACATACATCATCAAAAAGAGCAGATATCATTCGATATCAGATATAGACCATTTTTGTAGCATCCCATGGAGTTACTCTCCTGACTGCAAGTTGCTCCCCCTTCCCCGTCCTCCCAAACAAACTCCCCAGCCTACATCTGATATAGCTGCTCTTTTCAATGATGTATGTAGACATAAGTAGAGGTATAAAATATCTTTACAGGTTATAAGACTGTTTTTGGATGTACTCTATAAATTTCCTGCTTCTCTCTTTTCTCTTCTAGGTGATACTGGAGGTTTTATGAGCGTTGGATTTCCTGCCGCAGTTCTAATGAGCGAAGCACTACAGCAGCTGGTGCGGTGGTGTTGGTCTCACCTGTACCTGTATTTCTGCCTTGTGTCAGCAATAAAGTGTTCTGGCAGCCACAATTAGATTATTTTTGTCCATTCTTAGTTATTTTAGCAATAATTTTGTCCAGACAGTGTGGTCAATTCTTTATTCTTTTGTTAGTACATATGGGTTAGCAACCCCCTTGACATGCACTGAGCCTTGTACCAGAAAGCACAGAATACCCATTGGATTGTATGCATAACCTTAACTACCTGCTTTAATAAGTGCTGGCTACAGTCATAGTGGGGGAAGGGGGCATTGTGAACTGGCTTTCATACAGCTGGCTAGACTCCATTCCATTCAAATCTTAAGTGACAGCTCCCAAAGCCATTAATCAGCACTGGACAATGCCAGTCTATTGCCTCAGGGGACTTTCAAAAAAGTATATATAAGAGATACACAGAAAAAATTTAAATGGGAAAAGAAACCGTTTTCTTGTATCATCTGTATAATAACCCTTATATACTGTACATCTGTTACAGCTTGCGTTCTTCATAGAAGCTGATTTTCAATTACTGGTTCATATTCTAGTACCGATCTGTCTTAACTGACTGTTTAGTAAACACGCTGGGTGTTTCTGAGTTGTACACTAATTGTAATGACCATTTTAGAGCTGTGTTGTGTAGTTTACGGCCTTATTCAGCTCTTCCATTGTTCACAGTGCATCCATGTTTTACTACAGAACTCTGTGCCTGAAAGGACGTGAACTACATCATACAGTTCTAAAGTGGCACTGACCACATGTGTGCAAATCAAAAACGTCCACTGTGTTTACTAAAAGGCCAGTAAAAATTGAGCCATAACAGAACTGGAACTAGTGTTTAAAAAAATAGCTTATACCCAAAAAAATGACTTACCGGTTAATAAACTTCTCCATTAAAGCAGCAGTGCAACGAAATTGGGTTAAAAAATATTACTCTACCTTTTTTCTCTATAGAAGATTCCAGGCAGCTTCCAGTTTTATTTGGTGGTTACATTTAGGGGCTGGCAGTATAGCCCAGAGGTTAGAGTAATGAGCTAGGAATCAGTTTGGTACATCCAGCAGACCTGGGTTTGATTCCCACAGTCTCAATCTACATACTGTGTAACTCTGAGCAAGTTATTTAACCTCCACAGTGCTCACAGGCTGCCCTTGAAAATGAGCATTTGTGCCTAGCGCGCCTTACCCAGTTACCAAGGACTACAATAAAAATAACATTTTTCTAGTTTTACCAAAATATGAATATTTTATAAAGGTTTTTATTTAGTTTTTATCAAGAAAAAAAGCCAGCAGCTCTTTTGGCTTAGAAATACCACTGTAGACCAGGTAAGGGTTAGGACTGAGAAAAACAACCACCACCTCAGGGTGTACTGCATAGGAGGTGCCTAGAAAAGAAGATTTGATAAGTATGTTAATGTTTTCACTAATTATAACTAAAACTATGTTTTTGGAAAAATATTAATCATTGCACTGCTGCTCCAAGATATGTTTCCCTCCCTACTGGCTCCCTGGCTAAACTGATAGAGAAGGAAACAGATTGTTGGAATTTAGTTCTTGAAATTATCTTCCAAGTGTGACAGACTCCCCGCCAGCAGCTTCCTGGCTATGTCAGTGGGGTAGGAGAGAGAACAGGAGCCGAATCCTTACAGGAATGCATTGGCATTTGCGCACACTGTTGTTTATTTTCACTGATGTTTCAGACTCTTGTTTTACAGACAGATGAAACCTTAAAATGACATTTAAGTCTGTTAACTAATGGTTCTGATGGTGGAACCAAGAATTACGTTTTCATGAAACATGTGAAATATGAGGGGTTTCTGTATGAACGATTTGCTTAGTACCTTACATAACTGTGCATCACAACACTTTGTTCCAAAGCTATTTTTTGCACGGGAAGGTATCTTCAGTCATAGTTGATATTTGTCTTGAAAGACCTCCTGTCGCTGCAAAACACAGCTGTCAGCTCTCCGAACATCCAACTGAGGGCATTTCAAACTGAGCGACGATTTGCGATGTATTCCATTGACAAGCAAGGTACTGCATTGTACTTTAGAGGTGACACTGCTTAAAGACTGAGGCCAAAGACATTTACAATAACAGGAGAGCACCACTTGATGTGGTTAAGAGCCAATGACTTTGGTGACCCTGTTCTCATTTCTCTTGTATTACAATTCTTTTTGGGAATTGCCTCCTGGACACATAGAATAGTGAAAAAAGTTATTTTCTAGATATTATAGTCTGCAGCTATTGCAAACTAAAACATCAATAATACCTGTTTTTCTTTTCATTTCATGTCATGCCTGAAGTCTTATGTTTTTCTTTTTGTTTTTAAAAGCACTTGCTCTCTTGTCTCACCCATTATTATAATCTTGGCATGGCTGTGCTGTTTACGAAATGTGTGTTATCATACTGGCCCAGTAACACAGTTGCAGAGCTAATGTCAGCTGCACCAGCAACCTGGATTAGGGCGTATAGTTGGGCCACAAGGGTGTCAGCCTGGAGAGAGTATACAGCGTCCCACCATGGACTACTCGCCTCTCTTGGGGGAGGGAGCGGACTTGATCCACTGCTGCAGAAGCAAGGTGGTAGTGCAGCAGGTTTGTCCATGCAGTGCAGGGCCACATTCAGATGCTGATATGCATTAGAATGCCTCGGGAGTGCCTATATAGTGGATCATTGCAGGTTCTACAACCCTGTGGAGAAAAGTAGGTGGAAGACCACAACTGAGCAGGACACCATTCCAGTCCACCACAGGCCCTGCACCAATGATTAGGCTCTTCTTCTGGAGCTGTTTGGGTTGTTCTCTGGAGTGATCTGGTCAGCCCTAATGGTGATCCCCTCATGAGAGGGGGTAATCCACGAGGGACCACCAGAGGAGACGTAAGCCCTATGGAATGCAGGTAATGGGTCTTGGTGACAGGTGAACCAGAGCAGATAGGGGCCAGTTGGAGACAGAAGGATAAAAGTCTTAGTTAAAAAAAAGAAAGAAAGACAAAAAAAAAAGAAATGTGTGTTATGTCCATCGTACTAGGTCCCACGGTCAAAATGTAGCCTGCGAGAGATTTGTAAAAAACTGCTGACAGTGGCTATATGCATTGACGTGAGTCATTAAATACAGAACTAGCAATAAAATTGTTTTAAAAACATCAGAAGGGGAGACGCGATGGAGTGGCATGCTGCCATGCTGGCGACCTGGGCTTGGGAGTGGACATGGGTGCTGATGTTGGGTAGCAAACCTTGGGGTTCCTCTCCTTGGGAGACTTGATGGGAGGTTCTGCCATCACAGTACCCTCCACTGGTGGGCCAACGTGTCTGCTCTTCAAGCAAAGGAGGGGGTGCTGCTTGCACCAACGTGTCTGCTCATCTGGGGGGCACGCTGCGTGGGCACTGTCATGAAGGATGGGAGCACCAAGAGAGGAAATGGGAAAAACACACACACACACACACTGCAGTCTCAGTGACAACTGAAAGCACTCTCAGGCACTGCAGCACAGGTACCCCAGACTGAGACACAATGAGTAGGGGTGTTGGTGCTTGCAGAGCAGGGAGGTCACCAGGGTTAAGTGCCCTGACCACAAAATTGGAAAATGGGCAACATAAGATAAGAAATTGTATATATGCCAGCCTGCCATCACAGCACAAGGGCTACTGCTCACTATGGGGGTGACCTGGGTTCAGAAATGAGCCTGGGAAGTTGGGGGCCAGCTTGGGGGGGTGCGAGAGAATTGAGTATCCTACAGGATGCATGCCTCTCTGGTGAGGGAGGGCAGTTATATCCATTAACCCACTCCACTACCTGGGTGACCACGGGTGGCAGTGCAACTGGAGACACTAGTGGGTAGTGGTGCACTGCCTGGCTCAAGTGCATGGTTGCACAATAGTGTTTGCACGTGCACCATGAAGCCCTTGCCCACTGCATCTCAAGGGTGGGGAGAAAGCACAAGCAGGACCCCCCCTGACATGCGGCAGTATAAAGTTGGAACTTTTGGGCCCCACCCCTCCTGACTGCCCACTGGTTCCCCCATACATAAGCCGGGCCCAAGGGAGGTCATGGCTGGTGACACTTCCAAAGGAACCCACCATGGAGGAAATGCCCTCTGAAGAGGAAATGCCCATCCTCTGAGGGGACCAGGTAAGTGACAAAGAAGGGTGGCAGATGGGTCTGGAAGGTACCCTGACAGAGGTGGGTAGTGTGGGACATGGGGGAAAAGAATATGAAAAAGGCTGCATAAAAAAAATCAAAAGGAATTATAAATACACTGATTCAGCGGGCCCATCAGCACAGCGATAGCACTACTGTTTGCGGCACCAATGATGCAGGTTCGGAAGTTAACTCACGGTATCAGAGGGTCAGTTGGTGGGAGGAGGATTGAGCATCTCTGGGATTATATTCCTTTTCCAGGGGTGGGGGAACATGGAGCCCGACATGTGTCTGAGCTCTAGCACAGGTTAGAGAGAAGGCAGCGGGGCTGCCAGAAGTGTGCGGAGGTGTGACGGCTGTCAACACATGTCGTGTGGAAGTGTGCAACATGCATCATGATGGTATTCCATGTCAACACCTCCTGGGGAGAAAATGAGAAATCTCCCAGCCAGCAGGATGACACCAGTCCCTCGCAGGCCTGGCACCCAGCTACCAAGGCCCTGTCCGTCACACTGGATCTTGTTCAAAGGCAGAGGTTAAAGAACGCCAGAAATCCCATGGGGGGGAAGAAGCCCTGGGGGAAGATGTGGATGGGTACGTCCTGGAGGATGCCAGGGTGACGGGGTTGGGGTGACCAGCAGGAGGGTGCCGTTTGGACAGAGACAGAAAAAGATAAAAGTAAAAAACATAAATATGAAATCCCGAGTTCAGAAGCGGACTCGTGATGCATCAGGAGGTAGGCCAGGCTGGGGTAGCTGCAGCGGGCTTCAGTCACAGAGGGTTGGTGGTGAGTGCTGACACCACAGTGATCCCAATGGATGGGCCAGGGAGCTTGTTTCACTGCAGGGACACTGTGTGTGGATGAAGCCAGCCATGGCACTGCACGTGACATGGGCTGCAGGCAGGGAAGAAAACCAGATTATAGATTGAGGGAGCACTCCTGAACAATCACAGCACTCATTTCCCCTGCGCGTGAGACACTCTTATTCTGTGAAGAGTGTGTCACGCAGAGATGCCCTGGAAATGGCACGTTCAGGGAACTTTTTTTTTTTTAATATATTATTGATCGCTCTTGTTCAATAATATATTAATACAACTGCTGGAGCCACTCATTCCTGTATTAGAGTGGTTTCACTTGCCTTCAGCGTGAGCCAGAATAGCTCAGCTTCGCTTTGCTGTTCTCGCTCCAGCCGAAGAAGGCGCATGAAACCACTCTTATACAACAAGAAGTGGCTGTAGGGGGCGGATTAACATATAAAAGATAGATGCAGTGAGCTGATGGTCACCGGCGTCCTCAGGCCCCGCTCCATGTGGATCTCCATCGGGAGGGGGGCTGGCAGGAGGGGCTGAGGGGTTGCTGGCAGTCCAATACCAAAAAAGGGAGGAATAGGTGAGACCTGGGGCGGCCAAACAGCTATTCGAAAAAAGAAATACACTGATGTTGTAGTTAAGGATATCAGGAATCACTTACTGTAACAAAAGAAACAAAAAAAACCTGCAGGAGAAAATTTTCAACCACTTCATTATTGCAATTTTAACTCCCTCAGACCTTTGGCAGCTTGTGGAGGTGGGGTAAAAGAAGAAATTGTGATAGTTGAAACAAAAAGTAATGGCAGTCCCTGGCTCTCTTTAAAACTTCAGACGATTGCCTAGAACTTTTTAAGAGGCAGATAACAGATAGCCCACTGCTTTGCTCATCTTTGAAAGAGCAAAAAAGAAGGTTCTAACGGTGTTTGAATGTTATGTTAGACAAGCTGTGTCTCTAAAGGGACCAGACAAGCACGCCAGTCCACTGCCTGCAGATTCTCGGCTTTGTGTTTTTGGTGTGCCCGCCATGTCCCACAGGGGCCCATTAGGTATCTGTCAGGGAATGGCAGATCACAAAAGCGAGATGCCATCTCTTTAGTGTACGGCACGTCTTAAAACTCCTGATTTGCCCTTTATAGGATCAGTAAGAAGGTTCTGCCTTTTCAAAAAAAAGAAAATGTCCTCTCATAAGAAACTAAGAGTGTCATCTATCTTTTTAAAGAAAGGGTCTTCTTGTCGAATCTTTCTGTGATGAGGATGTTTGTGAGGTGGGAAAGAGGTGAAATGCTGGGATGGAGAGGGAGACAGACAGGTATTATAACATGTATTGATGTCAACAAGTCCTACCGCGTGTTAAAGGCTTTGGGTCTTCTGAATGCGGCAGGCTATTTTCTGAGGGAAGATTGAAAGGACAATGTATTCATTTGTGTGAAAAGTACGACTATCTGACAAGCACTTGATAGGGTTTCAAGGATTAAAATCCATCAACGTACTGGGGAGAGTTAGAACTATGAACTTGAAGAGATTTTTTGATTTCCAGAAAAAAAATCAGTTTGCACCTGTTGAGCTATTATACAAACTTGTCCAAAATTAAGAATTTCAGAACCTTCCACTTTGTGTGTTGCCAGTCATTTTCTTTAAAACTCATATTTTTCCCTGAGATTTTATGTGTTCACGTTGCCTTGCCCTGCTGTGCAGTTTAGCCTAGAGGTTAGAGGAACGAGGTGTGAACAAGCTTGATACATCCAGCAGACCAGACCTGGGTTTGATTCTCACAACCTCTGCTTGCATACTGTGTGACTCTGAACAAGTCACTTAACCGCCCAGTGCTCCCAGGTCACCCCTGAAAACAGGCACTTGTGCCTTGCGGGCCTTACCCGGTTACCAAAGACTAAAATATAAATAAATAAATCCTCTGCTTATGACATCACAAGCTTTCTCTAGCAGCTGGTGCCAACAGGCTGCTTTATTTGCGTAAAGTTTAATTTTGATTTAGTATCATGGGGTAGTATGAATTTCTGTTGGCTGCAGGTGCCAGAAATCCAATTTCGAGAGTCTTAAGGACTCGACTAAATTAGAACTGTGCCCAAATAAACACCTAAACGCAATCACACACTCACCAGTGACTACACAATTCTTGTTAAATATCTGTGCAATATATTCTAAAATCATGTGCAAAAACTGACAGACTTGTATGGAACCTTTTCATTTTTACAGTATCATTTTTCATATTTCCACACAAGATACTTTGCTGCTACGTCAGATGTTTGCGTAACAAAATGGAGGCTGGAAAAACTGCAGCCTTTAAGAGGGTTAGGTAAGCGGTAAGACCTGGCAGGGTATGGGTTGTTGAGGGATGCACGACCTCCCAGAGTGTAGCGATGCCTGATGCCACAGGTGGGGGCCCTTACAGCTGTGGAAGTGTGAGTATCCCTCAGCAGCACATACCCTGAAGGGTCTTATCGTGCCTAGAAAATGGGTTTCATTGGCCTGAAACAACCCATTTTCTAACTGCAATAGGGTGGGGTTCAAGTAGAGCGGAAGGCTTTGAGGGTCAGCATCAGCTGCAGCATGGAAATGGGAGTCACATACCGGCTCTTTTTTTCCCCACTGGGCAGTGTAACTGATACACTTTTTTTTTCTTTTTCTATGTACCTTTTTTGCTCCTCTTGAGCCCTGGCAGGTGGCTTCGGCCCTCCAAACAGAAGAACTATCTCTCCAGCTGTGCTGCTTCCATACTAGGTGGCCCCGGACATTCCCCCGCAGATTGCCCCCAGTGACGGGTCCAGCATCTCCCTCCCCCTGGAGACCCAATCCAGACTCCGGGGCTGCAGGCCATCATCGAGCCTGCCAGGCTCGGATTTCCCGATTTTCCTCCCTACCTCCCTCCCCGCCGACTCGTATGTCGGTTCTAGCTTCCCGACCCATATCCCCCTCCAGCCGTCGCTACAGGGCGATCAGCAGGCGGGACAACTATCCTTCCCTCCCCAAGAGAGGAGAGCAGTTCTCTGGATGCTCAATCCTCTCTCACCACTGCCAACTCTCAGTGGCCTGGGCTCGTTCCCGAACCTGGGTCGCCAGTGTGGTGCGAGGTGTGACATCCAGCGCCTCAACGCTCAGTGCCACCAGGCTGGACATTTTTTTCTATCTACATTTTATGCCCCCATTTGCTCTTGGCAAGCCCCCTTCCATCTGGTCCCCTCAGCCCCATCACCCAGCTTCTCCGGGACTTACCTTCCCACCGATGTCCTGGCTTCTGGACTGTGGCGAGGTGTCCGGTTGCTAGTGCAGGGCCTGCAAGGGACCTGACTTCATCCTGCGGCCAAAGGAGTTTTCCATTTGTAGGTTTCCCCTAAGGCCTGGATGGTGCAATGTGTGTGGTGGGTGAGCACCACCTCCGAGGAGATGTACTAACACGTCAAGCCATGGCCCTACTTCCGGACATGCACAGACCTGCACTGCCAACCGGACATCTCCAGGTAGCAGTGCTGCAGCTGGTCGTGGTGACCCCACTCCCCCGAGGGAGGAGAGCTGTCCTTTGGATGCTCAATCCTCCCTCCCCCAGCCAACCCCCAAGTGACTCGCATCTGTTCCCAAACCCAGGTCGCCGGTGTGGCAGATGGTAAGGCCTTAGCCCTCCATGCCACTGGGCCAACATTGCCTACTTCACTTATGTCTTGTGACTGCTGTCAGCCAATCAGGTTTCAGGTTTTTTTTGGGGGGAGGTGGTCTGGCCCCCATAATACCCCCATTGGAGCTCAGCCCCCTGCCCCACATGCTGCCCCACTATGCCCAGGCTTAACCCCCTGGGTGGGGCTGCCAGGTGGGCACCCCCTCAACAGTCAATGGTAGTAAACCCTGGCTTACCCCCCCAGGGTGGGACCACTGTAGCAGGACCGTCTGGGGGACACTGGTGGCAGTGGGAGCAGCATCGGAGCAGGGCATCATACCCGGGGACTGGAGTTTGTATTTTTTTGTAATTCTTTGATTCCCTGGGAGGTGGGGTGTGCAATGACACCAGTGTCTGTCCCGCCTCCCACACAATCAGGCACCGGCCTTTCCCCACAGTCCCCCCAGCCTCCACCAGAGGTTGCCAGCAGGCCAGGCACCCCCCCCCCAGAGACGGAGAGCCACCCCTCGGGTGCTCTATCCTTCTCCGCCCAGCCGGCGCTCCGACTCCCGGGTCTGTTCCCGAACCCGGGACGTTGATGTCACAAGCAGTCGCCTTGCTGCTGCGCTGGCAGGATGGCCAGGTTTCAGGATATTTGCAACCCATTTTCTAATAGGAAGTAATATTTCATAAGGCTTCAGGACAGTCATGATGGAATTGAGAGGCTTTAAACAACAGAAGAGAGCTCTGATCTCCTATGTTGTGTTTGTGCATTTTCCTTGCAGCCGCTTTCTCCCCAACATATTTTCCCTGTTTCATACCCTCAAAGCTTTTTTTTTTAGAAGTTATGCAGTATCATGCGCTAATGAAAAAAATATGCATTTTCTGCAACTGTTATGTGTTGCACAGAAAAAAAAGGACGAGCACGAGCAAAGACTTGCACAGAACTAGTTTTTTGATATTTCATCTTCCCTGGGTCATTGAATTGTGGGTCCTGTGCACTAGTCTTCTTGCATACTGGCTCTGTGGCATAGTACCTCTGAGTATATGAAAGAGCAAAGACTTGTGCAGCATTTGTCCTTCTGCCCAATGGTAAAAACAAAAGTAGCAAGTGAAGAGCTCCGTGTACACCTGTTCATGTCGCCCTGCTGTTAGAGGTGCCTGTCAGAGTGCAATTAATCCCGCTGTTACCGACACCTGTTAGAAGACCCCTCCAATCTCGCAGCCAGCTGCTGTGTACAGGTGGAGCTCTGAAGGAATGACTCTGAAGCTGAACTGGTCAGTTGTGTTTAACATAAACGATATTGTAATTTCCCCCCTCCCTTCCCACTCGCTGCTCCTTCCATGCCTACTGATTGTCAAAGATTCAAAACTACATCAGAATTACTACTGACTCCACTTAAGACGACGAATTAAGAAAACATCTTATGCAGGAAATAATTTACATTTTGTATAAAACCGGCACTCATGAAAAGTGAAGGAGATAACTGAAAAGAATTAAAATTTTTATTCTGTCTTGAATCAGCAATAAAATGCTACATAAATGGGTCTCTAACTTTCCTAGTCCACTCTTTTGGATACATTTTTTCTATCTATTTTTCCAGCCAGTACATGACTCTAAAAATATGTAATTTACAAACGGAAACTTGGGCCTGGTCTGGTGGTTGTTGCGTGCCCACGTGGGAGACCTGAGTTTAGGTCATGTGATTCTGACCCCACCTGGCCTGTGGGGGTCTGTACTGGACAGAATTTGGGAAGAGGGCTCGTCCATTTTAGTGCTACCCTGCCTCCTTTGGCGGTAAGTGAAGCAGCATACGACATGGTGGGTATTCACACAAGTTCCTGCACCCCCGTCAAGGTGTGGTGCGTGCGGGTGGCTTATGTAAGAACGGTGGGTGGACACAGAGGGGGTAAAAGTGGTGCGGGTGTGGAAAGATGGCATCCTTGGTCCGACCATGACCTTGCGGCCTGCCGGCCTTCCCTGAAACCGAGGCATCATAAACGCAGGGGTAATGTTAGGATGCACTTCCTCTCTTAGTGAGAGGTGAACCTATAGAATAACTTACCAGAGGAGACAGTGGACATAGGGACAGTGCAGGCCTTTAAGGTACACCTGGACAAATTTCTGCTTGCCAAGTATGATGAGTACTAGAGTGGCTGAAATAATCCTATAGATTATTACATGTTTACAGTATATTTATTTCAGCCCGGCTGGTGAAGCGGGGGGGGAGACATGATGGACCTACAGTCCCTTCCGACCTTAAATTACTATGTAACTTTGTAAATGTTCCTCCTACACTGCTGTAGTCACAGTGTATGGGCCCCATATTCAGTTGTGGCCACTGCACCGCGCAAAAATAGCACTGCACAAAATACAGCGCACCTCTGTCAAGGGAGCCATATTTGTACTGGCAGACTTTCCTGGTCAGTGCATGCTGCCTGTATAAATATCAGGCTGCATTAGGGTCGCACAAAGTGCATATGTGTGGCGCTGCCACAGTCACCTGCTGCCAACAGGCAACCAGGAGCAAGGGAGGGGTTAGCGCATCACAAACGTATGGCGCCTTCGTTCCCAGGCGCCATATTCAGAGGCAGGCAAGCTAATGACCCCATATGGCATGAATGGCGGTACCAGTACATTTGCATGCCATTGCATGGTTATTAGCAGCTCTGCACAATGCCTCTGTATACTAATGCATGGAAGCACTGTGCAGAGCTTCAGCCGTTGCAACCCTTCCTCCCAAATATATTACTAGTTTGAGCTCCCTGGTAGCTCAGTGATGTCCCCCTTCATCTCCAGTTCCAGATCTGACAAGGTTAATCCCCCTGGTAGTCCAGTGATACCCCTTCCCTACCCCCAATATGACTAGGTGAATCCCCTGGTAGTCTGGTGGTACCCCCTCCCTACTGGATCCCCAATATGATTAGGTTAATCCCCCTGGTAGTCCAGTGGCACCCCCTTCACAATCCCCAATATGACTAAGTTAATCCCCCTGGAAGTCCAGAGGCACCCCCTCCCTACCCGATTCACAATATGACTAGGTTAATCTTCCTGGTAGTCCAGTGGTACCCCCTTCCCACCCAATCCCCAATATGACTAGGTTATTCCCCCTGGTAGTCCAGTGCCACCGCCCTCCCTACCCAATCCCCAGTATGACTAGGTTAATCTTCCTTGTAGTCCAGTGGTACCCCCTCCCTACCCGAACCCCAATATGACTAGGTTAATCTTCCTGGTAGTCCAGTGGTACCCCCTTCCCACCCAATCCCCAATATGACTAGGTTATTCCCCCTGGAAGTCCAGTGCCACCACCGTCCCTACCCAATCCCTAGTATGACTAGGTTAATCTTCCTTGTAGTCCAGTGGTACCCCCTCCCTACCCGAACCCCAATATGACTAGATTAATCTCTCTGGTAGTCCAGTGGCACCCTCTTTGTGATCCCCAGTATGATTAGGTTAATCCCCCTGGAAGTCTAGTGGTACCCCCTCCCCACCCGATCCCCAATATGGTGAGGTTAATCCTCCTGATAGTCCAGTGGTACCCCCTCCCTACTCGATCCCCAATATGACTAGGTTAATCTCCCTGGAAGTCCAGTGGTACCCCCTCCCTACCCAAGCCCCAATATGACTGGATTAATTCCCCTGGTAGTCCAGTGGCACCCTCTCCCTACCTGATCCCCAATATGACTATATTAATTCCCCTGGTAGTCCAGTGGCACCCCCTTCACAATCCTCAATATGACTAGGTTAATCTCCCTGGTAGTCCTGTGGTAACCCCTTTGTGATCCCCAATATGACTAGGTTAATCTCCTTGGTAATCCAGTGGCACCCCCTCCCTACCCGATCCCCAATATGATTAGGTTAATCCCCCTGGTAGTCCAGTGCCACCCCTTCCATACCCAGTCTCCAATATAACTAGGTTAATCTCCTTTGTAGTCCAGTGGCACCCCCTCCCTACTCGATCCCCAATATGATGAGGTTAATCCCCCTGGTAGTCCAGTGGCACCCCCTTCCTACCCGATCCCCAATATGACTAGGTTAATCTCCTTGGTAATCCAGTGGCACCCCCTTCCTACCCAATCCCCAATATGACTAGGTTAATCTCCCTGGTAGTCCTGTGGTAACCCTTTCCGATCCCCAATGTAGCTAGGTTAATCTCCCTTGTAGTCCAGTGGTACCCACTCCCCACACGATCCCCAATATGACTAGGTTAATCCCCCTGGTAGTTGAGTGGTACCCCCTCTGTACCCGATCCCGAGAAGCTGGGAGAGGGAGTGAAGAGAAGTGGCAGAGTGGGTGTTCAATTGGAGGGAGTTCAACAGTTTAGGGAGACAGTAGGAGAAGCCACCTTATCAACTGTAGTTCGACCTAGGTGGGAGAGTGAGGAGGCGATAGTTAGAGTTTCGTAGGGGGTAGGAGGAGTGGGAAGGGGATGAGAGGAGTGAGGAGAGATAGGAGGGAAGAGAACCAAGCCAGTGTTTGGCCAGGAAGGAGGAGCAGTGAGTAAGACTTAACCTCCCTCTATCTCACTTAACCTCTCCTCTCACTTAACCTCCCTGTGTGCACCTAATGGCTAATGCAACTGCTCATAGTGTGTGATGCTCTGTGGGAGCACCACATGATCGATCGATCCTTCCTTCCCCTCCTTTAACCCACCCTTCCTTCCTTCCCCCTTACTCCCTCCTTTAATCCATCCATCGATCCTTCCTTCCTTCCACCCACCCACTCTCTCATCCTTCCTTCCTTCCTCTCCCTCTCCCTTAATTCTTCCTCCCTCCTTCTTCCTCATCCTTTCTTCCTTCTCTCCATCCCTCTTCTTTCCTGTGTTAAATCAAAGCCAGCAAGCACTGCAGTTTTAAAAATGACCTGACACTTGCTGTACATAGAAGGTCAACATCAGGACTATGGTAACACTTTTTTAAAAGGGTAAAATTGAAAAATGTAGTTATAAAACTACCCCCCCCCCAAGTCATCTCTGAGAGCAAAATCTTGGCGCCAGAAAAGTTCCAGATGAACAACTCAACAAAGTAATTATGTTCAAAGGTGTTTACGCGTTGTTTGACAGATCAGAAGGTGTCTCAGAGTCGATACATGTTGTTCTCTGATCATTTCCTTTTCATTCAAGTTCCCTGTTTGAGGCCAATGGAACATATCAATGAGATGCGTTTGGCTGTAATCACAGCTTGAAAAAAACAGCAGTTCATATTCTGGTTGATGTCTCATTTCAATCAAACACCTGGTTTTCTTTTCAAGCTAGTTGAAGACAGCAGAACCTAAGCAGCCCAAACAGTTCATGCAGTAATCACCTTACTCCTTCTCGTTAAAAAAAACATTCTGAAGAGAAGAGGGTTTAATCAAAATGAAGGCCACGGTGTATTGTTTTCCTGATCAAAGGTGCTTCTTGTGTCCTTTTGCGTCTCTGCACTGGGCCATTGCTTATTTATTTCAAGAGTTGACTGAATGGCGTGCCAGAGGCGAAAACGCAGCTGATGACTAATGAATATTAAAATGAAATTGCCTGAGGCTCTCCGGGCCCTTGAGAATCGGTGGGCCTTTTTCTTCCCTTTCGCGTTCCTCTCCACGTTCAAGGCAGCCGTTCGCTGGGGAATTCCACTGCCTGCAGGATTTATAAGCTGCATTTCCAAATGAATACCTTACGTGAAACAAAAGAAAAAAAATCAATTAATCTCTTTCGTTCCCATGTGGCCCATTTGAAAATCTTCCAGAAGTTTCAAAAGTAACTTCACGACACTGAAGTGCACGCTGTTCTAGGAGGGTGCGGCCCTTTTTGGAGGTACCATCTTTTTAGAAAAAACATTTCACTGATGTCCTTTCTACCCATCTCTGAGGGGTTGTCTTTAGTACTTACGGGGCAGCATAAATATGGTCATATTACACTGGTATTGTGTGAGCTGCACTGACTGTCAGTCAGGTGGAGGATCCTCTTTAAGGTGGGTCTTCTCACCTATAAGGCCCTACATGGCCAAGGCCCTGGTTATCTGATGGATTTTCTTACACCGGCTGTTTCAGTCCGTCCCCTCTGCTCTTCCTGTAGGGGCCTCCTGGCGATTCCTAGGATGAGGCCAAAAACAGAAGGCGACAGGGCTGTCAGTGTCGCCAGCCCCGTCCTGTCCAATGCACTACCCCTTGGGGTTAGGGAGGCCCTGTCATTGGAGGTGTTCAAGGCCCACCTCAAGGCCCTCCTGTTTGCCCAGGCTTTTTCCGACCTAGTCTTTCAGTGAGATCATTATGCTGAGGTCTCGATCTCAATCCCTGGCCACCTTGCTTTATTATCTCTTAGATAAATTTATCTTATTTTATTTTCTATGGATTTCAGTGTTAAAATGATACTTATTTTGAGTTTAGCTGCGTATACATATTGTTTAATTTCTATAAATTTTCTGAATAAGCAGATCATTAACATCTACAGATACTTATTTATACATGGCATTGTACAGTATAAAAATCAGACAACATCTTGTGATATATATATTTTAGAGTCCATGTAAACTTGTACAGGAGGAAATGGGGGTATCCTGGACTAACTGTCCATTTATTCAAAGTCCCAACGTTTTTCCAATAGTTGTCAGCCTCTTCAATGGAATAAGGTGTGTCCAATAGGGATAATTTAAACATCAAAGAAATATATAAAGCTCCCAAGCTGCTGTTAAACTTGTTACATGACTAGGGAGAAAACAATACAATCAGTTGAGTTCTCTCAAGATCCCCCCTCCTGTGGCAAAACTCTATATCCATTAGAACAACTAGAAGCCACTTTACTGATAATCTTAGCATTCAAGAACCACATTAACAATAATGTGTTTAAACAGCTTATAAGAAACAGTATTCCCTGAACAGGGTGCACAATGTGGGGATTTCAACGTAGGGCTGGAAACCTGCATGAACCCCTCGTGGCATATAAGCCACCAACATTATTTTGAAATAACCATTCATCCCTTTCAGAACACCCTCAATAATTCCAAATACAGTATTACAAATAACAGAGAGAGCAAACACAACATCAAGTGCTTCACTCCTTATAACAGTAAAATAATGTCCAGAGTAGGGAATTAAATTGTCCACAGCTGAACCGCCATTTTGTTAACACTCACAGTTCAAGTATCCTCCGATTCAGAGCTCTGGGGAACCACTGGAGATCGGCGAGTGACAAATTCTTGTTCGATCTTTTCCAGCCAGTGCCCAGCATCCTGCGGATTAGTAAAGTGCCAGGATTTGCCACCATATACCACCTGAGTCTTGTGGGTAGTAAAAAGGAATGAATGATTCCCAAGCCTCTGTGGCGATGATGGACCCCGTCAAAACTCTTGCGTTTGACCCGAGTTTGATAGGAGAAGTCTGAGTACAATTTTACATCTGCTCCATTAATCTCCAGTGGGTACACCCTCCTAGCTGCTGAAATCACTGTATCCCGAATCTCCGATCCCCTTGATTTTAGAAGAATGGTGTGAGGATGGTTAGTATCCGCCGGACAAACCCTTGGAGTTACTCTATATGCTTTCGTTAGAGACTCCCATGGAAAGCTTCCATCTAGCTGAAGTTTGTTTTTTAACCAGTCCACCAGGTACATCAACAGAGATGTCCCTTCAACTCCCTTGGAGATCCCGACAATTCAGATGTTGACCGCTTGTATTTCATTTTCGAGGGCCTCCATGCAACCTCGTAGCAGGCCGTTTTCTTTCATTAGAGATGTGACCGCAGCTAGAGTGGAGGTCGATCATTTTTCAGCATCTGCCACTGTCCCCGTGAGTTTCAGGATGGCTGCATCGTGGTGCTCCAGTTTAAGCAGAGTTTTTTCGATTTTTGAGTGCATGGCCTGCATGGACTCTAGCATAGCCTGCCATGGGGGCTGTGTCGCAGGTCCCGAGTTGCCGGCTCTGTTACTGCTTGTGGGGCATGCAGCCTTGTTGGGTTGTGGTACCGGGTCTTTCTGTTGCCCTTGCTGCTGCGTTTTGGTTCTTCCCATGCTGAATTTGATATCGCTCAAATTGGTAGGATATACTCCTTTTACTACAGTCATCCTTTTATCCATAAAATAGCTTGAAATTAATAGTTTTAGCACTTTTGCCACCACGAGAGAGGGAGCTTGTTGAAGTGCTTCCGTCCTGGAAGATGGCTCTCTAGCGCCCCCCAGGTGCATATATTTATTTGTCTATTTTATTTTGTATGGTGCCCAGAGCCTCCTGGATTGGGCGTCTTTTTAAATAAAAATTATCTTGGCTTGCCTTTAGTAGTGAGGAGTTGAATCTCCACATCGTGTTTCATTAGGAATATCACCTATTAGCTCCTGTATTGATACAAGAGCATGCTAAGTGATCATGATATTTCAAATAGTCATGTAACCCCCAGGTGGCACTGTGCCAAGGGCTACTACCCCTGCCTGCTTGACTACTGACAGGTTGAAGGGCCTAGGTTCTATGGCGGGTGCCTCCACACGGAGGTCAGGGTTTGTAGTGGTTAGACTAGCTTGGTCACAGCCCTATGGGGACACTGAGACACCCTTTTATTCCTTCTAGTGGCTCACACAGTACACAGGAGTTACAGCCCCAATACCCCACATATACACACTGTTCACTCACAAAGTACCACTTACCCTCGAGACTGATTCTGCAGCACGTCTCTGAGGACCCCATGTAAAATAAGGTTAAACAACATACACAGCAAAATACAATACTGTTTCCATAAGTACCAACACCACAGACAGTATATGGTATAACAACAACAAATCTGATTTATTTAGGGGACAGCAACACGGGAGGGGGCAGTCAGGTTAATTGGCAGAATTAAATCACAGTACTGTGCACACATACAGGGTCTGAAAAGTCACACTCTGGGTACCCAGATTGGGGGGGGGGGCTAGCCAGGTCCGTTGCCCGGGGTTGGCCGGCAGGTGCAGATGGACAGGGCCCTGTAGAAGAAAATATATGCACAACACCCAATTGTAATCTGGAGTCGGATGGCTCAGTCCACGAAGAAGTGAAACAACAAGAATTAGATGACACACTTGTGATTGAAAACAGGCTGCAGGGGAATACCCTGATTTGTACTCACAATACCCAAGCTGAGAAGCGGATGGTGGATGTTCTTCTGGGTTGCCAGAACAACAGGGCATGGAGACAAGGTCCTTGTGACTGGACCCCACTGCAGTAGATAGCAAACGGATTTAGTCCGAGACAAGCTGGGGTCTGCTTCCAGCTTCAACACACAGCACACAGCACAGGGGATTGGAAATAGCGATTCCCCACAAGCACTATGCACATTCATATGTAAAAGGAAAGTACGATATCAGGCAGGCTGCTCCTCTATCCCAATCGCAATTACTGCAAAATACCCGGGAGCACCCAGTAGCTTCAGTTCCTGACAGACCGAGCGCGATTCAGCAATTTCTCCAGTCTTCTACAGGGTGAGCCTGGTTTCCACTCTTTAGACTTCCTTCTTTCTCCTCACAAATCGGATTGAGTCTGAACTGGCACTTACAACGGCTGCAGGCCGAACCTCAGGGCTTCACATGCGCTTCCCGCGTGAAACTATACACAGCAGAAGCACAGAGCTCCTTTTCTCTTCACTGTCACAACTGATCTGATCTTTCCTGTGACAGAGCAGGGCATTTCCTTTAGCTCCACACCATTCTGTTGGCTGGTTCAGCTGTCACTCACAATGAGACTCCCTCCGTTGGTGAAAAAAGGCGCCAAGGTCAAAACTACATTTCCCAGAGTCACTGCCCATACAATCCCCTTGTGGCTGGCTCAAAATTGAGAGTCCAAGTTCTGATTCGTCCACAGGCTCCATTTTAAGGAACCCCTCTCCATTGATTGGTCTATTTCAGCAGTTCAGGACCAAAATGAAAGAGCTACACGGAACAGTTCATGCTGAAATGAAGACAGGTTAGACAAACTACATTTTCTCAGTCACTCCAAATGATTTCTGGCAAATAGTTATATCTTTCAACAAGGCTCCCTCTGCACATGTAGCGACGGCAGAAACGGAGCGAACTAACGGCAGCTAGGACAGGATTCGAGCATTAAATACACAGTCCCCCCATACAAACTAATTAAGTCTGCAAGCAGACAGCTCTTAAAGAGACAGTACATGGAGGCTCAAATAGCACTCACTTGGAACCACATTTAAACAGCTTAAACGCCGAACACCGCCCAGACTTGGAGCATTCAGGCAAGCTCCTGGAAGACTTTTGGGAACCCCCATTTGCAGGGGTTACAGTCATATATGTTAAAGCATGCATTAATGAGTCTGAAACAAAAGTATAGTCTGTTCTACTATACCAGTGGGTAGCATTAGATATGAAAGTAGTCCCTTTCTTATGGATTCAGATGCCCCTATGAGTCATTCAGGTCAAATTTATAACATAATCTTCTAGGAGCAAGGAAGGCCTTACGGGGTTCTGGCAATATTCCCGCTTGTTCTGTCTAAGGCATTATTGACCATAGTATTCAGATTACCAGCCATTATAATTTCAGAGACAGTGACACCAGAGGCTGCTAGGAGTTCAGCTAAGTTGGCAAAAAATGACAGGCCATCACTATTCAGGACGTATACATTAACTAACACAATCTTGTGACCCTCAATTGAACCCTTAACCAGTACAATACCACACTTCTGGATCTGAGGTACCCGATTCCGCTAATAGTGGGATTTTGTTTTTGTGAGATAAAATGAAAACTCCTCTACTTTGGAAGGAAAAGGTGTTAAAAAAAACATTGCTCACCCACGCTCTGTTGAATTTTAGTGACTCTTCCTCAGGTTCTCAGGGATTTCGGGTACAACAGTACTTTTGTATGCTTTACATGGTTTTCATCAGCATTCTCTGCTGTATTTGAACACATCCAGTCCCATAAGGTCAAGAAGCAGTGTCTGTTGCATGCAAGTTCACCTTAGGCATGATCAAACTGATGCAAAACTAGCCGACCCGATGGCACAGAGGTAGAGCTACTATATGCAACACACCGGCAGCCCGGGTTTGAGCCCCGAGCCTGGATCATCACAGAGCCAGTTGGCGGGGGGGGATTGAACATCCCCTTGGATGCTCTACTCTGCGAGGGAGGGAGGTTTGCGAGTTCCATTATGTTACCACCACCTGGGTGGCAGTTCATCCATGCTGCAGCAACGACCAAGTTGATAGCGTGAATGTTGACACTGGCACTTGGCCAATACCCGGCACAGTGCTCTGACAATCTGCCATCTGGCAGTTGGAGTGACAGGAATTTGCCCCCGCACCCCCCCATTTATTTATATAACAAACTCTGGGTCGCACCCTGGTGGCAAGAAGGGCAATCCGGAGATTGGCAACATTGCCCCACACCAAGAAACCAAAGTCGCACAAGAAGCGTGTGACATTATTTCACTGACAACATTCCGGCGGCAATATTCTGTTGGCACATTAATGGGGGGGGGTCACCAAGGATGGGGGCCGGCTGAATGGAGAGGATGCAAAACAAAAAAGTGATGCCAAACTATGGTGGGTAAATTGAAATGACTGTCCTGTTTTCAATTAGTACGTTAGCTTCATCTGCTGATAGGTCCACAGCAATCACGTGAAATAACAGCAGAGTCTAACTGCAGGTGTGTCTAAGCTATGTGAGCTGATGCCGAATTTGTATTTAGTAAATGCGCTGAAGTTTAGCACAGATACCTTTGATGCAGTTCAATAGAACTTTTGGGCCACCTCAGATCACTTCAAGCTTTGGACAAATAATAGAAAAAAAAAGTACTCCAGCCTTTCACAAGTGAGCAGGGCTACTTCTATGACACCCCTTTCCCTACTCCAGATATTTTTAATATACTTTCATCTTCTGGCACTGTGCCAGGTGTGGACTGAGTTTTGTTTACAAACAATAATTGACCAGAGGAATGGGGGAGGGTGGAAGAGGTCAGAATTGACTAGAGTGGGCAAGGGGAGGTGAAGGAGTGTCTCTAATGCTTTTGTTGACCTGCTAGACTCCCGGATTTAGGATCCAACATCCAGCTTCGTGTTCCATGCCCAGGATCATTGGTCAAGTTGGCAGCAGTCTGAGCACCATCACTGCGCGAGACATCTGGAAAGGGAAAGGCATGTCTGTCACTGCATTGCTGCACCTGTGTGATGAGGGGAGGTGGAAGCCATGGGGGACAGAGCCCTCTTCGTAGCATCACTGACATTTGGCAGGCATGAGGCGTACACATGACCCCAGTGCTAAGTGTCACAAGGGAACACATTTGGGGAACCAATCCACGCTACTTGGCCTGCTGGCTGACACCCTGAATTCCACCAAACAGGATAGCCACCACTTGGAGGGAGCTGCTACAGCAGATAGTTCAACTCTGGGAGTTTTTTTTCCTTTTCAAATATTCCTTTTGCTTCCTTCACCTGTAGAATTTGACAGATATGCCATCTTTCAGGTCTGCCACTCTGTTGGGGGCCATCATACCGCTGTAGCATTGGGGGATTTATACCCTTAGTTTCCCCTTCCCCTCGAGGTCGCTGGCACAAGGAAAGATGTCCAGGCTGGTGGCATGCATCTGCACACCTCAGCCAAGTGTCCAATGGCAGCCTCTCCCTTCCCCCACCACTAATCCTACACAGTCACCCGTGCATCCACAGGTGGCAACGTTGGAGCGACATGACAGCCCTCCTTACCACCCTCCACTGGAGAAGGACAGCGTCCCCCTGGGATGATCAATCCACCTCCCCCAGGCTGGCCCGATGACTCAGGCACATTCCTGAACCCAGGTCACCAGCGTCGTGAGCAGTAGTGGTTGTTGGAGGGGGGCAGGGGGCTACTGTGTAAGGATAACAGGGCTAGCCCAATTTATTTCTCCACCAAATTATAATGTTTTGCTTATTTTGAGACTGTCGATACTGCCCATTTCCCCCAAACTAATGGTAGCGGTCAATTTGTCACACTGGACACTGCTCAGTCATTTACTGGTAAGAAGATTGCATCTGCCACACCTGTTATGTGCTGATATGGCATGCAAATGTCAACCCAAAAGCTAACAATTTTAAAATCTTAGGGCTAACCCTGGCATGGGCTCTGGCTGGAGTACAGTGGCATCAGAAGGTAAGCCAGGAGGAGCCGCAAAAGCCAGTGGTTGGATCCGGTGGAGGAGAAATGAAAGGTGGAAAAAATTAAAAGGTCAAAACCGCCAGTTAGGAGTTGACAGTATCTTTAAACTGAGTTTGTTATGTTGAATAGTAACCATTCTGTGAACAGAATCCATGCTGGGTCCTGGCAACAAATGTATGCACCTGTTGAGCAGGCAATTACATCGGATACATCTCACATGCAAAGGAAAGACTCCATAACGTTTTTTCAGAGTCTAACAAAAAAAAAAGTCAACCCTTTAAAAGAAAACTCCAGGCTAGGAAGACATTTCACTTTAGATGCAGTTACCAACAGTTTGGAAAATGATAGCTTTGCTGTGGCTATTGGAGTCGTGAGCTGATTAAATGTAACAAGCCAAGCTTTTGCTAAATTGAGTTCACATGGGGATAATTTCCGTTTGCAAGCCCTAAAATAGGGCTGATCAGACTACTGTCTGCTGTTAGAATTTTGCGACTATTTGCTTAGCTTACTGTGGCATTCAGAGACCACTGATGAAAATTGGGGGGAAACCCGGGGGGGGGGGGAGATTCAGTTCTGGAAGTGAAATTTAAAGTCGTATCTCAATTCCATGAGTAAAATTGGAAAAGTCTGCTCTTGTTCAAATGACCCCTCCCCAAGAGGCCTAAAACTGACTAAATAAAATATAAAATGCAGTATATAATGGGAAAACGTGTCCACGGACCCCTGTCAGCTATGTTTGTTCTGCATAGAAGGTGGTGGGTCCCCCCAGTGAATTTTTTCAGTTTCCAGTACTGCCAAAGATGTGTACATTTCAAGGTAAGTACTTGGTAGGCTGTCATTCACTAAAATTGTATTGTATCCTAGTTGCTACAATGGAATCTGACTGATGTTTCATGGACTCACACTGGTTTCTTGTGGAATCACACTGGCATTTTGTGGAATCTAACTAGTGTTACATGGAATCAGACCGGTGTTTCATGGAAACTGATCTGTCCTATATGGAAAGAGTGCTGTACAACACAGAAAGGGGGCTGTCGTACATGGAGAACATGAAGCAGGGGCTGTCCCACATGGAAAGGGTGCTGTCCCACATGGAGAGAGTGCTGTCTCACATGGAGAGGGTGCTGTCCCATATGGACAGGGTTCAGTTGCACATACTGTAGAGAGGGTCCTGTCCCTCAGGAAGGAGGGTGCTCTCCCACATGCAGAAGGGATTGTCCCACAAGGAGAGATTCTACCATATTGAGAGGGGGCTGTCCCACATGGAGAGGCAGCTGTCCCATGTGGACAGGATGCTGTCCCACATGGAGAGAGTGCTGTCCCACTTGGAGAGGGAGCTGTCTCACATGGAGAGAGTGCTGTCCTACATGGATAGGGGGCTGTCTCACATGGAGAGAGTGCTGTCCTACATGGATAGGGGGCTGTCTCACATGGAGAGAGTGCTGTCCTACATGGATAGGGGGCTGTCTCACATGGAGAGAGTGCTGTCCTACATGGATAGGGGGCTGTCTCACATGGAGAGAGTGCTGTCCCATGTGGAGTGGGGCTGCCTTACATGGAGAGGAGGCTGTCCCACATGGAGAGGGTGCTTTTTCATGTGGAGAGGGTGCTGTCCCACATTGAGAGGGTGCTGTGCCACATGGAGAGGGTGCTATGCCACATGGAGAGGGTGCTTTTTCATGTGGAGAGGGTGCTGTCCCACATTGAGAGGGTGCTGTGCCACATGGAGAGGGTGCTATGCCACATGGAGAGGGTGCTTTTTCACGTGGAGAGCATGCTGTCCCACATGGAGAGGGGGATGTCCCACATTCTATACTGTGGTTTTAAAACAACATCTCATAGCTATCTCTGTTGCCCAATGAAAGACAAACATTGACAATATGAATGCTATTGGAAGTATACGTAAAGAAAACCTGGTTATGCAACATAAAGGGTAAGGACCAATAGTTTATTTAAAAGAGAAGATTAGTTTTGCAGGAACACGTTAGTCATTCTAAAAAGTAATTAATAGACTTTATCTGAAATGATAAGTGGTAGATAAGAAAAATGCAGAGGAAATAGTTATTTGAAATA
Source organism: Neoceratodus forsteri (assembly GCA_016271365.2). Taxonomy (NCBI): domain Eukaryota; kingdom Metazoa; phylum Chordata; order Ceratodontiformes; family Ceratodontidae; genus Neoceratodus; species Neoceratodus forsteri. Next base: position 2,651,340 of record JADMNL010000036.1, on the reverse strand, counting down.
TTTTTTTTAAAGATACAGTTATTTGATAGTTCTTTTTTTAACTTTATGCTTGTTAAGACAGATAGGCTACATAAACACTTTACACTAATAATTCACAGAAGGATTGGGTTATTTGATAGTTTCTGATTAGCAATCTTTAACTTTCTGCTTGTTGTATAATCCAGGTTGGAATAAAGTTTTTTTTTATTATTCAATAAAAATTTATAAAGTGAAAAAAAGAAACAGAGATGATGAAAGCAAACATTTCCACAGTGTTCTCAGTTCCAGTTTCTGGACTTTGATGATGCAGGGTTTTATTTAACTCTAAAAATTGATTAGCGTTTTGCTCATAAAAGTGCTAAAACTTTGTGAAAATTAATAGCTCTTGCCTCACTGTGTTTAACAAACACAGCACTTCTAGAAAATCTATATAAATACTTTCTGTACAGTTAGTATCGTCCCAAGAAAAAAACTGCTAATCAATTATTTAAAACCCTGTGATGTGTCCCACATGCATGCACACTTGGCTAATGGAAAACTGTCCCTCTAGGAAAGCATGGTGGGGGTAGGGGTACAGTGGCAGAGTGGTGGGAAGGCCTAGCAAATGCACATATCTAACAGTCAAGCATCCCTCTACAGAAGGGTGGGGAAGAGCCAGCAAATGTTTCCGTACAATGGACAAGCGCCCCTCTACAGAAGGGTGGTAGGGATGGGATGGGTGGCCAGAAGAGCCAGCAAATATACCTGTCTAATGTATAAGCACCCTTCTATAAAGGGGTAATGGTGAAGGGGTGGCAGTCTGCAAACTTACCTGTCTAATGGTCAAGCATCCCTCTACAGAAGGGTGGTGGTGATGGGGGTGGAGTGGTGGGTTGAAAAAGCCTGCAGAGATACCTGTTTAATGGATAAGCATCTCTCCACAGAAGGGTGGTGGCGATGGAGGAGGGGGGAGTCTACAAATGTACTTGTCTAATGGATAATTGTCACACTAGAGAAGGGCGGTGGCAATGGGGGGTGCCCATGGGCATGGTAAGAGGAGCATGCCGTTTACTTGGCTACTGGATAGTGAAGACATTGTGTGACCAGCTCCTGGGGGTCTTGTAGCAGGAGCTGTTACACACACTACAGACTTAGCTGAGACCCCCCAGTCTCCTCCAGGCTCCTCACACCTGTGCCATCAACCAAGATTCAGACCCAGCTCTCTATAGAACAGCTATGCATAATCCACACCATCCCCCTCGAAAACATATTTTCTTAAAAACTGACCTTCCCCACCCTCTGTGAAATGTAATCATTTATTTTTCTGCTGCTGGGCAGGGTATGCTAATTTTAAGACTATTCGAACTTGAATTAATGCTTTCTGAATGATTCCTGATAGACATGCTGCCCCCTGCTTTAATGTGCAGTGCATTTCTCTTGACAGCTCTATGTTATTCTGTTTCTTAAGAAAACAGGCTATTTTCGGAAAATGATGTTTTAGATCAGCGTAATTTGGGGGGTTACGAACCAGCGATTTAATGGAATACATGCGAGGAGTGTAACTCATTTTCACTGCAATGTCATATTTGTATGCCTGCATTTTTCAGGGCTGGGGTGGGGGGAAGGGCAGCTTAAATAAATCCTGCTGGTAACAAAACACTTTCTATTATTATTAATATCAAACGAATCGGCGTCTCATTCCGAAAACAGCGCGTGTTGTTTGGCGTTAATGAGCCACCAAGTTTCAAACCTTGCTCCAGCAGCATACAGCTAAATGCTCGTCATCCGATCATCAATGAGTGATGCTTTTTGCTTGAAAAAAATATATTTATCATGCTTATTTTTTCAGTTTATCAGATAGTGTCACCATTAGGAGAGACAAGGAGCAGGTCAAGGGAGGTAATCTTCCCCTGTACAAGGCATTGGTTAGGACCCCCCCCCCCCCAAGTACTGCTTCCATTTCTGGTAACTACAACAGTGTCAGATTCTGAGGTCTGTAACACTGTTATCTCAACCCCTTGATGGCAATACAGGCTCGTTGTTTGTGGTCGTCCATACATTATTCCTTATATTTTTGTTACAGTATATGATCTTTTGTTTATAGTTTACCTGTATATTTTAATTGGTGGATTTTTGTCTGGTTACTCCAAAGCCTTGTTGTGATGCTCTGTATAAAAAAAAAAAACGGTCAGCTGGCGCAGTGGTTGGACTTCCACTTGCGACGCCGGCAACCCAGGTTCTGGAACCAACCCGGGTCATTAGATGGCGGGCTGGGGGGAGAAGGATAGTTCAATTTGGCCACTACAACTAAATCATCCCATTCCAAGGCAAAAATATGGTACTTCAGAGAAGCTGACTTTGATAAGATGGTTAACAGAGTTAAGCTAGCCCTGGCAAAAAGAAACACAGGTGAGGGGGTACAGGCAAAGTGGGCAAGCATTAAGGATGCAATACTTGAAGCAACATCCCATTGTGTTAGAGAGAAAAGGAAGTGCAAAAGAAGAAGGAAACCACTTTAGCTCTCAAATACAGTAGCAGAAAAGGTCAGAGCCAAAAGGCTGGCCTTCAGGAAATATAAGGGAACACAGCGGGATGAAGATAGGGAGGCATACCAAACTGCCCTAAGGGAAGCAGGGAAGGCAGTAAGGCAGGCAAAGTCCCAAACTGAGGAAACACTAGCACAAACAGTAAAAGAAGGTGACAAGACTTTCTATAGATACATTAGTGAAAGGAGAAAGTCCAGAGGTATTGCTAAGCTCAAAGGAGAAAAGGGGCGTGAGGAGGAGGACCCTGTAAAGCATCTATCCTAAATAGATACTTTTGCTCAGTATTTACTGAAGAGAAGGTAGGCAGGGCCCACAGCTCAGCATTATGGACATCGGGGAGGAGGTGAGCACTACTCCCTTCGAGAAAAGAAAGGGTCCTACAAGAGCTCGCTAAGCTCAGGGTGGACAAGGCAATGGGACCTGATGACATACATCCCAGGGCACTCAAGGAGCTAAGGGTGGAACTAGCAGAACTGTTTAGTGAGTCTCTGAGCACAGGAGAGGTCCCAGAAGACTGGAGAAGGGTTTATGTGATCCCGCCCACAAGAGTGGTAGCAGGAGGAGGCAGGGAACTACAGACCAGTCAGTCTTACCTCAGTAGTGGGCAAGATTATGGAGGCACTTAAGGAAAGGATAGTGCAACACCTGGAATCCATAGGGCACAGGATCCAAGACAGCATGGGTTTACAAAAGAAAGGTCCTGTCAAACTAATCTCATAGATTTCTTTGACTTGGTAACCAGAGTGGTGAACCAAGGGGGAGCAGTTGATGTTGCCTACCTTGACTTCAGCAAAGCTTTTGACACTGTTCCACATAGAAGATTGATAAATAAGCTGGGTAGGCTCGGGGGGGGGGTCAGAAGTTGGTCAACTGGGTGGCAAACTGGTTGACGGGCAGAAACCAGAGAGTGGTGGTAAATGGTATACAGTCAGAAGAGATGCAAGTCACAAGTGGAGTACCTCAGGGATCAGTCCTGGGGCCAGTCCTCTTCAATATCTTCATTAGTGACATTACAGATGGACTAGAGGGTAGGCTCGTCTGTTTGCAGATGACACCAAGATCTGCAACAGAGTAGATGATCCAGATGGGGTGGGCAGAATGAGAAGAGATCTGGATAAACTAGCAAAATGGTCGGAAGAGTGGCAACTGGGATTTAATGCAAAGAAGTGCAAGATCATGCACATAGGGAAGAGAAACCCTGAAGCCACCTATAGGCTGGGAGGGGAGTTGCTGGCAATCACAAAGAAAGAGACTTGGGCATCATCATCACCGATGACCTGAAATCATCCAAGCAGACCTCTAAAGCAGTAGGTAAGGCTAGGGAGATGTTAGGGTGTATTAGTAGGGGTATCACAAGTCGTAAGAGGGAGGTAATAAACCCTCTTTACAAGACACTGGTTAGGCCCCATCTGGAGTACTGCGTGCAGTACTGGAGGCCACACCTTCACAAGGACATTAACCAAATTGAGGCAGTCCAGAGTAGGGTAACCAAAATGGTGCAAGGACTGCATCAGAAGACATATGAGGACAGATTAACGGAGCTCAATATGTATACCCTAGAGAAAAGGAGGGAGAGAGGTGATATGATCGAAACATTCAAACACCTTAAGAGCATTAACAAGGTGAAAGAGTCTAACATGTTTCAATATAAGAAAAAATAGCAGGACAAGAGGACACAGCATGAGATTAGAGGGAGGCCGATTAAGGGGTAATGTGAGCAAGTTCTTTTTCACAGAAAGGGTGGTGGATGCATGGAACGGCCTACCTCAGGAAGTGGTGGATATGAATACAGTGCAGGGCTTCAATCAGGCATGGGATAGGCATAAGGGAGCAATACAGATGAATATGAATAGATAGGCCATTGACAGAGCAAAGGCCGATGGCACATTCATAAGGTAGAAAAAGAAATGGGCGGACTGCATGAGCCTTGCGGTCCTTATCTGCTGTCAACTTCTATGTTTCTATGAGCATCCTATGGATTGCTCTTCTTCTCCGGGCGTGGGAGGATTATGCACTCGGTGCGAGAATGATGCCTAGCGGAAGCTGGGTGTATCGCCCAGAGCACTGATGCATGGTTGAGGGGATACTGGGGTGGGACAGACGCAGGCGTCATTGCACGTCTCCACCCCAGCTTACAGGGATGAAAATCCCCTCCTTGCAGGACGTCTCTATGATGCCCTGCCCCCAGGCTCGATTAGCCACTTGGCTGAGGGCTCTCCCAACCAGTTAAAATTACACGCTGATTCCTGCTGCAAGGGCCAGTGCCCCCACCTCCCGGGGGCAAGCCAGGGCTAACCGTGGGACTCAGTTGCTCATCAAGTGGTGGAGGCCTTGGGGGCACTGTGACCAGGGTGGATACTTGACAGAAGGCAGGGAGGACACAAAAAAAAAAAAAAGAGGGTGAAAAAAAATTAATACTCTTGTATTGAATTTATCAATACTGTAATCTTATAGACTGTTCAGAATTTGAGTTTTAAGTTATGCTGGTGAGGGTGACAACTCCTCAACTGCATCATCAGTCCCAGTCCAAGGACACAACCATTGGTGCTTTCAAGCGTACGTCAGGCAGCACCTTGCCACAGATGACAACTGTGCCTGCGTTGGCCATTCATGATGACCAAAACAACTTTCCTACATTTGGACCACCATAAAGCAGTAGCACTAAGTATTGCACCTAATCCTAGGGGCACCTACCTTTACAGCACTTCACTGTCATCGTCCCCCGTCTACCCCCTTCCCTCCCCACTGGGTACCCATTCCCCTCTCTGTCCCCACCCTCAGGCCCCCCCTGTCTGCCGCTCTCCTAGCCTCACTGTCTCCAACCTTCCTTAAGTCTGTTCTTAACCTCTTACGCAGGTATACATTTCACTATGTCGCAGCTGTGCCTGTTCTCCACTCTGTTTCTCCCCCCACAAATAGGCTTAACTCTCTGACACAGGTACCTTCGCACCAATGCCGTAGCAATGTCTAAATATTATACCTTAAGCTAAATGCTATCCCAGTCTTGTAGTCCACACCAATTTATTGTCTACCTAGCTTGTAATGTATTGTTTTGTACCAGTGCAATTTTGTACTTGCCTGTAATGTAATATCTTGTATGTAATGTTATGTACCTGTTCAATTTCTTCTTGTAACTGATGCGGAACCTACAAATGAGCATCCGCTCACAGGTGTTCTCCAAGATATCATTAAATAAAAAAAATAAAAGAACAGGCTAGCTGCACTAGCCACAGTCAGTCAAAATTCCTCCTGCATTCCGAAAAATTTAACTTGAGCTCAGTAAGAGGCTGTAGCACAGCGCCATGAAGCTGTTTAGTGACTTATGGGGCAAAATCTATGAGGAGAGACTGGGCATGCTCAGATTCTTCCGCCTAAAGAAGAAAGGGCTGACGGGGAGGGGGGGGAGAAGGGGAACATGATCCAGGTGGTCTTAAAACTAATGAGGGTTGACATGTTGCAGTATACACAGACTACTTCCATAACAAATTCTTTAAAGTTTAATTTATTTTACAATTTTTTGGACAGGAAAGGTACACTGAGTCAAAACTTGTTTCCAGAGGCATCCCAGGAGCACAAAGATGTTAAGTGACTTGCACAGTATACAAGTGGAGGTTGTGGGAATTACACCCAGGTCTGCATGATGCATCAGGCCCATTCACAGCCCATTATTACAGCCTCTGAGCTATACTGCCAGCCTTTTAAAGCCTGGGACAAGCATGCCGTACTCCACAAAACAAGAGTGAATGGTACTCTCCTTCCTGGGGTCTCTGCAGAGCATGTAACCCTGGGGAAAGTCTGGGATACAGCCTGCTGAAGAGTGGGTAGCCCTTGGGAAAGTCTGGGATACAGCCTGGCTTACCACAAGGCCTCTGGCTTTCCTGGTGACTTTTACAGTGACTGACAACTCCAGAATGCTTAGCTCCAAAACCTGCAGGCTGAACCGGCCCAGTGGCGTGGAGGGTTGAGGTGCAGGATGACGCAGGTCACTGGGGGTTGGTAAGTTGAGGGACGATTGAGTTTCTGGACTGGTCTCCTCTCTTGGAAAAGGAGGAGCGTGTATCCCACTACCTGACTGCCACCTGGAGGAGGCAGCTGGATGTGGCGTGACATTGGCAGGCACAATGTAGCATTGCACATGGATGTCCCCACAGCGAAAATGCGGAGGAAAATGCTCCCAGCCACTCAACTTCCCCCACAGACTCCAGATGATCCCAGGTGGCAGGCCATTTCCCAGGATGGACAACTGATAAGGTTACCAGACAGGGCAGCGGCAGGGCTAGGGGAAACACCAGACTGGAGGATGTAAGGTGCTAGAAAGTACAGACAGAAAAAAACCTGTGGGTTGCAAAGGCAAATGATTCCAAGGCCCAGTTTTCAAACGAACATAAAAAGAACTTCAAGCTGGCTGACTGGTGTAACAGCAGAGCTGTCACTCACAACACCAGTGACTCAGTTTTGGTAATGCGCGTGGAACGTCAGAGAGCCAGTAGGGGGAGAGGGACTGAACATCCCAGTGGACAAGCTCCCTAACTGGAGTGGGAGGTTGCCTTGCTCGGAGTCTGCACTGCCACCTAGGTGTCTACAGGTGTAGGTGCAGCTCTGGAGTGGCAAAGGGGAGGGGAGATGCTCGCCGGCTCTGCATGGTGATACTCCATTGCGTGGGCATGCATTGGAGCCGATGCACATGCGCAAACCTCATGGGCAGCCTTAAAGAGGAAATAACCCTGTGCACCGCCTCCATGACATCCACTACACTCCGAAGAACTTCCTTGCATCCCTCTTAAAGCTACTCCCACCATTTTCCATCCACGTCCTCTTGTTACCGTGCCCTCCCTTTTTGTGAACAGGCTGCTGTGTTTCCCCTTTTTTACCACCCATTAGCTCCTCTCTATAATGTCCCCCCTCTGTCCTGTCCTCCTGTGTGTACATTCTGAGACTCTTCAGCCACTTATCATATGTCTCCCCCCACTGCCCCGAACCATCTTCGTAACCCTCCTCCGAATAGCTTCCAAGAGGTTCCTGTACTTCTTCAGGCGTGCGCTCCAGAACTGCACACAGTACTCCAAGTGAGCTCTCACCAAGCATCTGTATAAGGGCATAATGACTTACTTCCTTCTACTAGCAACCCCCCTCTCTCTATATATGCACTCCAGCATCCTAGTTGCTTTCCCTGGTGTGCTGAAGTCTCCTAACAGGACAACGTACCTCCAGCTGCTGCCTTCCTTGCCTCTTCCTCTAGAGCCCTGTCCACCTCTTCTGTGACTGGGCAGCCTGTTGGTCCCACCCAGACAAACCTCCCCCTCTGCTGTAAGCTGTGCTCACAGTAATTCCACCATGCCCCCACCCCATCTCCTTATCCCTCATCACTCTGTTACATACTACTGTACTAGGCACGCAATTCCTCCTCCGTCACTCAGATGGTGGCTTGCCAAGGTGGTGAGCAGAGGGCTGTACGGGTTGCCCTCTCTACTGCTGTATATTGGCATCAGTGACTGTGGGCAAGGAGGTGTGTGGAATAGAGGGTCTTGAGTGGGCAGGTCAGGAGGGGAGCCAGATGCACATTCAGAGGAGGGGTAGCGATCGGGGTGGGGGAACCTAACCAGCTGTGGGGTGATTGCTGCAGTATGTATATGGATGGCAGGGGTGGTAATCAGGAGTGGGAGGACATTTACCTACCCACAGGGTGGTGGCTGCTGCTGTGTGTGTGTATATATATATATATATATATATATATATATATATGTAACCTCCCACCGGCCCCCCCTTTGATTCTGTCAGCAGGGCTGCTCCTCTCACATCTAGGCGCCACCAAGAGGGGTTGGGGTAGTCACTACAATATTTATCTTTTACAGAAACTGTGTAGACCCATTACTTCTACATCTGAGCCTGCCATTCTTCAGACAGGCAAACCAAGTGTGGCAACTACCTGGCTCACACCTGGAGGGACCATTTAGCATGGCCATCAACCTGGGTCCCTGGGAGAAAACATTTGCTCAGCATTATGCTAGGTTTGTACTTCTGATCAGTAGTACCCAAGTAAATCCAGACTCTGGAAGCAATAACTGAAATGTCCAAACCAGGATGGGATCCTAGAGTGTGGCTTTTATTCACATAACACAGAGAATAACAAAGCAAAGATGGACCCCCACAGTGTTACACTCACTGGTAATGCAGATTACAGAGGTACAGAGCACACTTCCTCAGTACAAAACCCTCGGGTTCTGAACGGATCTAGGCACACATGGACCAAGCTGGTACACTTCTGTTCTATTCCTTGACATGGCATCCCAGACAGTACTAGGACATTTTTACAAATGGCATGGAGGTTGATGGTGGCTCCCTAAACCACCCACGAGCACTTTCCGGCTGTAAGGGAAAAATCCAAAATCCCACGTCTGGGTGCTTTCCTCAGACACTGGCCAAGTGCCTGAGAGGAAACCATAGGTGCCCAAGCTGAACCCTGAGAGGTAAACCTGGTTACTCCAGATGGGGGGGGGGTGTCTCCCACCTCTTGCTCCCAAATCTATACTCAGCCATTAATTTGGTTACAACACCTGTCTTCGAACCACTTTTTGTAGATGCTCTATCAGAATGTTTAGCACATTTAACATTCTACAATTCACTCTGGAGGTGTCCTGACTTTAAAAGTTCTGTAAGTGGCTATGCCTTTACCCTAGACCCCTACTGTTGCAGATGCTTCTAAGTCATACACAAATTAAAAGTTCTGTAATCGGCAAGTCTTCCTTTGATCCCCACAGTAGGCAGATATTTGTACTCTAAACTCTGCCTCGATGAACATTGTCTCTATATCAGAGAAGAATTCACCATGGTATGCAGGTGCCCCAGGGCTCTTTCCCACAACAGATTCTCTGGTACTCACAGAACAAACTCTATTCTCAGGCAGCTTCTCCATCTCCAGTCTCGACCGGGGGATTGCCCCTGAATTCCTGGAATTCCACCCCCCATCCCTCCAGGAATGGGGCACTGGAACAACTCTAGGAACAGTCTCTACCACTTTGTACAACTGGTCTTCTGTGTTCCTCTCTAGGGTGAGAACACACAACCCCTTTTTCTCGGGTAGCTCTATATCAGAGCTTGGCTCTGAGGAGCTGCACACAGCAGTACTCCTGACTCTCTCGAGTCTCCACGCAGACTGCTCTCTCTGAAGACTGAACTGAATCTCCCAACATGCTATTGCAAACCCCTGCAGCTAGCATTCCAATGTGGCTTATGCTGCTGCGAGAATTCTATGGTGACATCATCACTCCAGCTCAGCTGAAACTGAGAACAGAGTGAGACAGTGTGAAACCCATTTAGCTGGTATCCCACAAGTTGCCTTTCCCTGCCTGTCACTGGTTCTAAGTGGGATTCTAGTAACCTCTGGGAACAAGGGGGTTACATATATATATGCCAGAACATCTGAATATACCGTTGTGTCCTGTATGTGTAAGGGATCCCTCATGTGCATGGGCGCAGCAGTATATTCTCCATGATCATGCTGGCAGGTCAGCACTGTGCATGGGGGGACCTTTGAATATGAACCCCACCCTGTCAGCTTGCACTATTGTTGGTTAGCACAATACTAATCTTTTGAATATTGGGGACTACATCCCTTAGTGTTCACCTGTCCCTACAGCTGATTCTCTACTGGAAGCCATAATCCTCTGTTGTGACATCACAATCTGTTGCCATGGCTGTGATGTCCCAAGCCCAAGTATTATGTAGGGCCACTGATTTTTCATTTTCAAAAATGGGTGATTCCCTTTCACAAAATCTTAAAATCCATTTTGTTTCTCAAAATTGACAGCAAATCGGCATGTTTTGCACTAAAAATGGGTGTTTTACACAATTCTGGTGCCAAGTGTGGTTGTAAATGTAGTGCAAACAGGTTATTTTTTTTTAAGTGGTGTTTAAAAATCCCAGTGTTTCCATTGTGGTGAAAAAAGGGTGGCCCTAATTGTGACCTCAAGTGGGGAATAAACAATAGAAACAGATGACCCCTTAACACAGAAACACAGACTCTGATGTCAGATGAGGACCGCTTGGCCCATCCAGTCTGCCCATGTTTCGCTGCCTGTCTTGTCCTGTCACTGCAGGCCCCACCTGATCTCCGTCTCCCTCTCCTCCCTGCTTCCCAGCTAGATTGCCTTGTGCCTATCCCACGCATGCTTGAAGCCCACTACTCTGTTTTTGGCCCCAAAACCTACACTGGAAAACTGCTCCAGGTATCCTCCACTCTTTCACTGAGGAAGTACTTCCTTACGTCTCTTCTAAATTCCCCCTTCCAGCTTCAGCTTCATTGCATGTCCTCCTGGACATGCAATGAAGCTTAAAGGAAAACATGGCTTACCTGCTGGCACTCTCCTGCTAGTGCCTATTCCCTCGATTAGCTGTTCTATATGAAAAAATGGAAAAGACAAAGCTGTGTGCGCACTGGCTTGGGCAATGGTGCACGAGCAGAGCTGCCAGCTCAAGAAAGATAAGCAATCCATAGTAAAGCATGGCACTCAGGCAGCAATTCAAAAGTATAATACTTATTTATTGGTCGGCAAAAAAGCCTGAACAAAGAACCAGTACACCTAGCGCCTCAACCCTTCAGAGGGTCTTCAAACGGGGGCGTGTCTTTTTTCTAACCTAACGTAGGTAATGATATTTACCCTTTAAACAGCACTAGCAAACTTCCAATTTCTAAGGCTGCCAGCAGCCGTCTCCTTGGAGTCTCTTGCTCCCTCACCTGGGATATGTTAATATGCCCTTGCTGACTCAGCCCATTGATTGGCAGGGGCATATCAGCATATCCTGGTGAGGGAGTGAGTCGCTCCTATGAGATGGCTGCTGGCAGCCTTAGAAAACAGAAGTCTGTGAACAATATTTAAACCGTAAATATCACAACCTAAATTAAGTTTGAACATTTTTTTCACATGCCGGCCTGGTGGCATTGAAGGTTGAGGCGCTGGATGCCACACCTCACGCCAAGCCAACGACCTGTGTTCAGGAATGAGCACAGGCCACCTGGGGCTGGCAGGAGAGGGAGAGGATCGAGCGTCTGGAGGACAGCTTTCCTGTCCCGGGGAGGGAGGATTGGCACTCCCGCCGAATGACTACCCCCAGGTGGAGGCTGGAAGGTAGTGCAGGACTGTGGACACCATGGAAGGGAGGGTGCTGCGGGACGTCTGCGGATGCATGCACAGCTCCACGTATGCACCTCCTACATGTGCACTCCAGCAATGGGAAGGGAAAAAAATGGAGGAAAAACACCCCCAGCTGTGGATGACAACTGACCCCTCGCAGGCTCCGCACCTGACGACTGGGCAAGATCTGGGTAAATCCCGGTGATACCGGGGTGGCGGGGCTGAGGGTGTCGGTTAGAAGGGGGCAGGTGAGGGGCAGACACAAGAGATAAAATGTATATAAACATTTTTTTAATTTTTCACATAAAACCGCTAATCTGAGGTATAGGCACTAGCAGAAGAGCACCAACAGGTAAGACATGTTTTCCTTTAAGGAACAAAGATCCTCTTTACATGCAAATGACCTCAGTAATGAATTACTGGGAGGAGAAATACAGAACTAATGTGAAATGTGAGCTGAAATATGTGTCGATATAATGTTTCTTGAAGTTCTTCTGGAGATCCCTGCTACCTGACATCTTGCGTGATTTATATCTAGCACTTTTTCCGAAAGGTTTACAATTTGGTTCAGAACATTTTGTAGATTACGACTGGTATACCTTTGCACCTTTCATTGCCCAAATATGTGACGAGATTTGTGGCAAAATGGGTGACACATAATTAAACATTACATTACAAGCTTAGAACACAGCAGATGTCACTGCACTAATATTAGTCATGTTTGCTGATAACTAAGAATCATAGATTACTGTGAATTTCTGCTTTAAAGTCTCAGTGGGTAGTGTTGAATATCACCATCTACCTGTGGGAGGGTTTCTGAGAGGTATAATGAGTGACGCACATCGTAATGTGGGACAGTTGAAAGGCATGCCCACTGGGACTTGGAAAATTGAATGCAGGGGGAAAACAGGCATGCCATTTGAGTTTAACTTCAGGAAAACAAATAGTGTGTAGTGATTGGAGCGCAGCCATCAAGGCCCCTGTGCCTCTGCCTGACACCTGCTTCTGCAACCCCATCAAACAGTGAGCTCCTCTGTTGATCCCTTACCGCCTTACACTCTTCCTTGGCTGTCTCTGCAGCCTTGTATAATCTATTTGATGTTAATATATTACACACCTTCAGAGGCAGAGCCCCGGGGCTTGTCAGGTTAGAGAACCGTGAATGATGTTGGATACAAAGGCACAAATATTAATCAGGAAATTGACTTACTTTATTTCACTTGCACATCGTTTATCTAAGAGTGCTGTGAAAGCAGATGTGCACAGATTTTGGTCCCATTTAGTGCGGTCAGAGGTCTGATTTTGCAGGTAATGCTGCTGTTAGCTTTTTAAAACCATGTTGTGATAAGGCAGCCCCGCAATGTTAGGGCCACTGCTTCTGACACTGGCAACCTGGGCTCCGGACTAAGCTCAGGGAGGTGGGGTAAGCTGGGGAAGTAGGATCGGGCATACCAGTGAACACTGTTCTTCTTTGGGGATGAAAGGTTCTGTTCTGTGCAACACTAGCGCCATCTGGGTGTCGTCGCCTGGTAAGGCAGCTGGAGACGCTCAGGGAGGAGAGATGCTGCCTGCTGTCAGCATGTAAGCAAGCACTGTGTGTGTGCTCCTTAGTGGCATCCCGTTGATGTCCCAGGGGTCGGGGGAAGAAAATCAAAAGAAAAACCTTCGACACTCTCAGGTTGACAGTTAGCTCTGCACAGGCCTCACACCACCGACCAGGTGCTCTCCTCTGCTGGATCCAGAGCTCTAGAGGGGTACAGACTCTCAGAAAAGCCCTGCCATGGGGGCAAACCATGGGGGAAGGAGGTTGAGGCTGGGGGAAGTACTTGGAGAAAGGGGGGTGATTGGGATGAGGGTCTGGCAAGAAAGGGGCAGGTGGAGTACAGGAGTACAAATACTTCAATACTAAAAAAGCCTTTTTGTGGGCTGCTGGATTACCCAAAAGTATTGTGCCATGCTACGGTGCAGGGGACCCTGAAAACCTGGATCCCCAAACTCTTGCAGTGGTTGGTGAAGAACCTGTCCCAGGAAGCACTATCTTCAGGTGTAAGAGGACAGGGTTCCCCCCCTTCGAGTAAACCCTGTAGATGGAGCAGGAGATGCCCAACATTGCATGTGCTGGCACCTTTACCCACATGAGCACCATAGACAGCTATGTGGTATTTGAGCAGGTGAGGGGTGTCTTCAACTCGCATGCATCAGTGCCCACATGCATGCACATAGGCATCAGGACCTGGGGGGGGGGGCTGAGCATGGAAAATGTCTCCTCTTTCAGGGCAGGCAGCAGCTGAAATGCTGCCTCACCTCCATTTTAACACCATCCTACCAAGTCAGGTGGTCTTGCTGTTGGGGGGAGGACACAGAGCACCAAAATCATGCAGGGTTGGGGCTGAAGGGAAGAAGGATGGCTCAGTGGCATGGGAGGAACCCACTATAGGGGTTAAACAGAGAAGTGGGCAGACACAAACCTTGGGAGGGTGTGGGTTGGAAGGAGCATATACGTTGTCATGGAGACCCAGGATAGTAGATCGACTGGGAAGCCAAAAGCAGCATGCTAATGAGTAGGGCCAATGTAAAACCCGCTCTTTTTCTTTTTGTAAATCATGTTTATTGATTTTATAAACAAAACTTATAAACTGGAATCCACAACTCACAGGGGACGCATTGCAAACCATAAGACATCATCATTGCAGCAGCATACAAAATCGATGAGATCAGGGTAATACCTTATATAGAGGGATCTGACTACACAGACAGCTGTGCTTTCAGTTTACAGCAAGATACTGTATTGAGGTACATCATGCAATTAGTTGTCGTTATAGGAAAGGACCTTTTGCATCATATAGGAAACAACATAAACTTTATATATAGCCATACAGACCAGTACCTGTAAGAAAGGTAAATATATATATATATATATATATATATATATATAATAACGCATGGGTAAGTGTGGTTTATGGGCATTTTATGCACACCTGAGGCATGTGATGCCTCATAAACCCCAAGGGCGAAGTCCGAGGGGTTTATATGGGCATCACACACCGAGGGTGTGCACAAAATCCCCATTAAAACACACTTACCCATGTTTTATTTCTTATATTTACTGGTTCTGATTTAAATTTTAATTACATTTAAAAAATTGCTTCGTGAGGTAGTGTGGAGCCCTCGAGAAGCTCGTGCCTCGCGCCAACCGGTGAAAAAAACAGTGCTACTGGACATGTGGCGTGAGGACAGCTCTCCAGCGGCTTTCTAAGGTGTTGCTTTTGTTTGTGTGCCCATGGTTTTCGGAGCTCTGTAAACCACATATGTGGTTTACAGAGCTGTTGGACACTCACTGGCAGTGGTTTATAACCACTAACCAGTAAATATACAACATTTATATTGTGCTCGATATTTCCCATTCTCTCTCTATTCCTTCTAGAAAATCTACTGTTGGTCAATCTGCTTTTTCTTATGGTTTTCCTACACTTTGGTCCTCTCTACCCCTTTCAATTCAATCTGCCTTTTGTTTGTGACTTTTCTTCTCCTACCTGCGGCTGTTCAATGACCCTTTCCCTCTTGTCTTACCTCCCTTCACTAGTTTTGCCCTGATCATGCTGTCCCACTATTTCCCCTTTTATACATATGAGTGTGTCTTATTTTCTGCTTGTATCAATTTACTATTTTGCCTGTAATATTCAGGATTATGCTTCTTTGGAGTACTGTAGTATATTTCATTTGACTTCTAGTTTTTGTATTGTTAGTAGTTTTACTGTTTCACATTCTCCCATTTCCTCTCTCCCCAGGACACATCTGGAAACAAGCTGTTGGTAGCTCAGTATGTCCTTTCTGGTGAAACTTTTAAAATAAATAAATAGATACATGAATAAATTATGTTCGAAAACAATGAGAGCGGGGTGATTTGTACAGAATACGGCTCATAAACATGTTCTGTGAGGGACTGAACCTGCCTAGACCCTCAAATATATCTGGTTGTAGACTATTTAAACTAGGATGTTACCAAGGAAATAACATTGCAAAACTACTAATGTGGGCTCAGAGCCAAACAGAATTTTTGCTTGTAAACATTTACCACAAAACACAAATCCGACTGGCTGTTGCTACTTTCCAACAGTTAGTAGTCAAGCAGGAATCTAGCAGTCCAATATCAGGCAGTCCATGTGAGTTAATTCAGTCGCTACAACAAGCTTGGTGATGGACAAATGAAGAAACTGCGTATAAGTCTGAGCTCAGAGGGTGGGGGAGGGAACAAGGAGACCCACATGGTCGGCACCAAAGTTATACCAACACATTGCTTATTAAAGGAGATCACTGCAATAGAAAACTGTCTATTTTATTTATTTATTTATTGAAGAGTTTCACCAGGAAAATACACTGAGCAACAAGTTGCTTGTCTCCCGGTGCATCTTTTTAAAAGTAACCATGGGGATATATGCTGCCCTCTCACAGAGCATATCACTGTCTTCACTGGTACCACCATCCCCTGTTCAGCCTTCCCCCAATACATATGTCCCCATATTCTGTTTTATGAGTCCAAGTTCAGCATATATGGAAATGTATATTTCTTCCTTCTCTCTGGCTGCCTCTTGCCTGACTCCCCCTTCACTCTTACGTAGCAGCTTACCTGCCTCCTGGGGGTCTCCAAAGTCCAAAGATGTACTGTTTGCCTGAGTAAATCCCCCATCCTCAATCTCCAATGGCCAGACCACCCAGCCCGCCTCCTAAATTCTGTCCTGTTCATGCATACTGCTGACAACTGCCAGAGATCTACAAGGTGTGCTGCCAGAGTCTGTTCTTTTTCGCGGCATCATGCCCGGACCACCACAAGTAAAGGATCACGTTTTAGATGATGTCCCAGCCATTGCCTCACACTGCCTTTGGGCTCATCACTTTCTGAAGTTTCTAGGAGACCAAGAATCCTTATGTAACTGGTTTGGGTGCAATTCTCTTAATGTCGCAAGCCAGTATCACATGACCTGATTCTCCATCACCAGCCCAGTAGTCACTGTTGAAACCCACAGTGCTGCACCTTTTTTTTGCTTTCGCGTCTGCCACAGAGGATCCCACCTGAGAAATCTGCAATCTGCCATTGAAGCCAGTTACTTTTTGGTCCAGTGCTATGACTTACATTTCTAGGGTCTTCTCAGCCTACAGAACATCTTCATTTGTAGCACCTATGACTCTCTCTGCTGCGCTGGTCCCTGGGCCCGACTACCCTTTCTTCCCTCCCTCCACTTTCGGCCATTGCTTTCTTCAGATTCCCTATAAGGAAGCTCTCCCAGAACTCAATAAGTCACGGTCGGAGATATACTAGATGAAGCAGTGCACCAAATTTCTGAAATTTGCAACTAAAAATAACTTTAAATTGCAACAACGAATAGTTTGGTATAGAGCAAGTTAGACTACACCTATTTCTGCTGGAAGTTGGCTCCCCCACTTATTTAAAACACACCCTTGTCAGAGTCACAGTGGTTACTAATACATAAATATGATTAAGAATACAGAACTCATCCTGGACAGAGCAGGATAAGAAAAGGGCTGCCATGCAGTAAACATTACTGAGCCTCCCCTTCTCCAGAGGGAGTGAGAGAAGAGCAGCCGAGTGGTGACCATTAAAAAACCAAAACAGAAGTGAAAGCCAACACCAGGAATGGCTCCTAGTGTTGGCATTTCCAATGTAGTCCCAGCTCAGGGTTTCAACAGAAAGAGGGAGGTGGTGTTGCCGCTGTATAGATCGCTAATGAGACCCCACCTGGAGTACTGTGTCCCGTTCTGGAGACCACATCTCAGGAAGGACATAGACAGGGTGGAGCTTGTCCAGAGGAGGACAACTAAAATGGTACAGGGGCTGCATCAGAAGCTCTAAAGGACCTCAGAATATACACCTTTGGAAGAGAGACGGGAGAGAGTGGACATGACAGAGACCTATAAATACCTCATGGAGTTAAATAAGGTATGGGAGGTGAGTAAAACTGCACAAAAAGTAGGGGACATGCAATGAAGCTGGAAGGGAGGGGGAATTTAGGAACGTTGTGAGGAAGTACATTACTGAAAGAGTGGTGGATGCCTGGAGCAGTCTTCCAGCAGAGGTGGTGGGGGTGAAAAGTGGTGGGCTTCAAACATGCATGGGATAGGCACAAGGAAATCTTAGATGTGAAGCAAGGTAGGAGGGAGCAGGAGATCATGAAGGGTCTGCAGTGACAGGATAGAACAGGATAGGCAGGGAAAAATGGGAAGACTGGGTGGGTCAGCTGATCCTTATTTTCTGCCAGATTCCATGTTTCTATGAATACGTAGTCTTACATAAATAGCAATACTGTCATAAAGAGAACCGGTTCCGCCCAATTTTGGACAACCCATAATCTAGAGCTCACACAGGTTTTATGGGCCGTTCAGAATCCATCTTGATTTATCCAGCTTCAACCTACAGTTCCAGCCCATCAAGGGTTAATGGGAAAATAAGTTAACAATGAAAAAAAGGTGAAATCAGGCCTGGCAGTTATACACTGCCTCATGTGAAGGGGGGGGTTACTCAGCTGAATGCTGTCTGCGTATTCACATTAAATTGCTTCTGCAAATGGCCAGGTATTTTATCGGGAGAAGTGACAGTAATTTCGGGACCTTCCAATCAGAAAACAGATTAGATTTCAGCTGGCAATCAGGCAGAGTTTGCGCTGGGGAATGAGAAAAAAGGGCAACTGACATACAGGGCTACGACCTTGTGGAGAACTCACTGAACAAGGATGTCAGACAATGTGCAGCCATGGACAGGCTGGTGTGTTTGTGTGTGTGTTTTTTTCCCAGTGCTTTGTAAAAAAGAGGAAGAAAAGAGAGGGAAAGTAAAATGTGAAAGTGGTGTGACAAAACACACACACTGTGTGTATATAAACTATGTCAAGCAGTGTTCAGCCAAGAGGGCAGAGCCAGCAGAATGCGTGGGGGCATCAAAGGGGTGGGGGTGACAAGAAAGCACACATTACAAAGCCCAGGTCAGGGCCCCACCTGGAGTACTGCGTGCAGTTCCCAGGCTCCTCCCTAGAAAAAGGATATTGAGGCAGCTGTGAAGGTGCAGTGCAGGACCACCAAAATGATCAGGGTATGAGGGACAAAACCTATGAGAAGGGGCAGGGACCCTTAACACGTTCACATTGGAGAACAGCAGGCTGAAAGGGGACATGATCTCAGCTTTTCACATCCTGAAG